>VDFB02047397.1:132516581-132871758 GCA_007258455.2 Sequoia sempervirens
CCTTCTATATGGAGGGCAATTGTATCGAATCATATGAAGATTTTCTTAGAAAGTGTTGAAAATATCTTTTGCTAAACAGGTTTGACAGTCATTTGGTATATGATGTATTTAGAATATTCTGTGTAGTCCTGGTTCATGATTGGATACATCTCAGATATAGGAAGCTTACACTTTTATATCTTTCCACCTTGCAGGTCTGATCAGGCTTGTGGATTATCTTAGTCAGCCCTCTCTATTTGGAAGAGACCAAACCCTACAAATAGTTGTAGACTCTGGTACAGGAACAACGGCTGTTGGATTGGCTTTAGGAGCTTTATTATTAGGGTAAGCAAAAAATAATAGTGGATGTTCTTCAGCCTGTTTTTATCTCTTTAATGTAAATAAGTTAGTGTGGACAAAATTGCAATAGCTTATAGGAGCATGTCTTATGTGTTTCACTTGACATTCATGTTTCATCATATTTGTTGCTGCTTGTGCAATAGTTTGTTATTAATATTGACAAATCCAAAATAAAACTTGAGGTTCTTTTCCCTTTTGAGTTCTAAGTTTTATTATTATTGGACAAGTTATAATCATTGTTTTTGGTTTATCTTTGAGATTGCCCTGGAAGGTTACTGGGATAATGCTAGCTGATACTGTTGAAGGATATGAAAAACACAAAGTTCGCCTATTCACTGACTTCAAAAAGCTTATAATGGGGGACTGCCTATTTCCCTTTGATGAAAAATCTGCAGATCTTGTTCACTGGATAGAACGACACATGCCAAGGAAGTAAGCAATCTTTCTTTGTTCAGAAAAGGAGTCCCAGTAAATTTTAGATCCCCTTTGGACAAAGGAAACATTTAGAAATTTTAAATTCAATGTAGATTCCTCTTCACTTCACTTAAGATGTGACTAGCCCTACCCATGGGCATCACATATCAAAGCGTAAGTTTGCTTCTGTGGCTTTTCTTTCATTAGTGACTACATATGTGTAAGGCTAAGCACTATCTGAGACAGTTCTCCGAGGCTAGAATACTCATAGCCATATTACATTCATGCTTTTGCTGCAACTTTTTCTGTGTTTTTCAAATCACTCACTGTTGGTTTTTTCTCCTTAAAATTCTAGTTTTATTGCTTGCTCTTTGCAGATTTGGTAGGGTATTTAAAGGAGAATTGGAACTATGCAGAGAGATTGCTCAGTGGACAGGTATTTTGGTGGACCCAGTGTACACCCTTTCTAGCTGGGAACATGCATCACTTACCTGTCAAAAATGTAGAGATAGCAATGATATTGTTGTAATGCTTCACACTGGGGGAACGTTAGGATTGTTTGGATTAGCTCAAAGGTACAAGTCATACTTTCCTCTATCTCAAGAAAGCATTGTCAAGCCTGCTTTATCTGTGTGAATTGAAGAGAGTTTAACTTGCCTTTGGTCATGCAACTCACGCCCATTTCCATTTTACGAATTCAGATATCATTAGAGTTTAAGCCCTTGAGTTCTGTGACAAGCTAGAAAATATTTAGTGGAGCAAGGAAACTATATGTTTAACAAACGTTGCATATTTGATAACATTGATCCCAAGGCAAATAGTAAAATCATAATGAAAAAGATAATATTCTTGTATGTGAATGATGCATAGGTTATGAGATTCATAACAGAATGCATGCAAGTTGGATACAAGGTAAAGGTAGATAACCAGGAAATATACCCTGGTCATTTTTAGTCAGAATCTAGTGACCAAAGATTCACATTAGACTAGATCTAATTTATCACCGGTTTTAGAAGGATATGGAAACATAGCTATATTCTGTTCATAGCAATTAAGGTAATACATTTGATAGCATTTGAACATTCAAAATTATTAAATGGTCTGCCAGATTTTGAGGATGAAGTTGTGAGATCCCAAAAAAATTAATTTGTCAAAGATTCAAAAGTGAAAAATATGAGGTCAAATACATTTGATAGCATTTGAACATTCAAAATTGTTAAATGATATGCCAGATTTTGAGGCAACAAAAGAGGGAGTTGTGAGATTCCAAAACAAATAATCCGTATCAAAATTGGAAACACGAGGCATTTGTTAAGTGTTTCTGCATTTGAACAGCTTTTGACAATGCCTTTTTTTTGGGAAAATTTCCATAAGGGTTTCTTCCATAGAGGTTCGCAATGTGGACTTACAACACTCTAGCCAAGTTCTTGAGAGATTGTAACTTTCCTCTTTAGGAGTGTTGTATTTAACCTATGTTCCCCGGTGTTTTGGGGACGGGGATGGGGGGACTGTAACAGCCCGACCCTTCGGTAAAGTAAAATTTCCATAATTTACATCCTAAAAGTAAGTAAACGTGTTAACATGTCATTGCAATAAAAATTTTCCTTTTCTTTGTTGATAAAACATGAACAAGTTGCCATATTAATTTACAATAGAGATTCCATTTCTATATAATAACTTCACAAGTACATGAAACAAGAATACATACCTTAACTAACATAGCTCCAATGAGCTTTAGAACAAATAGTAGTAAGAAGGTCCAAGAATTCGTCCTTTCAAATCTTGGTACATCGGCTACTTGCTGTGGAGGAGAAACATCACTCGGGTGCTTTTCCGCCAACCACGGACTTATAATGCGGTCCCCCGCACACCTATCGTTAGATAGATGGCCCTCCCTTCGAAGAAGAGATTGGTAGGGTATTCTTTAGCGATTACCAACTGAGCATAGTGTTGTATCCTACACAACTAGAACCTTGCTATTTCACAATCTCGAACTAGTACAAGGATCACAATGAACTGACAGTGTAGTCTCAACTATCTCACACTTAAGTGGATGTCGTACATTTCACTACTTTGGCCAAAGTATTATCATTCAGTACTTCGAATGAAGGTCATCTATCATAAACACTACTTAGGGCCGATTTGTTTTAAGGCTTTCTTACACTATGCATAGGTTTGTCCTTCAGGGGGTAGTACGTACCCTAGACATCCTATATCATGCTAATCTACTAAAAATGAAACATCATAACAAGTAAACCAAAATCCTCTCCTATTCTAGAAATCATTATCCTAGGAGTTTCACGGGCTCAACTAAGTTAACCTAATAACTTAAGCTGTGGATTATTACTTGACCACTATCTTCATTTCGTTCCTAGTATTTAGTATCTACTTCAAACATATTCTCCTTATATGGAGATCATACAAGTAATGCATTTCACTCAAATATGCAAACTTATCCTTTATACAGTTTGCTTTCTAAATGCAACTAATATGTAATTCAAATAGTAACTCATTTTCGCCTTTTCATGAATATGCAGTTAAACAAATGACTTCTTGCCAATGCACAAATAGTATTCACAGAGATCAAAACTTTCTAGTATTCAATATTTGAAAGAATAATGAAAGAATAACTCATGCCTGATTTAGTGTCCTTTCAAAAATGACGTTTTAGCACTTCTGGTTGCCTGGCAATTCCTTCTCTAGTTGCAGACTTTCCTTCTCAGACTTACTCTCAAATGCCTCTTCTCACTCAGATTATATAGTCACTTAGAAATTAATACTCTCAACTTTCAGAAATAATGATTGCCCTTAGTAAAATGAATGAACTCAGAAATGGGAATACTCTCAGTGATAGCAATGCTCTCAGGAAATATGAATACTCTCAGTAAATGGAAATGCTCACAGCAATATGATAGCTCTTAGAAAATAGAAATGCTCACAGCAATATGGTTACTCTCAAAAAATAGAGATGCTCATAGCAATATGGTTGATCTCAGGAAATATGAATATGAAATATGAAATTCTCAGCAATAGAAATGCACTCAGAAATTATGAATAAACTCTCATCAATAGAAATGCACTCAAAAATTATGAATAAACTCTCAGCAATAGAACAAGTTCGAATTCCCAGAAGCAGTGGAGAAGAATGGCCAGGGTGACTTTATATAGAGCCGCTTGCACAACAAAATCCTCTTTTCTAGGCATGTAAATTGCCAGAACTGATGTTTGAACAATTCCATTGTGAAATGTGGCGAATTCTTGAGGTGAATCGACCTCCTTCAATGAGGACAAACAAAGAAAGATTCAAACTTGCACATGGTGATTTTAGATTGATTGACACCTCCCAGGCGTCCTTTGATTTCATGCCATTTCCAAATTTTCTGTTTAGTGATTCATTTGTGATGAATAAATCAAGGTTCCATTCTTGCCATTGTGCCAAATTTCGTGGCAGGGAAGACACATCGGCCTGCGTATTAATTCCCATGGAGAGTCCTGGAAATGGAGTTCGCCATTCTTCCTGTGTGACTCTTTCTCAACGCAACATTTATTTTTCTTTTTTTTCAAATGTTTAATAAAGTTTCCAAATGAAATATTTCCTCCGTCAAAGTGTTTGGCGTGATTTACTTCACAAATGCGTTGCATATAAAGTGATTAATATTTCGCCAATGATATAAATCGATTTCCATAGTTAAACTTCATTATCCCATGAATCGGTTTATTTATGGACTTTATGAGTTTAAAATAAAGTCTTCATTATACTATATCGATTCCTACTTTATTTCAAGTTAAATAATTTATATATATATATTTTAAATTATATTCATATATATATATATATATATATTATTATAGTTTTATTTTACTTTAATATATATTTTGGTAAAACTATATAACTATATAACTATATAACTATATAACTATATATATATATATATATATATATATATATATACTCATTTACATAATTATTTTGGTAAATAAGTATATTGCGAGCCAGTCAACATACTTTCAATATACATATCTATGTATATGTGTATATACGTGTATATGTAAATTCCAAGGCAATAGTAAAATAATATTATAATATCCACAGATAATAGGTAGCGTGTGTATGTATATACATGTATATCCTTGTATATTCCACAGTGTACATACTATATACATGTATACACTTACCCACTCAGCGTATTCACTTAAATTCATTCACGTTTCCCACACAATGATCATAGCACAATATGTCAGATAGATAAATAGACATCACTCACAAAGCACAAAGAAGTAAACAAGACTCCTAAGCCTATGGATGACTTATCAAGACCAACTTAACTGACTTGGTTCCTCCAAACCTATAATGACGTGTGTATGCTCAATTGGTTCTCGTTACTGTTTACTCGACCAAGCTCCTCCCCGAGTGATATTTCTCCTCTACGTAGAGGAATGGTCCTCTTACTTGCACACCATGACACGACAACGAGAGTCATATGCTCACAACAAAGCAATATACATGAAACATCTCAAAAGTTAGAATAAACATTATTCAATAACTTGCATGCAACATTCATCAAGAATTACATCAATAGAAGTGTCAGTCAATTAAGACAATCATTTAAATATAACACATTCATATTGATAACAAGAACATGTTTTATTCCTCTGAATGATTCAATCATTCCAATCATTTGCCCTATGCAATAGTGGCTATACAATCGGGATGTAACAGGGACGACAGGGGACGAGTTTCGGGGATGGCAGTCCGAGGGCAGATTTTTGGGGACAGCGGGGGGGACAACGATATAGGAATTTTTCAAAATATATATTATATATACAATTATATATATATGTATGAATTTTTAAAAATATATTCTATATAGAGAGAGAAAGAGAGCAATTTGAAATATCAAATATGTGCAACAATATCAATATGACAATATGTGCATAGATAAAGAGTATAACAGCAGTATAACTGCAATATAAAGATAAAGGTAAACACTAACAACCATGCCAATAACTTAACTATTAAATATAAAAGCAAAGTGAAAAAAAAATGTATAAAACTTAAAAGTTAAAAGTCTTCATTTCAAATTTAGGTTGAACGATTAAAGTAAATATAATAATATTTTATTATTTAGTCAATGCCATTCGAATGTGGATTAAACATTTTTATCAAATATAATGAAATATTTAATATTTCATTATAAAACATTTAATATTTATCAAGCAATTTTTATTTAATTTGACAATAAAATTAAATAGTTTGTTTAAAAATCAAATGTTTTATCAAATATAATGAAATATTTTATATTTAAAATTTATCAAGCAATTTTTATTTAATTTGACAATAAAATTAAATAGTTTGTTTAAAAATTAAATGTTTTATCAAATATAATGAAATATTTAATATTTATCAAGCAATTTTTATTTAATTTTTCAAAAATCAAAACATTTTTTATTTTGACGAAAGGGGGACGCTTGGGCATCCCCAATATAGTTGGGGAATTCCTAGCCGTCCCTTGGCTGTAGGCGTCCCTTTTTATTTTCTAGCGGTGCCCTTTTTTGAGGGTGCGTTTCCTGTTGTTTCCCAAATTTTGAAAATCGTGGGGGACGTCCCTTGTCATCCTGTTGTCCCCAAAACGCCATAGGGGACAAGGACGTGGGGTTGGGAGGGGGGGGACGCGTCCCCATGTAACACAATATTTAACAGACTATGAACATGGACATCATTGAAATAAGTATAGCAGGCAATCTTGCTAGCAGTAGTTACATTAAAATTGGGTATTATTGGTGGCAGTAGTTCATTGAAATTGGGTATCATTGTTGAATCATATAATTCATTTATTGAAGCTTTCCAGACATAAAATTGTAGTGGTGACTTAGTGAGATTTTGTTGCTTGAAGAATTCACCAAGTAATCAACCACATTTGTAAGCGTGTCAAAAAAACAAAGAAAAGAAACCAACTTCAAAAACCATATGAAACATAAGCATAATAACAATGTGCAAAGTCAAATAAAATATCCTTGGGTTTCTAGACCAATCATAATTAGAGGATTATTAGGATCAACTTGTTCATAGCTGGTTAACTGATACTTGAATGCAACCAAAGTTATTTGGTAATAAAACATGCCCTTTACTTCAGTGTGCGTTGGAGAAAGTTAGGCTAGATTACAAATGATTCCTCTTGCTATGCAATTTTTGATTAATGTTGGACTAATTGCTGCACCTTTGGGAATCAATCTTGTGGAATAACTGCCACCATAGAAACTTGCTACTAACCATCCACTTGAGGTGAAGATGTCAGGTTTGAGAGTTTAATAACACTTGTGGGTTTTAGCGTAATGGCAAAGCTTCATGTGGTAGTAGAGAAATTAGTTGTTTATGTTTTATTGTGGTGTAGGTTACACATTTGAGATCTCTCTAACAATTGATCATGTCAAATACTAATTCTTTTTCCATTCCAAAATTTAATGGAAATAATTGATCGTTGGAGCATCAAGATTACTCTTTTGATAGGAAAAGACTAATGGGAGATTGTAAAGATTAGTTATAAAGAACCAATTGATTGGGCCATTGTTCTAGCTAATGATAGATCAGCTAAGGGGGCCAAGAAGAATACTCAAAACATTATTTCATATTTAGACAACTCTAGATAAGATCTTATTTTTGAGAGTTGCAAGTTTAAAGACAAGATGGATACCTAGAAGACACTACAAAAAGCTTATGGATGCAATAATCAAGTCAAAGTAGTAAAGTTGTAGACTCTAAAAGGACGATATACAAAATTGAAGATGTAAGAAATTGAAACTATAGTGATTATTGCATAAGAGTAAAGGACTTGGCAAACAAGATGACTACTCTTGGAGAATTGCTGGACAAGGGTTGTGGTGAAAAAAGTGTTGAGGTCTCTAACAATAAGGTGGGATCATGTTGCAATAATTATTGAAGAAAGTGAATATTCAACGATATTTAGTTTGATCATCTAGTTGGATCTCTTATGTCTCATGAAAAATTGACGTAGACAAGTGCTCCCTCTTCCCTACTCCAATCTTAACTACAATTCACCATACCCAAATATACAAGTATGCAACCAATACAAGATTTAACTTGATAATTATATTTGTCAATTAAATAACCCAATATTGAAATACAATTGATGGGAACAATTCTATTTATTAATATGATCCAAGTTCATAATCTTGCATTCATGGTGCAATTTACACTTTGTCAATTTGCCTCCAATTCTCAATTATTTGATTCTTCTGTTACTTCATGTCCTTGTAATTTGACTTGCATTCCCTATATACCCCACTATGGATCAATGCTTGACCCTTGCAATTTCACTTCATTTAATTTTTTTTCCAAACTAATGTAGCAGGACCCCTCTTTTGTCTTTCTTTGGCTACTCACACCTTTAGTCTATGTTTCATCTTCTAAGATATGGATAGTAGCAAGACTTCTCTATGTTTACCTGGTGCAGGACTTCTCTATGTTTACCTTTAGTCTATGTTTCATCTTCTAAGATATGGATAGTAGCAAGACTTCTCTATGTTTACCTAGTGCAACCTCCCCTAATTCTGTGCATACATTCTTTATCATTGGTAGCCTCTCTCTATACTTTATCTTTGTGCAATCACATCATTTTCCTCATGGTGTGGCATTTTTCCTCACTTAGTCAACATTTAATTAGCTGGTTATACCTCATATTGTGGCCCCTATTCACTCCTGTGTAGCCCTTGCCTCTCCCTCACGCAACCTTCCTTTCTTATCCCATGACCTCCCTCTTCCTCTCTTATTCTATACATAGCCTGTGACATGTTCCCCAATCTATAAATTACATTTTATGCATTTTAATTGTCTTTTACTAGTTGAGGTGGCGCGACCAACCAATGGGTCAATACTGCTCTTGTATTTTCTTTAGTCTGCAACTCTTGCCCATGCACAACCCTCTTTGGTCTTCTTACTGCCTGCCAATAATGCTATTTTTTTATAAATTTGTCTTCTCTCTTACACGAGTCATGCCCTTCCAAATTTTGCTTGTGTCTTTTAATCTTCCCTCTTTTCATTACATCTTCCCTTCTACAGTTCGAGTTGTTCCTCAATTAGTTTACAAATTGTAATTTTTTTTATTGAAAATGTTGTATAACAGGTATTTTAATTTGAATAATCTTGTGTCCACTCTCTTTTGTCTCACCACCTCCCAAGTGAGACTCTTCATTTTATCACATTCTCCTTTGACTCCAGTCTTTAAGCATCAATTGGAATTTATGTTAATGAGCAATCAAAATATGGATCATAAAACCACAATGTGACATTTTGTCAAATGGAATGACAATAATGTCATTAATTCCATCCAAATGACCACCCGCAATAAAAAAAACACAATGATCATAAAATAAAACATATATTTTTTTTGTTGATGTCGATTGCTATTTGCTTGGGATGCTCTTGCATTAGACACACCAGGTACAAAATTTGTGAGCATAGGTTCACAAAGGTGGAGTTGAGTGGTTGAACCACTCTTCCAAGTTGCAACCAACTTGCAACGAACTCCATCGTTGAAATAAGTGCTCAAGTTATGTCTTCTTCCTCTTTTTCCAACATCTCGTTGGCACAATCGTCATCCTCCCACAACTCCATTCACCATTCCTCTCTCCTCTCGTGGATTCACATCCACCATATGTCGTCCTTTGCCAAATGCTTTCTACTCTCCTCTCCTTCGTGGGATCCAACCCAATGCAAGCTGACTACCTCCACCAAAATCCACCTGCATCATCCTCCACAATCTCTACAAGAAAATATGCAACATCGACAACATACTTTTGTTCTCTATCCATCTCTCCTACCATCTTATTTGAAAACAAAATATCATCATAAAACAAATTTACCTCTGTTACAACATTAATTTTCACTGCGACATCTTCCACATCCTCGTTAGCTGCAACTTTTTCGTTTCTCCCTTTGTTGCAACGAGCTTCAATATCCACTCTTCTTCAATCGCCAACATTTGTGCTAACAAATCATCATCTTCACCATGCTCTACTGCTGCAATGACAACTGCATCTTCATTCTTTCTATTCGTTGCTATCTTCTCTTCTTCATGTACCTCTGTAGGGGTTGCTCTCACCTCTTTCTCCTTCCATCTTAGGTTGCAACACTCTTTTTCTCTGCTTTTCTCTTTGTTGTCCTTGTTCTTTTTCTCGCTTCTCTTTACCAATCTCCTCTCACCTTTTCCAATATTCTTTCCCAGTTTCTCTATTCTATCCTGGATCTTCCCCACTTCCTCACAGACTATTTGTCCCATCTTTTCAAACTTTTCATTCTCCACTTCTTCCAAATATCGTTCCCAAAACCAAATTCACATAGGTCTCCTCATGACCCATCCCATCTTCATCTGCTGCAATTTCACCTCAATCTGCAATCCACATCACACTCTTAATCTTTTCATGGCTTCAAGCTCTCATTGCTCATGACTCTTCCTACCTGCAACAACCTTCACAAGCTCTCTACTGCTTTCTTTCCCCCACTCTACTTATCGTTCCTGGCATAAGCTGCCTCACATTCGATGATCTATTTATGTGCTCATAACCCCTCGCTTTGATACCATTTGACGCAGACGAGTGCTCCCTCTTCCCTTCTACAAATAATCTTAACTACAACTCACCATACCCAAATAGACAAGTATGCAACCAATACAAGATTTAACTTGACAATTATATTTATCAATTGAATAACCCAATAGTGAAATAAAATTGATGGGAACAATTCAATTTATTAATATGATCCAAGTTCATAATCTTGCATTCATGGTGCAATTTACACTTTGTCAATCTGCCTTCGATTCTCAATTATTGGATTCTTTAGTTACTTCATGTCCCTGTAATTTGACTTGCATTCCCTGTATACCCCACTTTGCATATATGCTCAACCCCTGCAATTTTTCTTAAGTTTAAATTTCTTTCCAAACTGATGTAGCACGACCCCTCGTTTTCCTTTCTTTGGTTGCTCACACCTTTAGTCTATGTTTCATCTACTAAGATATGGATAGCAACAAGACTTCTCTATGTTTACCTAACACGGCCTCCCCTTATTCCGTGCATACATTCTTTATCATTGGCAGTTCTCTATATACTTTATCTTTGTGCAACCCCATCATTTTCCTCATGGTGTGGCATTTTTCCTCACTTAGTCATTATTTAATCAACTAATTCGTGTTGTGACCCCTATTCACTCCTGCACAACCCTTGCCTCTCCCTCACACAACCTTCTTTTCTTAACCCACGACCCCCCTCTTCCTCTCTCATTCTATACGTAGCTTGTGACATGTTCCCCAATTTGCAAATTACATTTTATGCATTTTAAATGTCTTTTACTAGTTACTCTTATATTTTCTTTAGTCTGCAGCTCTTGCCCCATGTGCAACCCTCTCTGGTCTTCTTCCCGCCTGCCAATAATGGCATTGTTTTTTTAAAATATGCCTTTTCTCTTACTCAAGTCGTGCCCCTCTAGATTCTGCTCATGTCTTTTAATCTTCCCTCTTTTCATTACATCTTCCCTTCTACAATGCGAGTTGTTCCTCAATTAGTTTACATATTGTAATCTTTTATCAAAAAGGTTGCATAACATAGGCATTTTAATTTGAATAAACTTGTGTCCACTCTTTTGTCTCACCACCTCCCAAGTGCGACTCTTCATTTTATCACATTCTCCTTTGACTCCAGTCTTCAAGCATCAATTGGAATTTATGTTAATGAACAATCAAAATATGGATCATAAAACCATAATGTGACATTTTGTCAAATGGAATGACAATAATGTCATTAATTCCATCCAAACGACCATTACAATCAAAAAGCACAATGATCATAAAATAAAATGGAAATAATTTTTTTTTTGTCGATGTCAATTGCTATTTGCTTGGGACGCTCTTGCTTCAAAAACTAAGACACATTTAGAGAAGGCGAAGAGAAGACTTTTTGCTTCAAAATTGCAAATCACTAAAAATTTAGGCACTTTTTGTAAAAGTGTAGACATGTAAAATTGACCTAATACTTATCGAACATCCTAAATGACGTTTTCACATCATTAGCATCATTATCATCGAATATCATTGCATTTCACTTCAATTGCATAAAAAACCCTAATTTTCTCTATTAATTGAATAATAGTACATTATTTAATTAATTCATTTTTTTTTGGGGTTGGGGCCCTAGCTCGGTTGGCTAAATCTTTCCTGTTGCAGGAGATTGGTCACGAGGTCTAGTCTCCCCCACCCCGCGTGGTACCGAGGGTTTGTCGCCACGGTCACGTTAAAAAGTTTACCAGGTGCACTGCAGTTTATAGGGGGTCGTGCTACCCGATTCCTGCAGTCTAATAAAAAAAAAAAATAATAATTCATTTTTTTTAAATCAATTTTGACCAATTAAATAAATTCCATTTATATAATAAAGTCCTAATTTAATTTTTTTTCTCTTGATTAACTAAATAACATCAAATATTTAATTATGTCGCTAATTTACCCTATTCCCCTAAATCAATTAAATTATTAAAAACATAATAGTTTAATTAAATCACTTTCCCTTAAATTTGAATAATTGAATTTTAGTTATTCAAAACATCATAAAAAATCAAATAAAACAAATTCAACTATGTTTGTAAAAGTCAAACTTGATTTGCATGTTCAACTCTAAAATGAATTATTTAATTAAATCAATTAATTAATTATCCTCACTCACTTTCATGATTGAGCAAATTACGAACCATCAATTGCTCAATTTGATTGGTTGACTAATCAATCTATTTCTTGATAGATCAATCTATTTCCTCAATTTGACTGAACACTCAAAATGATTTCTTCAATCACACCAATTACGTAATCAATTTGCACAGATTATTCCTGTCTATTTCCTCTCAACATCTTTCGACCATTGATCGAGATATTCCACTACACGATCTCGAGCGTTCATTTCGAATCACAAATTCTATATACCATCTTTCTTCTCAAAAAGGATCAAAGAATCAACATACCTTGCACAATGAAGTAATGCAAATATCTTAATCAAAATTTTGACATCTTTTTACACACATCTTCAATCAACACGTTTTTCAAGCTTTCGCACACACAATGGAGGCTTTGCATTGATACAAACAACTCAACATCTTCGTGAACACACTTCAACATGGGATGGGTAACAAATTTTGTTTATTGAATTTTTTGTATGTTCTTTGATTGCTTTGCTTTTTAGTTCATTGAATTTAGTAATTTCAATATTGTTCATTTCATGAGTAATGGGCATGAATCATCTTTTTGTTTGTTTAGATTAGTTTCTATTCCTTCAATTTGATTAGATTGCATGATCTTGATTTTCCCCTTACACATTTTGGCCTGCTTAGTGAGACTCACGATCCTTAGCACTAACCATTTTATGAGTAAATTTTGAAGTTGCAAGTTCCAGAAGTGTATTGGAAAAATTTTCATGCACAGGCTACATGAATTTTTCACACTGGATTTCACATTCTGGCTGCATCTGACCTTTTTCTATCTGTTTTTGACATTTGTTGCGCTTCTGCAAAAACAACAGAGGCACACTTGACTTTTTCGCTCGCTTCTCCTTAAAACATAGAGGCCACACTTGACTTTTTTGCTCGCACTTGCTTCTTACAGGGCCACTTTTGCATAAAAGTTTTCGCTTTTGCTCTGTCAAATTTTTATCCAAAATCTACAAGTCAATTTTTGATTTCTAACATTAACGTTTACTTGTTTGTGCAACTCTTGTAGGACATGGAACACGTTACATGAAGCAAACAACTAACACGTTTATTACAAGGAAGGCAAACGGTCGAAGTTTCAAAACTTTTCAAAGCTTTTTGTTAAACTCAGAAAAAAATGCTTTCAATTAGTGCTCTAAAAAGAACTTTTCAAAGCTTTCTAGCTTAGCAAATGTTTTCAATTGGAGCTATAAAAAGAACCCCACAAATGAACGCTTTCAATTGGTGTTTTAAAAAGGATTTTTTTTAAAGCTTTCTCGAACAAACAATCCCTTTTTGGTGCTCTAAAAAATGTTTTATTTTTGTTGACCAACGCTTTTGTTTTGTTGGCGAACGCACGGTTTTCTTTTGTTGACCATTAAGACAAGGCTTTAGAAAAACACTTTGGTTGGTGCTTAAAAATGAACAAATCAAATTCTTGTCTTGCACATTGCTATCTTTTTGTTTGAAATCCAGAATATTTCGTTTTGGTGCACGTAAAAAGAACAAAAAAATTGCTATCTTGTACACACTTTTTCAATTTACTTTATTTTTTCATTTCTTTTGAACTTAAAAAGAACATTGCGATGAAGTGTATACTGTGTATTTCATGTTTGGAAAACTAGGTGTGTATCCTCTCCCCTCACGCCTTTCGACGATCTTGGGTGACAAAAAACATCTTGAGTTTCACACCATTTGTTTACATTTCAAAACATACCTTTAGAGGGTTTGCTTCCCAACTTGTGAGAGGGAACAATCCAAGCGGTACTTTGTGTTGGTCTGCTATATAAATATTTGTGGGTGTGAAAAGTTCTCGCTCACCTGGTGCGGATGTTCTAAACCAACGAAAGTCTCCCCTAGTATCCGTAAGATACATAAAAACCCGCAAGGGCTGGGAGACCTCTTAATTGATTGAATCGTTGCATGTATAGATAGCAGTTATCCCGAAACATGACTAAGAACCAACGTTGTAGAAGCTACCCCTTTTATCCAAAACATTCTTTGAAGTGGTGCATCAAAACTTTGATTCCAAGAAGTTACTTACCACGTCCGACTTATGGTTGAGCTTAAAACACTCTCCATTCGTTGCATGTAAAATCATCCCTTCGGGGCATGAGGTAAGCCCATCTAGGAGGAAGTGTCTATCCCTAGGGTGTACATTGTCTTCACGAAATTGCCAAATCTTTTGGTTACTTCGAAACATCAAACATTGTGCTTCAAATAAAAATGAACACATCAAAACAAGCATTTAACATGGTTCTAAAACATCAAACCCTTTGAATTTAATGCATATACTTTGAAAAGAGCCCTATGTTTGCACTCCCTAAAAGATATATTAAACAAATATCTTTGAAGTTTTTCGAATGTTTAGGCTCACATTTCAAGTAGCATTAAGAACGAAGTAAACCTTGGAAACTATAGTTTTTTAGCATTTCGACTTCCATGAACATTGAACTTTTGTGGAAAGAAGCGTGCTTGAAGTTGTAGACATTTAGGGTCACATAAGTTTTGATTGTTGTGTTGTGATATTGCTTGCCAAATCTTAAAACAAATCAAACATAATCATCCAAAATTGCAAAAAACATCCAAGCTGCTGCCAAATACTGAAACTGAAAAACAAATCTACACAAAGGCTGCTTTTGCTTCTATTTTTGCTGCACTTGACATAAAACTGGTCGTAGTCAACCTAAAAAGCTCTCTTTTGCTCTGTCACATGACAATTACTGGTAAAAACCTGCCACACTTGACAATCTAAGCGCACTTGATTAAAAACTGGTTGCACTTGACCTTTTTTGTGCCGCAATTGACAAAAATTTCCAAACACAATTGATTGAAAACTAGCCGCATTCGCTTAAACATGCCGCTTTTGCCTGTGCAGATCACCAATTTGAAAAACCACACACATAGGCCGCTTTTGAAAAAATTGAAGGCATTTGCTTCCATATTTCTGCCACACTTGGCAAAAACCTAGTCGTAGTTGACAAAATTTGTTGCTTTTGCTCAAAACTATCGCTTTTGCTCTGTTTCCTGGTGAAAATAAGAAAACCAATCCAAAACTGGTTACAAATCTTTTAAGAACGAAATAATTAGACTCACAAAACGTGTCATAATTTACATCAGTCCATCATCTATTGGAAAAAATTAGCACCTCATCCTACTTTTAGAAATCAAAATCAAAACAAACAAACTTGAATCATTCCTTCACCCACACTTCTAAGATATCAACATTTGCTTGAACCTCAAGGTTAGTTCAAGTAAATTTCCTACAACATTTCCTCTAGAAGAAGTGAAATATCGATCCAAGCCTTTCAACATTTTGAGTTCCAAGAATAGCATCATTCCAAAACATCGCTTAAACCTTAGGGTTTTAAGAATCACAACAACCATATCAAAACACCAACATTTTCATCATTTCACCTTATGACCATTTGGCGTCCGATTGCTCCAGTTCAACAACCAAACCTTACATCAACTATCATACAACCAAACTTTGAGCTGATTGAAGGAGAACAAACATACATAATTAGTAGTTTTAGAAGCTTCATATTCAAGACAAAGGAAACACCAAACTAGTGGAGAAACACAACAAACATCCTAGACAAACAAGAGAAAAAAACAGATCTTACGATCGAAAGGCCCGTATTACCACCTCTGCATGGCAATAGGTATCCTCTTTTCAAAAATAGAAAATCCCAAGAACAAACACAATTTCATTTCCTTAAAATAGAAAATCCAAAAAAAAAGAAGCACAATTGAAACCCACACATGTGCTTGTCTTCATGATCTCTTGCAAGACCAAAGTCCTTAAACAAAGATTTGCATTCCACCTTTTCAAAAATAGGCATCATACTTCAAAGTCTATCAAGAGGCACATCTTGAAAACTTACCACAATCGGGACATCTTGATAAGAAAAAATTATACTCGCCTTTTAAGGAATGAACCAGACTTGCATATCCAATTTGAGCTCGTATTACCACCTCCCACGTGGCAATAGACACCATCCTTCAAAAATAGAAAATCCCCAAAAAAAAACACAATTTCATTTCCTCAAAAATAGAAAATCCCAAAAACAAAGCATTCTTTCATTTCATAGTTAAAAGTCACCAAACGATCACAAAAGCTTGGCACTTGTTTATGACAATTACGAGATCACAACATAGAAAAAACATGGAGGCCAACAAAATTAGTTCTAGCATACCCCCAACAAATACCACAGATGACGAAGGTGGCCCATGGGGCTATAGGGCAAGTGACCTTGAAACACCTCAAAAGAGACCCACGTTCAAAGCAACAACAAACCAATCACCTAGCGAGGAAGAGGTAATCCATAGACAACAAGAAGCCATGGATAGAGCAAAACAAAATCCAAAAGATATGGTCGTAGAGGAGATGGATAGTGAAGAAGAAATAAATGATGAATTATTTTAACACTAACAGTCCCAAGTTGCTCAAACTAATGGAAAAACTCCTAAGAAAGGATCCAAACACTTACTTTTTAAAGTTAGCATAGAGTGGGGCTAAGTTGCCTATAGACTTCAACATAGGAGGTCTCAAAGATCCTCACCTCATCCCCTTAGGTGATAACTCAGTTGTGAGAGAAATACCCAAACCATTGGAGATTCCAAACATGCCACCAGTCTTTTCGAAAGGCAATGATCAACCAATGGAAAACCCTTTGTATAGAAAACCATCCCAAATTGAACAAGCGACGATGGTCCAAGAGTATTAGGGAGGTTCATCTCAGTACATGCCCCAAAACACTTCATATATTGACCCTTCCCAAAATGTACCAAATCAACAAGGGAAATTCACACAACAATACAATCAACAAGGTGGGTCACATGGTCCCTTTCTCAATCAACAGTACTAACAACAAGGTGTGCCACATGGTACCCTTTCCAATCAACAAGGTGGGTCACATGGTCCCCTTCCTAATCAACAATACCAACAAGAAGGTGTACCACATGGTACCCTTCCCAATTCATCCCATCAACAAGGTGTCCCACCAACACACTATTAGGGTAACCTTCAAAACAGTTTGTACCAACAAGGTGTGCCATAATATGTTACCCTTCCCAATTCATCCCATCAACAAGGTGTCTCACCAATGCACTATTAGGGTAGCCTTTGAAATAGTTCGTACAAACAAGAAGGTGTGCCACATGGTACCATTCCAAATTCATTCCATCAACAAGGTGTCTCGCCAACGCACTATTAGGGTAACCTTCAAAATAGTTCGTTCCAACAACAAGGTGTACCATAGGGTACCATTCCCAATTCATCCCATCAACAAGGTGTCCTGCCAATGCACTATCAAGGTAACCTTCAAAACAATTTGTACCAACAACAAGGTGTGCCATAGAGTACCCTTCCCAATTCGTCCCATTAATAAGGTGTCCTGCTAATGCACTATCAGGGTAACTTTTGAAACAGTTCATACCAACAAGGTGTGCCACATGGTACCGTTCCCAAATTTGTCCCGTCAACAAGGTGTCCCTCCAACACACTATTAGGGTAACCTTCAAAATAGTTCGCTCCAACAACAAGGTGTACCATAGGGTACACTTCCCAATTCGTCCCATCAACAAGGTGTCCTGCCAATGCACTATCAGGGTAACCTTCAAAATATTTCATTCCAACAACAAGGTGTACCACAAGGTACCCTTCTCAATTCGTCCCATCAACATGGTGTCCTGTCAATGCATTATCAGGGTGACCTTCGAAACAATTCACTCCAACAACAAGGTGTGCCATAAGGTACCCTTCCCAATTTGTCCAATCAACAAGGTGTCTTTCCAACACATCATTAGGATAACCTTCAATATAATTTGTCCCAACCACAAGGTGTACCACCAACGCACTATCAAAGTACCCCTCCACAACAACAAGGAGCTAACCCCTCCTTCCATTCAACAAGGAGCTAACCCCTCTTACGTTCAACAAGGAGCTAATCTTCCTTACATTCAACAAGGACCTAACCCTCCTTTCAGACAACACAAATTCGACTCTCCTTCCACCCAACATGGTTACCAAGGTCTCGTACCTCTGCAATACCCAACCTATGACCAAAACATGGTAGGACAACAAGGTTACTACACACATGATCTAGAAACAAACATACCACAAATAGAGGTAGACATACAATTACATGCCATAAATAAGAGAATATCATATATGTAGATAGGAAAACCCAAGAAGACTTATACCCTTATGATATATGTCCATTTCCTTTTGATCATTCCATCACTATGCTTCTTTTTTCAAAAAAATTCGAAATACCGAAGTTTGACAAATACAAAGGCAAAGGAGATCCAGTAGAACACGCACGAGATTTCTCAATATCATGCATGGAAGTCCAAAACAACGATTCCTATTTAATGAGGTCGTTTCCACATAGTCTTATTGGCCGTGCTATGGAGTGGTTCTCCCATCTATCCCCAGGAATTAATTTTTTTGATGAACTAACTACCAAATTCATAGACCACTTCTCATTCAATATAGAATAGGACGTTACCATAACAGATCTATATAAAATTAAATAGAGTCAAGGAGAATCCTTCACCTCCTACTTTCAACGATGGAGACATAAAGCTAGTCGATGCAAATGGCCTATTCCCGACAAGGAACTGGTAGACATATTTGTTTTCAATGTCTGAGCAGAAGTTAACTACCATCTCACCATGTTGTGTCAAGAAAACTTCGAAGAGACCATTGAGAAGGAACTACATATAGAAAGGGCTCTCATAGCAAGGGGAGTGATTAAGCTAAACAATCCAAGAGACAATTCCTCTAATTTGAATGAGAAATCAAAGATTTGGGCCAAGAACAAAAGCATCACCAACGATGGGGTAGTTGATGCTAGAACTGTATGAAATGTACAAAATCCTAACACACCAAAAAATAAACCTCAAGTAGCACAAACAAGCTATGCTCCTAATAATGCACAAAACAATCAACTTACCTATCCCCAAAACAATTAAGTGGTCAACCAAAAAACATATTAGGGAGGGAAACAGAGGCAATACAATCAACCAAGAAGGAAGTTCACTGTATTAGGAGAGCCACTTGAGACAATCATGCTTAAATTAGCGCAACAAAACCTCATCAAGATCAACGATTTCCCAAACTATGAGGAGCCGAGCTTCAAAACACCATGGTACAACGAGGACTTATGTGAGTTCCACAAAATCAAAGGACATACAACGAACAACTCCATGGAACTCAAGCACACAATACAAGACTTGATCGACAAGGAAGAAGTGGATGTCAAACATCGTCCTTGAAACAAAGACCTCCAGATATATACAAACCCAATTTTGAACCATGCTAAAATGAATGACAAAGGAAAGGACCAAGATATCACAATGCTAACTACACTTATGGTGACATGGTTCTAGGTACTCTCTCTCAAGTAGATGACGCTAGGGTAAATGCAGTGACTATATGAGGTAGGGACACCAAATGTCACATAACTACCCATCGAGGGAGAGTTACAATACAAGGAGCCTCACCTAAGCCCACAACTAAGTCATCAAATGACTACAATATTGTGGAACAAATGAAGAAGACTCTTGCCTTGATCTCAATCCTAGAATTGCTAAAACTATCACCCGCACATAGGGAGATACTCAAAAAACCATTAGAAGCATTAGTTCCTAATAAACTCAATCCAAATCAGTTCCAAGCCATGGTTGGAAAAATCACAACCAATCACCATTTAATCTTTTCCGAGAAAGACCTTCCATAGAAGTCATTCCACAACCAAGCTCTCTACATAGAGGTTGGTGTCCACAAAAACATGGTCAAACGAGTGTTGATAGATAATGGTGCGGGTCTAAACATATGTACCTTGAAATTCGTGAAACAATTGGGGTATTTTGACGATGTGATAGCCAAAGGAAAGAGCATTACTATAAGGGCATATGATGACCTTGAAAGGAATTAAGAAGGGATAGTCAGGCTACCAGTGCAGATAGGACCAACCATCACAAAAGCCACATGTTAGGTACTTGACCTTGAGTTACCATATAACTAGCGGTTCCTTCAACCTTTCACCAATGTCTAAATTTTCCTCACAAAGGAAAGGAGGTGGCGTTATATGCTAATCCTGAACACTTCCACTTTTGTGCAAAATTGGAGGAAAAGTATAACAAATTCCAACGTATACCTAGCAATGACATATCCTTTCATTCATTCTCATATGTTGACCCTTCCACACTACCATCAACCTCAATTAAATCAACATCAAGTGAGCAACCAAAAACTAAAAGCAAGGTTCAAGTACTTGAAAAGGGTAATGAAAATTAACACTTCAATCAAGAATTTTGCATTGGAATGCTTCCACCAACATCCAAGGTTTATGTAGGACAGAAGGAGATCAAATATGCTCAATAGTGAAAATGATAGCCAAACCCACAATTTTCCCCAAGTGGGGAGATATGAAGGATGAAGAGATATTCAAAGAAGACTTGTCGTCTATGATCTACAAAGAGGATCAAAAGGAACTAGAACAACTACAACCCCTTCTAATCGATCCTAGTAGTAAAGGCTACCGGTTAGCTAAGAAAATGGGATATACTGGAATAGGTAGCCTTGGGCTACACAAACAAGGCAGATGGGAGCCCATCATAGTGGAACAAAGAAAGAAAAACATGGGACTAGGTTATGATTCAAAAGACGTGGTTACTCCAAATACTAGACGAACCTCTTTTAAGAAACGAGTGCCTTCTACTAGCATTAAGACATTGGATATCTACCACCTTATGGACAACGAATTAACCATCGAGGACTTATTTGAAAACTTTAGCATTGGTATAGTCCCTATCCAACTTATCAAAACCATTTCCAATGACTTATTATTCTGGGATAGACTCAAATGAGTATGAATGGGATTCCCCTTCTTTTGTTACCTCTATTGATGATGACCTAGACACCCAATTGGAAAATGATACTAGAGCCATATTAACCATTTCAACAACTTTTGTAAGTTTTGCAAACAACGATGATAGGCTACCCCTCTACTACCCACAATTGATAGATTGTGACCAACAACATACACATGTTTTGGATCAATTCCAAAACATTGAAGCAATCACAAAGTTTATTGGGCTTCAAATTGATATACCGATAGGAGATCATAAAGCAAGGTTCATTAGGGAACTCGAACATGAAGCGTATTTTGGTGGGGAGATTGTGTCCTCTAGTCGCAAAATTGAAAAGGACAACATCAAAATGAGATCCCCTAAAGAAAACCACAATGTGGCTCTATCAGATCCTGAAAAGAAGAAAATAAAGGACAGATCTGAAGGTGAAAACCTCTCCAAGGCACTTGATGATGGAGGATTCAATCTCCCCATATCTAAATATCAAGAGAAGTCAATGCTCCTAGTGGAAGAAGCATAATCCATCAATGTTGGCACGACAGAGAACCCAAAGATCACATACCATGTAGTGTCGCTTGATCCTGAAGAGAAAGTGAACTTCACAACGTTCATCATGACATAAAGATAAACTTTGCATGGACTTATGCATACATGACAGGACTAGATCTAGCACTAGTTGTACATCATTTGGCCATATCTCTTGGAGCTAAACCTATCAAGCAAAAACTAAGGAAAATGCATCCTCAAATAACACTATTGGTGAAGGTAGAACTAAAGAAGTTACTAGATATAGGTTTCATTAGACCGATTGATTATCTAGAATGGATATCAAATCTAGTACCAGTGTCACAACCCACTGGGGTCATAAGGAGTTGCACGGACTTCCGAGACCTGAATAAAGCTTGTTTGAAGGATGAATTTCCTCTTCCAAGTATAGACATGATTGTAGATTTAATAGCAGGACATGATATGCTATCTTTAATGGATGGTTTCTCTGGGTATAATCAGATAAAAATATCCCCTGATGATTAGCATAAAATGACATTTACTTGTGCTTGGGGAACCTTTTGCTGGAATGTCATGCCATTTGGTCTGAAAAATGCAGGAGCAACCTATCAAAGAGTGATGAAAATAATCTTTCATGATATGTTGCATACAACAATGGAAGACTATGTGGATGACATACTAGCTAAGTCCATCAAAAGAGAAGACCACTTGATCAACCTTGCAAAAGTGTTTGATAGGCTAGAACAGTATAACTTGAGACTCAACCCAGAAAAAATGTGTATTCAGAGTAACATATGGAAAGCTACTAGGGTATATAGTATCAAGAAGGGGTACTGAAGTAGATTTTGTGAAAGTAAAATCCATACAAGTGATGCCTCCACCAAAGACATTGAAGCAACTGAAAAGTTTATAGGGGAAGTTATAATCTACCAGGAGATTTATCGCACAATTGGCAGACAAGTGTCACCCATTCACCCACCTGTTACACAAAGATGTCACATTCAAGTGGGATGGGAGATGTGATCAAGCATTCCAACAAGTCAAAGAGTACCTACTCTTTCCTCCATTCTTGATGCCCCCTATTCCTAACAAAGAAATGATACTCTATGTGTCTACAACACAAGCAGCGTTGGGAGCTCTCCTAGCACAACTGGATGATAATAACAAAGAAAGAGCGGTCTACTACATCAACCAAACACTAGTGGGCTACGAGTTGAACTACTCGCCCATAGAAAGAGCATGTCTCTTAGTCATATTTGTGACACAAAAGTTGAGACACTATATCTTAAACAGACAAGTAAAGTTTATTTCAAAGGTAGACCCACTAAAGTACTTATTAACAAAAGTAGCTCTAACCGACATAATTGCTAAATGGGTAATGATCCTGAGTGAGTTCGACATAGATTATGTAAATAGGAGATCCATGAAAGGAAAAATCATAGAAAATCAGCTAACCAAGGCACCAATGGAAGATCACAAGCCTCTTACAATAGACTTCCTAGATGAAAGTATATTGTTGACAAAACAGACGAGCCATTGGACCCTATACTTTGACGGGTCCCACACTCAACATGGCTCTGGAGAAGGTATCCTACTTCTCACACCGCAAGGAGATAGTATACCTAAGGAATATATAATTTCTTTCCCTTGTACAAATAATATCTCAGAGTATGAAGCGCTAATCACAAGACTCAAGATAGCTATTGAATGGAGGATAAAGGAATTGTAGGTCTTTGGAGACTGTCAACTAGTGATAAGATAAGTGAATGATGAGTACCAAACAAAAGACGACAAGTTGATGCCGTATAAAAGGATGGTGGATAGCTTCAAGGAATATTTTGTCACCATAACATTTGAACAAATTCCCTGGATCAACAACAGAGTAGCCGATGCAATGACAACAATAGGTTTGCTTCTCGACATCCCACAAAACATTCCTAAGTATGAATTCCTGGTGGAGTAATTACTCATACCAACATTCAATATCCTGGAATCAGAACTAGTATGTGTTGTTGTTGGTCCTAATTCACCAGGATACCAAGACACATTTGATTACATCTAGCATGGTATCATACCACTTGAATTGACAACTTCCCAAAAAAATACCTTTACCCGTAGGATTTCCCGATTCATGATCCTAGGAGATACTTTATATCGTTGAAGTTTGGATGGTATGTTACTTCGATGTCTTAACGTAGAAGAAGCATAAACTGCCTTACAAGAGGTACACAAAGGTGTTTGTGGGTCCCACTCTAGTGGACCTAACCTAGTACAAAAATTGTTGAGAATAGGGTACTATTGGCCCTCCATGGAACAAGAGTGTATTTGGTATTCTAGAAAATGTTGTCAATTCCAACAACACAGTGACCTCGTTCACACACTAGCACAAGAGTTGAGACCCATCACAACACCATGGCCTTTCTCGCAATGGGGATTAGACTTGGTAGGTAAGATTTCTCCTACTTCCTCTAATGGGCATAAGTTTATTATTACCACAACTGAATATTTCACTAAATGGATAGAAGCAATTCCATTGACCTACATCACTAGAAAAAAAAATCAAAGTTCATTCCGAATTCTCTGATTTGTAGGTATGGAATTCCCCAAATCATCATAACAGACAATGGAACCCCATTCAAGAATCAAGGCGTCCAAGAGCTTTGTTCTAAGTTCTCTATCCAACATAGACACTCCACACCCTACTATCCCCAAGGAAACAGTCAGGATGAAGCGTCTAACAAAACCATCCTAAAGATACTAAAGAAGATTGTTAATGAAGCCGACTGTGATTGACATTTGCAACTAAACCTAGCTCTATGGGCTTATTGAACCAGTATTTGAACACCTACAGGTGCCACACCTTTCTCCTTGGTCTTTGAATCGAAAGTTGTCTTAGTTATCAAAGTCGAAATCCCCTCATTGCGAATCTCACTAAAAGGCATGGTCAACAATGAAGAGTATCAGGTATCCAGATTAAATAAGTTGGAACTCCTCGATGAAAGGAATTTGAGCGAGTTAAACCATCTTCAGGTTTATCAAGATCGACTCAAACAAAGCTATGGTAAAAGGATCAAAGACAAAAAAAATTAGGTTGGTGACTTATACTCAAAGAAAATCAAAAGGTACAATCGAATCAAGATGGCAAAGGAAAATTTGAACCCAATTGGTTAGGCCCATTCATCATCACAACAAGCTACATTCTAGAGCTTATCAGTTGGCTACTCTTGAAGGAGAACCCTTAGTTGAATTCTTGAACAACAACCACCTGAAGAAGTTAAATACTTAAAAGCATGTCAAAATACCCTAGGCAAGAGGGTAAAAATCCAAAAAAATTAAAAAAATTAAAAAGCAAGAAAAATAGTAAAGAGAAAACCTGGCAAATAGGCACTATGTTTGAATAAGACTTGCATCATTATCTATCAACATTATCCAAAGCATCCACCATTCATACCACAATAAAGCATGTGTCCAACCATGGTTCGTTACTGATTTAGGAAAGTATCTTGTCTCAAACTGGGGGAAACTTTCCGAAGCTGGTCATGGATTAGATCTTTGTGCATCCCATCATGGTCAAAACTATCAAAAATAATCAAAAATATCTAGAAAATAACAAAACCAAAAACATCTGAAAAACAACAAAATCAAAACAACTTTGGATTATTTCTTCACTCAAAAGTCTAAGATATCAAAATTTGCTTGAACCTCACAACTAGTTCAAGTAGATTTCCCACAACATATCCTCTAGAAACAAAAATGGAATATCAATCCAAGTTATCAACGTTGTTTGAATTATGAAAACATGTTATGCTTTGAGTCAACACTAGTTGAAATACATGGTCTCTACGTGTACAACGTAGGCAAGCCTTATCAACTCCGAGGCCTTAGGTCAGTCCCCTTAGGTGTTTATCATGCTTTCTTTCAACTTAGTCAAAAAATTCAAAATCCAAAAACATTCAAAAAATTCAAAATCCAAAAATATTCGAAAAGAAAAGATCAAAAACATGTTCACATCAAACCAAGCGAACTACGAGCCTCTGCGTGTACAACGTAGGAATGGGTTATCTTTGATGATCCCTCGAGGCCCTAGGTTACCCATAAAAACAACATCATAAAATTCAACAAAATAAAAAAGATCCTAACTCCATCATCATAATCCGTAATAAAATTTTCATCCATAATAAACAAATTGTCATCTTCACCCTTTGAAAAAACAAACAAACAAACAGAGCAACCATCAAAAGCTATAACTTTCAAGCAAACAATAAAAAAGATTTGATTACAAATAGACGAAAACAATGACAAAGTGTTAACTACCTATCTTTTTTGACAATTCACCAACATCTTGAGATATGCCTTAACGAATCCATTCCTACAATAGACATGATCAACAACGGATAATAGCTTGAGACCCCAAAACATATATGGAAAATAATATTGCAACTTTGTTTTGTCTTTTAATAGTCTTATCTTTATGATTTATTTTATTGACTCATTCCCAAGATCTCTCAAGGATGTCCATAAGGATTTGGAGAAGAAGGAATGGGGCAATCGAGCATCATTTCTATTTGTTGTTTGTAAGATATTTTTGTGATACTACCACGACAAATACTTACTTTATTGAGTGTATGGAAGTTGTTTTATGACAATTTGTGTAGCAATTGCATGTTAGGTATTTTATACCTCTCTGTGTAATTGGTCCAATTTTTTTTAACACAACTCAACCATATATTTTAAACAAAGCTTCCACATGTCTGGTATGAGCAAGAATATTCTTTGTATGTCAAGCCAAAGTCCACACAATGGATACAAGTTCACCTTGGTTATTAATACCCTGGTGCATCGTATCTGTTTGCTACATAAAAAAGGATTGTTAAAAATGTGAAGTCTCCAAGCAAAGAAAAAGCAAAATCATCAATAACTAACAAACATCAAATTTCTATCCATCATCAAATATTTCTTCTAAACTAATATCCATCCTACATCAAATATCATGATGATAATAAAGCAATAAAACATCATGTATCATGTATAGGGCATACATCCATCATATATCAACATCCATCATATACATAATAAAACATCATATGAAATAAAATATGATCAATCCATCCATCCACGTCATATGCATACATCATAAAAGTACAAAAAACATGTATAATCATACATCATTATACATCATCATCCATAATCATCACATAACACATAATGAAGTTGAATCGAAGCATGAATATCTCATATATATCATCATAAAAAATGAGAATGTCATAGTACATCATCATAATGAAACATGTGTGATAGGATAATACAAAATATACATATATATGAGGCCTCGGCTAGGTCGATGGATATATATACAAAATCATGTCTACAATATAAGTCCATAAACAATAAACATCATAAAGATCAAGTACAAATAAGCTGCTACTCGGTCGGAAGAGGACTCTAAGGATTAGGTTGTGGATCAGACTGTTTAACAGAGTATCCACCAGACATGACCTTCGTAGTAGTACTAGGCTCTCCAAACCATGGCCGTTGTTGCACTCTAGGAATGAAGGAATCATACAGGGTCTGATAATATGTCGCCCCCTGTAGCAACTGATCTCGTTCGACACAAAGACTATCACACTTTTTCCTAAGGCTATCCCTCTCGATGGTAATAGCCTACAATTGTCTTGGCAACAAGACAATGCCCAATCTCGGTGTCTCGCTTGCCCCTGAAGCCATCTCTCTCCTGTCTAGCTGTGCCCCTCTCTGTTGTCAATATAACAACCTAAGCCTTTGCAGCCTATCGTCGCCCTACCTTTGCATCTCTCGTAGTTGTCATCTATGCTAACTGTACACCTCCATCTCAAGGTGGTGGAGGAGGACCGACAACCTATCCTTGATCCTGCTACATCGGATCACCTTGTGCACCAACTTGTTGGGTCCTAGCAATCTACTCAACAACTATCTCCACACGCTACCTCTCCCCACAACAACTGATAATGCCTACTCTACCCACTGCAGGAACACTGATAGGATCTGTAAACCTCAATGGAATGCATCATGCCCACCAATGATCAGAATCGATAGTACCAGGATCTGCTAAACCCACTAGCCAACCCCACCCGAATAGGGCAAGACCTCTAAACTCAACAACGATGACGTCATGATCAACCTGTAGACCCCAGACATAGACCTCTCTGGTAGTCCAACCAAAATGAGCCTCATAGGCATCCGAAAAATGGCCCTGTGTCTCTCTAAACTGCCTACAAACCCTATCTGGTAGATATCTCTCAAGTAAAGAGAAAACACGACCAATGAGCCATCTAGTCTTTTTGTAAAATACTAATTGTTCTTGATCATCAGGCCATGCCTCACAATCCATATACAGTCTCCATACAAAACGTGGAATATCATCAAAAACACGATGCCAGTAGGGAAGCTGTCCAAGAAAAGTATAGTGAAGAAAATCTCCATAACGATAAAAATATGGATCCCCCGAAGTCCGATCCAATATACCATCAAGTTGAGCAACTGGGATGTGCTTCCAAGCCCATACATATAGTATAGAGACACCAACAAAAATAGACCTCCCTCCACGATATGCAACCTCGTGCATACAAATGGGAAAGGAGACACAGGCCCCATGCATATCTAGTGTTGTGCTCGAACATCTACTCGATGCACACACCCCAACCAATAGGAAACTGTCGGCCCCACCTATCAGGAACAACGAGCCCCATGACTTAACCACAGAGAACAAGTGAAACAAGATCGACATTGCCCACAAAATTTGATAAGTCTATCTCTGCCTGATGAACCTCAAGATGTCTCACCCCAAGCACTTGGCACATAGTGCAGGTACCGTGTCAAACAAAATAAGTGACAAGCTCTCCATGAATAGGTATGCGGAGGATCCTCCACACATCCTCAAGGGTGATGGTGGAATCCCTAGTAGGTAAATGAAATGAAGAGGTCTTTGAGTGCCACCTCTCCACAAGGGCAGTCATCATCCCTCTATGGCATCTGATGGTAGGCATGTAGTGGATATGTCGCAACCCGACAACATCCAGGATATCTCGCTCTGACTCCTGAAACCCAACGATCAAGTCAAACAGATCACACGGTCGTTGCTTCCTTGATTGGAGCGGATTAAGAACCGCTTGCAACCATTCAACCCACGATGTTAGGGATTTACTATGAAAACACAAAACATGTCATGTCCCCGAAATTGTAATGCCAAATATGAGATATTGAAATACAAATAACAAAATTGAATAAATATCAAAATATAAATTTAAACATCATTATTATAATTATAATTATCAAAGATAATATTATAATTATAAATATTAAATATAATGTTCTAATTACCAAAATATAAATATTAAATATTATAATCATTATAATATATTAACGTAAAATACCTAATATATCAATATAAAAGATTGTAACATATTGAAATAAAATTATATATATTGACAATTTATTGTTATTATACTTTAACAATTAAAATACAAAATATTAAAATACAAATAAGTAAACATAAAAAATAAAAAATAAATATAATCTGAAAATAATCATAATTATAAACATCAATAATAATATTACAATTATAAATGTTATCAATACATAATTAATTCTGAAGATAATAAGAATCAAACCATAATAAGCAATGACTCCTATCTTCTAAGACAACAATCACTAATAAACCAAGGTAGCGATTCATATACTAGGTGATGCCTTTTAAAAAGGCATTGGTCAACCTTCAAAGAACAACGATCACGAAAGATGCAATGTTTCAGTAGGTATTTAAATGAAGTCTTCTTCAAGCATAGAAGGAATGGCTGGCTGGGAAAAAGGTGGAAGGGTCTGCAGATCGGTAAAACATCTGGTAACTGCATTTTATAAAAATAATAATTTGTAATGTTTAGGGAAGCCAAATGTGCTAATTAATAATTTATGCAGAGTATTGTTAATGCTATTAGTACTCTTTATGATGCATGATGTTATCATTGACATGATTATTTTCATTAATGTTATTTAGGAACAAATAACTTATATATAATGTTTGTTGATACTATTTATTGATGCTTAGGAATGATAATTTAGGAATGACATTATATATACTTGTAATATTAATAATTTATTTAGGTTATTTAAGAATGATCATCCATGTATGATATTCTTAGTTTTTATTGATAACATATATTGATATGCTTATTTAGGAATGGGTATCTAATTACATGATTATGCTTATATCTTCACCATGGTGGAGGGATTGCGAAGAATGATAACAATGGGGTCCTCTTCTAGATATGCCACCCAAATGAGGGAACAAGATGAATCCCCATGGGCCAAATGGGTAATGTCGTTGTCTCAATGGGTATTGCCTTTAGGTAGAGTGAAGTTGAGCCACCAGGATACCTTTTGCAACTCCTAACCACCCATCATGGTGTAATGAGTTGATAGATACTTCAATTTGAATATGAGTTAGTAAAACCCATACTTACCCTGGATAAGGAAAAGGAGGATTGCCGAGGGAGTACAACAAGAGGGAATCTTCTGGATACGCCACCCAGGAGGGGACTAGAGGAGCCCCCATGGGCCAAGGGGGTACTTGTCATTGCCTCATTGGGTGCTTCCCTTGGGTCTAGAAGAGTTGGTTACCAGGACACCTGTCGCAACTTCACTTACTCTACGAGGATTGCCGAGGGAGTACAATGAGAGGGAATCTTCTAGATATGCCACCAGGAGGAGACTAGAGGAGCCCACTTGGGCCAAGGGGGTACTTTTCGTTGCCTCAACGGATGCTGCCATTGGGTCTAGAAGAGTTGGCTACTAGGACATCGGCTGCAACCTCACTTACCCTACCAAGTTGTCATGAGTTTGTTAATACTTAGAATATGATCGCTTGCTAGTATTACTATTGCAATGAATAATTATAATTTGTTAACTAAAAATGATTGTGTTGGTGATTTCCAATCTATGTGCAAGACTTCAATCAAGGTGAAAAGTATTCTCTAATCCATGCTATTATTGGGAAATTAAGGATTTAGGGAAAAATCTAGGGCATTCCCAACTAGGGACATTACAAAAAAACCCTATGATGGCAAACAATTTGATTTAAGATTCCCAAAATAGTCAAAAGCGATTTTCTTTTTTAGCAAAGCGAAGAAAACAAGCGAAAGCGAACAATTTGTAGTCAAAAGTGATAAAAAAATGGCAAATGCAAAAACTTCAAAAGTGAACTTTTAGGTCAAAAGCAAAATTTTCATCAAGTGCACAAAAAAGAAAAAGAAAATCAAGGGTGAAATTACAAAAGCAAACAATAACATCAAATGTGCACATTTTAGGAGAAGGCAAAAAATAAAAGTGAACTTTAGGTCAAGAGCAAAATTTTTGAGCAAATGCAAGCGAGAAAATCAAATGCGGCCCAACCAAAAACATTAAAAGAAAGAAAAACGATGTAGAAGCAAAAAATTCCTAAACCTAGCACTATTGACTAATTGAACTTCAGGCATTAATTACGCAAACACGAAGAGATGAAAATGAGAAACGAAAGGGTACATACTGAGGCATCACTGCTTGTAGGCCATCCAAACTCACGAACTGCATCCATGCGATGTGGGGCTCCCCGAATCCTCGCCGTAGCTCCTCAAAAATTGACAAAACAAGAAATCTAGAGGCAAGAATTTTCTGTAGGCTCAAAGTGAAAATGAGGTAATTTGAACCCTAATTACCTATTTTAACCCCCCAAAACCCTAATTTACTTAGGAAACCTTCCTAGGTTAAAATTAAGAGCTCTCAGGAACATCTGAACTATCAACAAGAGACCTATAGGCTTAATTTTTTGTCCTCTATGCATCTGAATTGAAATGAAATAGTGTCGTGAGCTTGACATCAAAATTGATATTTTTGGCCAACCTCTCGAGGGGGCAGCCCAAAGTCCTACCATCATTCTGTTGTTCGCCAGGGCACAGTGGGGCAGATAATTTTTTTCAAATCTTGATCTTAACATCGAAAGCAACCAATACTTGTTTCAAAGAGGGGAAAAATGTAGACATGTAAAATTGACCTAACACTTATAGCACATCCTAAATGACATTTTCGCATCATTGACATCATTATCATCGAATATCACTACATTTCACTTCAATTGCATCAAAAACCCTAATTTCCTCTATTGATTGAATAATAGTACATTATTCAATTAATTCACTTTTTTTTATCAATTTTGACCTATTAAATAAATTCCATTTATTTAATAAAGTCCTAATCTAACTTTATTCCTCTTGATTAATTAAATAACATCAATTATTTAATTATGTCACTAATCTACCCTATTCCCCTAAATCAATTAAATTATTAAAAATATAATAGTTTAATTAAATCACTTTCCCCTAAATTTGAATAATTGAATTTAATTATTCAAAACATCATCAAAAATTAAATAAAACAAATACAACTTTGTTTATAAAAGTCAAACTTGATTTGCACGTACAACTCCAAAAAGTATTAATTAATTATCCTCACTCACCTTCATGATTGAGCAAATTACGAACCACCGATTGCTCGATTTGATTGGCTAACTGATCAATCTATTTCCTGACAGATCAATCTATTTCCTCAATCCCACTGAACACTCAAAATGATTTCTTCAATCACACTGATTACCTAATCAATTTGCATTGATTATTCCTGTCTATTTCCTCTCAACATCTTTTGACTGTTGATCGAGATATTCCACTACGCAATCTCAAGCGTTCATTTTGAATAAAAAATTCTATATAAAAACCATATTTCTTCTCAAAAAAGATTGAAGAATCAACATACCTTGCACAACAAAGTAATGTAGAGATCTTAATCGAACTTTTGACATCTTCTTATACACATCTTCAATCAACACATACACATTCTTCAAGCTTTCACACACACAATGGAGGCTTTGCATTGATACGAACAACCCAAAATCTTCATGAACACACTCTGACACAGGATGGGTAACAAATTTTGTTTATTGAATTCTTTGTATGTTCTTTGATTGCTTTGCTTTTTAGTTCATTGAATTCAATAATTTCAATATCGTTCATTTTGTAAGTAATGTTCATGAATCGTATTTTTGTTTATTTAATTAGTTTATATTCCTTTAATTTGATTACATTGCATGATCTCGATTTACCCCTTACACAAAAAGCAACTAAGGACAAAGCAATGAAAGAAATCAAAATTATTCAAGATGAAATAGAGGAAGAAGAAGTGGTTTAGCTACAAGAGGAAAAGATAGAGGTAGATTTGATAAGAGAAATATTAAGATATCTTTGCAATAGGTACTAATGTAGATGCTTAGGTTTCTCTAGGCAATTTATTCTTATCATATGAAAAAGTTGAAACATGTCTTAAAGATGTTTGGTATTTGTTTCAGGTGGTTCAAATTACATGTTAGCAATAATACATATTTTGTAAGATAAAGATTAAGAGTTATTGTTGCAACATATATGGTCACTTTGAAAGGGAATGTGGATTAAAAGTTGGTAATGAAAATATAAGTGTTAATTATGTTATTGCAACATATGATAAGTTTAGGTTTGACATTTAGATTCAAGTTATTCTAATTACATGTTAGGAATAATAAACTATTTTCTATAGTAGATGAAATCTTCAAGACCAAGATCAAGTTTAATGATGACAAATACTTGGAGGTTGTTGCAAAAGGAGCCATGGAGGTAGCTAATATAGAAGGTAAGAAATGTCTTAATGATATTTATTACACTTCAAAGTTAAAACATAATTTGTTGATTATTGGACAACTATGTGTGTAAAACTATAAATTGTTTTTTAATGATGAATAATGTACAATCTATGATAGAATCAGGGAAATGGGGTTGTTATTGTTGTGCCTATATCCAAAGTAAGATGTTTCCATTAAAGTTTGGAGAAGATAGTAATAATCTCTTAAATATGGTATCTGAAGATAAATGGTTATGACATTTTAGGTATGGTTGCCTAAAGTTTCAAAATTTGAAGCTACTAACATTAGAAGAATTAGTTTATTGTTTGTCTGAGGTTGAAGAGCACAAAAAAGGTTTGTGAATGATATGATAAAGGAAAACATGTGTGATTTTTTTTTTCTAAAATGGTAGTGCAAGGAGGGCTAATCATCCACTTTAGTTGCCTCACTTTGATATTTGTAGTCCTATGCAAACAAAAAGTTTTGGTAAGTAATCATATTTTATTACATTTATTGATGATTATTCATGGAAGTGTTAATTTTATTTTTTGAAGCACAAAGATGAAACATTTGATATATTTAAGAGTTTAAAGCATTTATGGAGAATGAAATTTGCAAAATAAAGTCCTTAAGGACTTATCTTGGAGGTGAATTTTGTTCAAATTTTTTTATGGAATATTGTAATATAAATGATATCAAAAGTAGTGATAAATTTAAGAAACCCTCCCTAAAAAAATATATAAAATCTTGGAGCATCTTTCATTTTTTTGAAATAAAATATTATATTCTATTATCGAATCTTTCCTTTTTTTAAAAAAAAATATTAATTTTATTGGCAATTTTTTTTAAATCACTATAAATTTGTAGAAAATATTGGTGAATCTCAATGAAAAATAGAAAATGCATTAATTATCATGGTGAATCCTTCAGTTAACAAATAAATATATTCCTATGAAAAAGTAAGGGCCTCAAAGTGATAGTAATTGACTAGTTTAAGGTGTAGTGATTGTATCTATAACTTCTTCATTCCTTAATATTTTGAATCATACATTGAATATTTTAAATTGGCCCTAATTTTTTTCAGCACCATTGATTTTATTTATAATCTAATAGTTTAGGTTTTATTTTAGGCCCCACATACATTAGATTTCTAAGTATATTTTGGACGACATAATTTAACTCCATCCATTAGATTATAAATCTTCAACAACCCAAATATAATTTTGGGCTTGATGTGCATTGAAACTCTGTGGGTATATTTTAACCCATGGAATACCACCCCAACCATTATATTTTAAATAAAATCAATGCTAGTGATTAAAATTGGTGATATGGCCGTAAAGTAATTAATAATTAGATAATATTATTGGCAATCTAATTTAATTTTCTACTATAAATTACAAAATTTAGGCGAATCTAATCTAATTAGGTATTGAATATTGTGGCATATTTTTGAGTTTAAAATTTTCATAAAATAAATGTTTTTGCGATTTAACCAAGACTAAAATAAAATTTTGTAAAAAATTGGCGATTCAAGTCACCTTACAACTTGAACTATTAGCTAAATTTTGAATCCCCAATTTCAACTATTAGCCAATTAATGAATATTAGCCACCAAAAAAATCATTGATCAAAAGGTAGCTCACAACTATCTACACATCTCAACAAAATAGTGTAGTTGGAAGGAAGAATCATACAATGGTTGAATGACAAGAAATATGTTATAAACCAAGTGATTGAACAACTCTTTTTCGGTTGATGAAGTTGCTACAATAGTGTATATTCCCAATTAGAGTCTAACTAGTGCACTCAACATGATGACTACTTATTAAGCATGGTAATTAAAAAATCTAAAATCAATTATTTCAAGGTTTTTGGTTGTTTAGCCTATTCTCATGTAGCTAATTAGAAAAAAAAATAGAAGGTCTAATCCAAAAAGAAAATGGTGTATTTTTGTACGTACAATGAACAATGTAAGACTTACAAGCTTTTAATCCTCTAACTAACAACAACATCTATGTGATGTATATGCTATTTCTTTTGAATTACTAGGGAAACCACAATTCTAATGGTCTTTTGTCTTCCCATTGGTGCAAATGCCTCTTCAAAACCTATCCCATACCTTTGAGAGAAGTCTTTTGTAACTAAATGTTCCTTCTATCTCTTAACACGAATGCCACTATTGTACTTAGTCTTGTAGAATCACTTAGTACCAACACACTTCCTATCATGTGGAATTTTTATAAGCTCCTAACAATCATTCATATCCATAGCATCTATTTCTTCTTACATTGCTTGAACCTAAACATCATTAATATATGCATCTTCAAACACATGATGGTTCAAAATCAAGTTATGAGAGTAAAACAAGATTAATGCACTCTAGACCAAGTAGTCTAATGAAAGATGACCCAATTTAGCAATCCAATGCACATTCAACACATCCATATGCAAAATGAAAAATACAATGCAAACATGCAATAGATTTATTAATTATCTACAACACAATATAATTTTCTTACACTATTACAAAGAATGACAATAATTGTAGAAACTTCTTGTACATTAGCTATTCTCTCAATATGAGGCTTCTCAACACAATTTTCATCCTCATGATCCCCCCTTCATGATAGGGGTCTACATTACTCCTATATTTTTTTGAAAAAAAATCCATTCTTTCTCTTTCTCCATAGAGGTCATTCATTTTCCCCTTTTCCCTCTTTGTTGAACAAAGATTCACCTCTCATGAATAACCCTTCACTTAGTCCAAAATCCAAGATAAAATAACTACTATCATTGGCCAACAAGAAAGAAAATGTCTTAGATTCTATCTCTAGCTCTAAGAATAGAAGAAGTTAGCCAACTAAGAGATGTTATAGATCTTAACTCTAGCTAGGAAATGAATCAACCATGCAACCTTGAAAGTAATTTCTCGCCTAAGAAAGAAAAAAATTAACCTAGGAAAAGTTGAGAATATTTCCATGCTATCAAAGAACATACAAAAAGTTATGATGCAACAAAGATAAACATAAATGACTAAGGAAATGGATAGACATGTAATGGGAAGCAATGCAAATAGATGCCAAAATGAGAAGATGTTCCATGTGTAGGAAAACATCCCCAATCATTTTCTTGCCAAAACATGTGGTCATAGAATCAAATGATAATCTTCCCACGTGGATACTAGATCAGTCACAAAAGGAACATGGAGAGTCATAAGTTACCTAAAAATAGAAGGAAATAATAGAAGCATGACCTCTTAACCAAATGCTAGGTGTAAGTAAGCTCTACCACAAATAATTTCCAATGTATAAATTGCTAAAACCATTAAAAGGAGAACAAAATAAATCAACCTCATTACCAAAGAAATGAAAAAAATTCATTTTATTTAAGTAGGCACTTGATGACAATTTGCATGACACATCCATTTTATAATCAATTATATTGCATGAAGCAATGATAATCCTTTTATTTGATTAGCACAACATATAAATCCATAAAAACATCTATAGTAGGTCCTATCATAGCCTAACACTAAGATAAAATATTGTGGAATAATATACAATTGTCTTGTAGCATAGTACATATTCTTTGTCTTGGAATACATAATCCTTGTTGCATTTTTTATAGTAACCCATGCACACTAAATATTATCCTAAGCAAGTTGGTTTAGGATTATAACAAGATGAAAGTGGCTTATAACAATGCTACAAATGGATTGAAACATAAATGAAACCTGCATTCTTATTGTAGCAAACTTTTGAGAAAGCAAGTCAACAATAAGCTACCATACAATAACTTAAAAGTAAAAGAAAATTGAATACATAACCTACTACTATATTTGGTGGCACATATTACTTATGGATCTAGATGTTCTTGGATGAAAAAATTATTGCCTCACCTTTAGGATCTTCATGTTTTTGACTTCTTGTACTTCTTTGGTAAAATTCACTTAAGCTTCTTATTTTCCTTGAAGAACTTAGACTTGAAGTTGAACTTGCACTTAGAATAAAAGAATTGGATAAAGGGTTGTTTGGACTTGTAGTATTTTAAAATAAAATATCAGTGGGATTCTCATTAACAATATCATTAGTAATACCACCATTTCAAACAAATTTAGACTTGTCAACATGGTCTTTTTTAGGGCCATACACTCCTCATTCATAAAAAATCTCTTGAAAAAACAATGTTATTAGTAAGATGATTATAAATCCTAAAAACATTACTCTATTCATTGTACCTAACAAAAATATATGATTCACGTTTTGGATCTATTTTTTGTCTCTTCTAATTAGCTACATGAACAAAGGCTAAACAACTATATTTTTGAAATAATTAAAACATATATATTTTTTTTTATTTTCATGCTTCATAAGGACTCATCCTCTCAAGTGCACTAATGGGACTCCAATCAAGAATGTACATTATTGTAGCAATTGCATCAGTCTAGAAGAGTTGCTTAGTCCCTTTGTGACATGTTCCTTGGCATTTCAACCACTAGATGGTTCTTCGTTTTAGCTACACCATTTTGTTGAGGTGTATAAGTAGTTATGAGTTTCCTTTGATTCCATTCATATCATAATAAGCTATAAAATCTATTGAACAAAATTCATCTCCAAGATCAGTTCTTAAGCACTTTATTTTGCAATCACTTTCATTCTCTACAAGGGCTTTAAACCTCTTGAACGTATCCAATACTTTATTTTTGTGGTTCCAAAAAAAAACCTAACACTTTAGTGATTAATCATCAATAAATATAGTGAAATATGTTGACTTATCCAAAAAAATTATTTGTGTAAGACTATAAATACTAGAGTGAATCAATTGAAGTGGATAATGAACCCTTTAAGCATTGCCTTTTGGAAAATTATCTTTAACATGTTTACCTTTACACATCCTTCACAAACCTTATGCTCTTAGACCTTAGGCAAACTAGAGACTAGTTCTTTTGATGTTAGTAGCTTCAAAATTTAAAAATTCAAGTTCCCATACTTGAGATGTCACAACCAAAGTTTATCTGCATATGCCATATTGGCAAAATTGCTACTATGTTCACTAGACTTCAATGAGAACATCCTATTCTTGGAGATTGGAACAAGTGTAACAACCTTGATTTATTGATTCTTGTCATAGATTATATCTTGGTTAAATCATCAAACACTGTGTAATTTTTTCACATAGTTGTCCAATAGTCAACAAATTATGTTTTAACTTTCAAATATAATAAACTAATTAGCACATCTCTTACCTTTTAGTATTTACCTCCATATGTTTTTGTTGCAACCTCTAAGGATTTATCATCACCAAGCTTAATATTTTTCTTAAGGCTTTCATCCATTGTAAAAAATAGTTTAGTATTCCCCTAACATATGATTGGAACAAAATTAATCTAAATACCAAACCTCTTTAGGGTAGTTTTCAATTATCATATGATAATAACAAATTGCTTGGAGAAGCTTCCTTATCTTCATTAACATAACACTTCTATTTTTGTAGACACCTAAAAATGACCTAGGCCTGCAAGCTTCATTTTTACCACTTTCGTCCTAGCATAATTAATACATTTAATTATGTCCTTGGTCCACATTCGACTATTAATTAAATAATTCATAATTGTTTAATTAATTCATGTCCTTTTATTCTTCATGATTATTAAATAAATAAATTTTATTTATTTATTAAATACGTCATTAATTGTCTAAGTCTTCCCTTAATTAAATAAATTTCTTAATTTATTTAATTTCCCTTTGGCATTTAATTCTTCAGATTATTAAATAAATAAATTATATTTATTTATTTAATACGTCATTACTGTCTAATTAAATAAATTGATTAATTTATTTAATTAATTAATCTTATCTCTAAATTAAATAATTAAATTTAATTATTTAATTGCCTATTTAATATTCTTCTCATTTTAAATAAATTAAATTATTTAAAATGTCATCACAATCTTAACTGTCAGTCCTTTTTGATAAATAATCTGAAAAAGATTATTTATTATCTCTTAAAATCCATAATTTGAATTATTTTAATTCAAATTAGTAATTAATCTTCCAAAAATCAAGTAATCAGGCAGACTCTTGATTTTCCAAATCTTATCTTCAATCCAAATCTTCTCTTTGATTTTTCGAATCTGGCAAATCGGGCAATCTTATCTTCTTGATTTTTCAAAAATCTTTATTTTCTAATTAATTTGTCTCATTTATTCTCCACCGTCGATCCGATTTTATTTTGACCGTTCGATTAAGGATTTTTCCCTAACCCTAATTAGGGATTCTTAGGTGTAATCTGGATCGTTCATTTCATTAATTTATCTCGTCCATCCATTCGAAATGACATTTTCTATAAAATGCCATCTTCTTCTCACTTTTTGATAACACATGCACATGCTGACATTTTGCATAGGGATTATATGCATTTACTTTCACACTTTATTGTCATAGGCAATTTTAGTATTGGATATAATCATTTGATCAATTTTGGCATTTGTTTTATACATAGGCATTGGCAATAGACATAGGCATTTAGACATAGAAAATCCTTCAAAGCTTGTTGTAGGACTTAGACAATTTTCAGATTTTGCTCACACAACAAATCTAAGGGCCACATTATCCAGCAAGTAAGAAGGTGCTATGAAAATGAACCATGGAGACTTTGGCGATCAGGTATAATCGTTCTTTCATGTATTTCCATTGTGTTTTGTAGCTACTTTGGGTTTTTATCATTTGCTTTCAATTCAATTAATCTAATCTAAAACTTAGAAAATACCCTCAGTTACATTGGTGAACCTGACTTCGTTTTCTCATTTCCATATGGTTTTTTGTTGTTTTCTATTGTTTTGTAGGTATAGGTATGGATCGACGCAAGTGTCTTTTAAAAAAAATTGTGACGCATTTGATGCGTCGCGACGTATCTGCTCACAGAAGCGCCACAATCGCCCTGACAAGCCGCAACTGACAACCAGAACGACACATCTGATCTGTCGCGCCGCATTTGAAGACCTGAATGATGCATCTGCCATGTCGAGCTACATCTGTCTGGTAAAATTTTTCTTTCAGTTTTGAGGTTCTGATTTTCGGATTTCAGGTTGTTTCGGGTTTCTGGTTTTCTGGTTTTCTATTTTTCTGTGTTTTTTCCTGCATGTTGGCTATATTAGATTTTTTTTGTGTTACTAATCTTTTCTTATAGCGTGTGGCGATCCTCATTCGTGTGTCGAAGACCATTCCTTAAAAAGACTACTAATTCATTGTTTGCAGATTCGAATGTCGAAGAAGGAATAAACAAACTTTGTGCTTGTTTTTCTTAGCTTAGCAAACATTTGATTTTGGTGCATATAAAAAGAACTCATGTGTTCTACGATTGATTGTGCTTACAGAATGGTAGGTGAGTATGCTCTCACTTGGTGAAAACCTTATGATTAGAAAACCAGACCCATTCTTATCTATTATTTACCCTGACTTGGTATATCGGAGTATCCTCTCCCCTCGCGCTTTCGGGCGATCTTGGGTGTAAGAGAAACGGTTACCAACTCTAGAAATTGGGCCTGCCTGGGGATTTCATCACCCCAACGTGACTCAAACCGGCAACGGAGCTAAAGCCAAGCTACCCCGACTGGTATATAAATGTAAACCTTAAAGGAAAACCTAAGGTTGCGAGTGCAGATGTGTCATACGGACGGAGTTGTACTCCCTTGAACCTTGTTGAGCTTAACCTCTTCAGGCTGGAGTGCCACCTTAATGGTGATTAATCTCTTTCCCCATGTATGGCCACTCGAACGGGGGTCCCAAACTAAAAAATCTTGTATAGAAAGCCAAAATCCTTCTATTTGCTAGCGCAGCACCGGTCGGTGTGAAGGCATCCACACTTTCGCAATTTGTAGTAGAGGTGATCAACTCGCCATGGGAGTTTCATGGGGGTTGGAAGCTTGGTTGGCCTGAGAAGAGAGTGCACTGTAAGGGGGAGCCCGTGCAGCCAAGCTTCTAAATTCACACGCTACAGATATGCAGTTGGGGAAACCCACGTGGAATCTAGCGAATATTGTCATGGCCTAACCTAGGATCGTGCTTATCTGATGTGTGTTTGGTTACTTTTTTAAAACACTGTGTTTTTCAAGTGTTTTCTGGTTCTATCACAGTTCAAATAAAACATTCATAAAACAGATCAAAATTTCCATCAAAAACGACAAGAAAATTACTTTGAAATTAAACTGAGTCGCATCTGTCAAACTGCAACTGATTTTATGCAACACAACTGCTCTGCTAAACCACATTTGAGACCTAGAACGACGCATCTGTAGGCATCGCGACGCATCTATAAACTTAAAAGCCGCATATGATATACCGAGTCGCATTTGACAGTTCAAAAGCCGCAATTGCAAAACCGAACCGCATCTGCTAAACTACGACACATTTGCAGTTTCGAGCGACGCATCTGCCTGTCAAAACTTAAAACATCATATTCGAAACTTGAGGTCCTCAATTCGTCCACCATCTGTCAAACACTGTCACCAAGAAGACTCTGTCAGAAACCAAAACTTGAAATTGCTCAAAGTCTTGACCATTAGTTTGCATTAGTCACCATAGGTTTCATACCTCATTCCTTTTCATTGCATACATTTGGCATTAGACTATCCCTAGGTTCATATTTTGCATACTTAGGATTAGGAAAATCTTAAGCACACTTTGCAAAGTCATTGTTTTCAAAATTAGACCCTCTTGGACTAAGTTATCAAACCCCCTTTTTAGTCATTGTCCTCATTTGTGAGATTTCTTCCAACTCAAAAGTCTAGTTAGGAAGACTCACTAGTCATTTAGACCTTGTCAACTTGTCATTTCCAACAAAGTCCTTTAGCAGTCAAAATTGAAAAAAAAGTTTGAGCTTAGAAGCGCTTAGATAACCTTGTCTTACATTGCATACACATTGCATATCCTATTCACGAAAAAACCAAAAACATTAGTCATTTTAGTCGTCATCTTGAATTTAGACTTCACGTAGTGTCATACTCACATTTATTCATCATTCCCATTTGAGAAATCTCATTTATGGTTGAAACCAGACTTCAAAAACAAAAGAGACAAATGGAAAACTTTAGACAAGACCCCCCGTTTACTATCAACAATCCTCCACATGACCCAAATTGGACCCTTTATGATCCATTTTCCAATTTAGACAATCAACCTCCAGTGACAACACAATCCTCATCAAACAGTACATTCGAACTCTACTTGCAAAGAGATGAAAATGGTCAACTACTTCAGGAAAACATAGAGGCATTGACACAAGACCCCGAGGCCTGTCAGCTTGCTGAAGCAATGGTCCGTCAGGACAGAGATAGATTCTTAGCTATGCTCTTGAGTGAAGGAGCTAAGTTACCACCAGGATTTGATTCCAACACGCTAAATTTGACACTTCATGACCCTAATGCCAACAATGCACATAACATGTCACATAGTGGTCAACTTCTAAATACTACGAGCAATACTTCCTTTGGGACCACAACGACAGTACATAACACTCCCAACATCCCAAACATCTCCAACACAATAAATGCTACATCTATTGGGGGATCACAATCATCCACAATGCCCACAACATCCACGACACTACCCCAATCGGATGGAACCACTCTTGGCTCCTCAACAATATGGGAAAATTATTCCAATCCTCTTTTTACCATGACAGTAAATACCACGGGGGCATCATCAAGTTACAACAATCCCCTCTTGACAACTTCGACAAATCTGTTCAGTAGTAATTCACAAAATCCTTCGGGAGGAGCCACAGGACGTATCTTCATCCAAGGACAACAACAAAACGTTAATACGACAACACAGTCAAATGTCATTGTCTCGCAAGGTATGAACACAAACGTCCCCCTTGTACAAAATCAGCAATTTACACAAGGTGGCCAAATAACACAACCCATGACATCATTGCCACACCATAACATTCATGGTCACAACATCCCCCAAATAACGACACACATGGCTGGGGGACACATCCCAACATACTCATCTAACATTCATACTCATCAACATGCACCAAATCATAACTTCCAATACCAACAACACACGTCATACGTACCACAACAATCCATACCACCACAATACACCAACATTCCTGCACACCAAACAGGAACACATGGTGTACCAGGAAATCCAACATACGGAAACATAAACGACCCTACCATGGATGACCTCAAAGCAAGAGTGAGGGACATGGAGAAAACTATCCAAAACATGTACATTTCAGGCAAGAAATCAGAAATATCATACGACCTGAATGTATACCCATTTGACACGAGCTTATATATTCCTGCATTTCCGCTAGGATACATGTCACCCAACTTCACAAAATATAGAGGCAAGACAAATCCCATTGAACATGTTTGTGAATTCACAACCAACTGTATGGACATTGCTTACGAACCAACATACTTGATGAGACTTTTTTCTAAAAGTCTGGCGGGTCAAGCCCTTGAATGGTTTTCAACGCAAAAGGATATCCAGACATGGGATGAGCTTAAACACAAATTCATAAGAAATTATGTGTACAAAATTGACATGGATACCTCTATCACTAGCTTGTGCAATCTCACACAAGAAGATTCGAGTGAGACATTTATCCCGTTCTTTCAAAAATGGAGAAGCCTAGCTAGTCGATGTCACATTGACGTCCCTGAAAGGGAAAAAGTTGACATGTTTGTCCAAACACTCCTAGGACCCCTAAAATTCGCATTGCAAATACATTGTTGCACAAACTTCACAGAATTAGTCAAAAAGGGAGTCCAGATTGAGAAAGCCCTTATTACAAAGGGAGAACTGAGATATGGTTCCAAAAACACGAACGTCAATCCACCCATCGAAAAAAACAAATATTGGGTTAAAAATAAGCATGTCACAAATGACGGTGTTGTCGATGCCAAGACTGCAAACACTGTAGGTCCCGTATTGGCCTTGAAGGGGGTTCAACAACAAAACAGACCAAAAACGACATGGACACCTCCTCCCAATACTCCTTCAAACAACCAAAGTGGTCAAAACAATCAGGGACAATATCGTCCGACGAGACAATTTCCTAGGGGTCGCACATACACCCATTTGGGTGAACCCATTGAAGAAGTCCTTAAGAAATGCATCCAGCATGGGGTCATCACACTTCCGGAAATAAAACCATATGACCCAGGACAACTCAAACCAGCATGGTGGAATGACAATGCACTTTGTGAATACCATCGAGCCAAAGGGCATACAACCTCTAATTGTCGACAATTGAAAAACATAATACAAGACCTTATCAAAAATCACACCATTGAAGTAGGTGGATCGCAATTCACCTCCAATTCGGATCATACTATCCATACGAATCCACTGCAGGACCATGGTTCTCATAATGCTTCCACTTCAGGTTCACAGAACCAAGCTAACTTTACTCGAGCCAAGTACGATTATTCTAGTGGACCAATTATAAATAATGTCAGAACTGACGATGAGCACATCAATACCATTACAGTCAAGAGAGCACCCCAGTGCAGTGCTACTACACGAAGTGGCAAGGTTACTATAGCTGGTCCACCTCCCCCTAGACAAGCCAAAATCACTATACCGGGCCCATCTGCTAAACAATCACAACCTGCTGATTCGGCTAAACAGCCAAAACCTATCTCAACTCCACAACAGTGGAAACCCAAAAGTCAGTTCAACCTCATTGACCAACTAGGAAAGACTCCCGCGCAAATATCTATCCTTGAGCTGCTTCGTATCTCTCCTACGCACAAAGAAATCCTAGACAAAACTCTCCTAGAGTCGTCGGTCCCTAAGGACATCGATGTCAATCAGTTTGAAACTATGGTGGGATATCTCACCATGCCACATCACGTCACCTTCTCGGACCAAGACTACTCATCACGTAAAACCAACCACAATGACGCATTACACATAGAAACTTTTGTCCACAAGCACAAAGTTAGACGGGTTTTCGTAGATGGCGGAGCAGGGTTGAACATATGCTCCCTCAAATTGGTTAAAGCTCTAGGGTTCTCTGATGTGTGCGTAGACCCAACGAAAAGCATAGTGATCAAAGCATACGATGACGAGGAACGCTCTTCACGGGGTGTTATCTCTCTCCCCATCAGAGTGGGACCGGTCATTGTAGACACAACCTGCCAGGTCTTGGATTTAGAACTACCATATAACATCTTACTTGGCTGTCCATGGATCCATGCCTTAAAAGCCGTTCCATCTACATACCACCAATGCCTCAAGTTTCCTTTCGACGGCACAGAAGTAACCATATACAGAGACCCCGACCCTTTCCAATATTGTATCAACTTAAGGGGTATCTCCAAAAATCGAGTACCTATTAATCGAGAAGCACCTGGCTCCTCATCGTCCAAATACATCGACCCTTCCATGCTCATGTCATCTTCCACATCCACTCCATCCACGTCTTCCACCGTACCACCACCCTCCACCAGTCCTAAGACTGAATCAACTGTCAAAATCCAGGACCTCGGCTATGGAGAGTTCAAACTAAATACAACATACAGTATAACTACAATACCCACTCCCCCAAAGATATATGGTTGGCCATGTTTCAGAATGGAACCTCAAGAAACTTTCAAAGTTCCACCGAATACAGTTTTTATCAAGTGGGGAGACATGAGTGATGAAGACCTTGCTGACATCACATGATGGATTTATAAGGATACAGTCACATTACCTCCATTACCAGTTCAAAAATATATGGCAAGGGTTACAACATCATGAAGGCTAAAGGCTACGATGGTACTAGTGGCCTTGGAAAAAATAAAACTGGTCGAAGGGAACCCATAGAAACTTCTCAAAATCCGAAGTATCTTGGATTAGGGTTTGGATCACTCAACAATGATGATCAACGTACCTCTGGACTTTCAAATGAGCGAGTACACGCTTCTGACAGTGTCGAGACTACTAGGGAAAACCTCACCGAAACAGACTCCCATGAGTGGGAATTTGGATCAGAACGATCCCTAAGTGACTGCTGTCTTGATGATTTGTTTGTCGAACCCGGAGAATTGACCTCTGAGCAACGGTTTTGGCAAACATTCAAAATTGAACAAGCACCAAATGGTCAAAGTACCACTTCCACTTCCCACGACATACAACACCCATTGCCTGAACCCTCTCAACCCAATCAGTCTGAAGTGTCAGACGACATTGATAATCAGGACTCTAAAACCTTCACTCCTTATTATGACAACGAATATGACACTAGTGAAGGAGAATATTGGATAGAGTCCGATGTAGAGTTGGATGATGATAACCTCATCTACAACATCACCGAATCCATCTGCATGCTGTCCGCATCCTCACCCCAATTCACTAGCCTTGACGATGGAATCTCCTTAGTTTACCCTGAATTAGTCGATTGGGACCAACAAGGACCGCCAGTTCTGGACACATTTCAGAATGATGAGGCAATTGCCGAATTCATGGGATTACGAGAAGGCATACCCAGTGGGGACCACAAATCCGAATTTTTAATTGATTTAGACTGCATGACATACTTCAGCGAGATTGTTCAGTCCTCTAGTCACAAAAGTAAAAATAAAGTAAAAAATGAAATGTCTCTAGGTGAAAACTGAAAGGCACCTCTTGATGATAAAATAGTAAAAATAAAGGACAAATCTGTGGGTGAAAACTTCTCTGAGGCACCCAAAGATGGAGGACTGGACTTTCTCCCCGTGCAATAGGAGAAATCGGCCATGCTTATTGAGGACACAATAGAGGATAACATTTCAACTGCAGAAGACCCCAAGATGATCCTCTTTGCTGCCTCATTGACTGATGAAGAGAAACCAGAATTTCATAAATTCTTTACAGAACAGAAAATCAACTTCGCATGGTCCTATGCAGACATGCCAGGATTGGACCCCAAACTAGTTCTGCATCATCTGCCACTATTACCCAATGCTAAACTAGTCAAACAGAAGTTGCGCAAAATGCACCCTCAAGTTGCTCTATTGGTCAAGGCCGAGTTAAATAAATTACTGGATGTCGGATTCATAAGGTCTATAGATTATGCTAAATGGATTTCCAATCTAGTGCTGGTGACAAAGCCAAATGGGCTGATTCGGGTATGTACAGACTTTCGGGATCTAAACAAAGCATGTCCAAAGGATGACTTTCCTTTGCCCAACATTGACATCATAGTTGACCTAACTGCAGGACATGAGATGCTATCCCTCATGGATGGTTTCTCCGGCTATAATCAAATCCGCATTGCTCCTGAGGATCAGCACAAAACAACATTTACTTACCCATGGGGCACATACTGTTGGAACGTCATGCCATTTGGTCTCAAAAACGTAGGTGCCACATATCAAAGGGCTATGACCACGATCTTCCATGACATGATGCACAATATAATGGAAGATTATGTAGATGACCTGTTGGCCAAATCAACAACTAGGAAAGATCATTTGAAGGTACTCGACAAAATTTTCAAGAGACTTGAAGAGTACAAAGTTCGGCTAAACCTTAAGAAGTGTGTTTTTGGGGTCACGTCAGGTAAACTATTGGGGTACATAGTTTCCCGAAGAGGCATAGAGGTTGATCCGGCAAAGGTCAAAGCAATCATAGACATGCCTCTGCCCAGAGGGATCAGTGAACTCAGAACTCTGCAAGGCAGAGTACAATCTATTCGCCGTTTCATAGCCCAATTGGCAGATAAGTGCCACCCATTCTAGTACCTGTTGCGCAAAGGGATCCCCTTTGTATGGACAGATAAATGTCAAGAGGCTTCCCAGCAAATCAAAGATTACCTGCTGTCAACACTAGTTCTCATGCCTCCTATTCATGGAAAGCCATTAATTCTATACATCTCGACTATTAGTTCAGCACTAGGGGCATTGTTGGCCCAAAATGATCATGAAGGAAAAGAAAGAGCAATCTATTACATCAGCTGCACACTGATAGGCTATGAGTTGAACTACACATACATTGAACGTGCATGTCTCGCTGTTGTCTTTGCATCCCAAAAACTAAGACACTATATGCTCAGTCATCAAACACAACTGGTCGCCAAGATTGATCCACTGAAATATCTACTAAGTCGGGTGGCATTAACAAGCCGGTTGGAAAAATGGGTCATGATACTAAGTGAGTATGACATACAATATGTCGAGCGTAAGGCAATAAAAGGACAAGTAATAGCAGATCAACTGGCAGATGCACCAATTCAAGCCACTCATCCATTGGTAACGAATTTTCCCGATGAATCCATTTTTCATGCGGAACCGGCAGCACCATGGAAGCTATATTTTGATGGGTCTCATACTAGTCATGGCTCAGGCACTGGAATCTTGTTTATCACACCATAGGGGGATTCAATTCCAAAGTCATTTAGGATCGCTTTCCCTTGCACAAATAACATTGCTGAATATGAAGCACTAGTCACAGGTCTCAAGTTGGCAATCAAATGGAAAATTCAAACGTTGCTTATATTCGGGGATTCCCAGCTCGTGATCAACCAAGTGAATGATGACTATGAAACAAAAGATGAGAAGTTGCTTCCCTACAAGAGGATGGTGGATAGTTTCCTGACATACTTCCAGTTGATTTCTTTTGAAAAAATCCCCAGGGCACAGAATAAGGCAGCTGACGCAATGGCTACTATTAGTTCTCTCTTGGACATCCCTAAAAATGTGTCACAATTTGAATTCTTAGTAGAGCAACTTTTGATACCGGCATATGATATCCCAGAATCAGAAATGGTTTGTGAACTTGTTGGTCCCAACTCTCCTTGGTATCAGGACATTTACGAATACCTAAAATCTCAAACCCTTCCACCGAACCTGTCCAATAACCAAAGGAAGTCCTTCATTAGAAAATCTGCAAGGTATGCCATTGCCAGTGACACCCTATACCGCCGTAGTTTTGACGATACCCTCCTTAGATGTCTTGACACCGATGAAGCATGTACGACCTTACGAGAAGTGCACGAAGGTATATGCAGATCTCATTCGAGTGGTCCTACTTTGGCTAAGAAACTAACGAGACATGGGTATTATTGGTTGACCATGGAAAAGGACGCAATTGATTATGTCAGGACTTGTCGTAAATGTCAAATACACAGTGACTTGGTCCATGCTCCAGCACAAGAACTCCGACCGATCACTTCTCCTTGGCCCTTCGCTCAATGGGGACTTGACCTCGTGGGTAAGATTCATCCAACCTCATCCAACGGCCATAAATTCATTATTACCGCCACCGAGTATTTCACAAAGTGGATTGAAGCCATCCCATTGACATACATTACCGGCAAACAAATATCAAAGTTCATCCTCAACTACATCATTTTTCGGCATGGCCTTCCACAGTCCATCATCACTGACAATAGACGTCCGCTTAAAAACCAAGACGTATGTGAGTTATGTGAGCGATTCCATATCCAACACCACTTTTCATCTCCATATTACCCCCAAGGAAACGACCAAGCTGAGGCGTCGAATAAAACCATTGTCAAAATTCTAAAAAAGATTGTCAATAACGCTGGCCACGACTAGCACATACAACTTAACGCTGCTCTGTGGGCTTACCGAACTAGCATTCGTACACCTACAGGAGCCACCCCATTCGCCCTAGTCTTTGGCGCTGAATCCATCTTACCCATTGAGGTCAAAATTCCTTCGCTACGAGTCTCCTTGAAGGGTCTAACTAATGAAGAGGACTACCGACAATCACGCTTGCATGAGCTGGAAATGCTGGAAGAAAGAAGACAAAACTCACTGAATCATCTCCAAGCATACCAAAACCGTCTTTGTCGCAGCTACAATAAAAAGGTTATGGTCAGAAAGTTTGACATTGGCGACCTAGTTCTCATGCAGAACCCCAAGAATCAAGAAGACAGAGAAAAGCCAGGAAAATTTGAACCAAACTGGCTGGGTCCCTATGTTATCATATCTTCTTTTGGTTTTGGAGCTTATCAATTGGCGACTCCAGATGGGGAACAGTTGACAGAACCCATCAACAGTTTACATCTCTGAAAGTTCTATGCATAGCATCAGAGGATGGAGCTGAAAGCCATAAAATACAAAAAAAAAATTGAAAAATGATAAAAATCGTCACCCTGATGAAAACCTGGCAAACAGGCGTCTTGGTGACACCAAAAAAATCAAAAAATCATGAAAATAATAAAGAGAAAAATGATTTGTTCAATAGTGAAAACCTGGCAAACAAGCACTTTGGACAAGTACCACGGTGAAAACCTGGCAAACAGGCACCATGCGTAATCAATCATTGCTCTGCCATCTACTGTCACTTTGTCTAACTTGGCCTAGGATGAAAGGTATTTCCGCCACTATTTTGCAAATCGCCACCACATCCTACCCTACCTGTCATAGTAGATAAATGATTGACATCAAGTCCTGACGACTATCCATCTAATAAGTCAGCAACATCCCGTCCTTATTCCTTGCAAATGGCTAAGTCTTAGACCTGACTGGGGTCAAAATGTTTATCATGCAACTGCAGTGGATGTCATGTATGATCACAAAAACATTGGAAAAAAGTCTTGAAAAAAGACCAAAAACATCATAAAATGTCCTGAAAAAAGACCAAAAACATCATAAAATGTCCTAAAAAAAGACCAAAAACATCGCAAAAAGTCCTGAAAAAAGACCAAAAACATCGCAAAATGTCCTAAAAAAAGACCTAAAAATCATAAAACGTCCTGAAGAAAACCAAACAAAACATCACTGCTCGAAGCACGCAAGCGCACTGTCATCTCTTGTCAAAAGTCAATCAAGTCAATCAGTCCTTGTCATCTGTTCGAACTACGTTGTCTCTGCGCATTTGCTACGTAGGCAAGACTCATATTTGAGTCCCCGAGACATTAGGTCAGTCTTGTTAGGTTTGTCAAAATAAATCATGACTCAATCTTTTGTCATCAAAATAATGTCATTGGTTATGTCGAACTACGAGGTCTCTGAGTGTATGACGTAGGCAAGGCCATCTATCGATGAGCCCTCGAGGCCACACTAGGTCAGTCCATTAGGGTTCATGGCACTACACTGGCACACACGTCAAAAGTTTCCAATCATTTTCCAAGCGGGAAAACTCCTAAAACAAAGTAAAACAATCATTTATTCGGCATGACAATCTCATCAGTACATCACTCATATCATCAAGGCAATATCGACATATAGTCAAACACAAGTCAAACTCGGTCAAAGCAAGTCAAATCATCATAAACCGGTCAAACTATCAAATTTTGGTTTATCTTCAGATGAGTCCTTCTGAACGATAACCTCTATCATTTACGCCTTAGGATGTGTCCTTCCTAGGTGTCGTCATCGTCATTTTGACATTTTGAGTGATCCTCTTGACATCTAAAGATCACTCATCCTGACATAAGTATTCTTCAGATGTGTCCTTCTGAAGAACCAACTCTGTCATTTATGCCTTAGGATGTGTCCTTCCTAGGCATCATCATTATTTCGAGGGACCCCTTACGACCATTAGGGATCAAATCCTCTCGGCATCGGCATTACTCAGGATGTGTCCTTCCTGAATTCACCAAGTCTCGACATTTTCCAAGGTCATCAAAACTTTAAACATTTCGACATCTCGACATTATCAAACATGGCATCTTGACATCAGAACAATGGATATCCAGACGCACTTGGCAAACACTTGACAATTGTCTTTTGATCTTTTATCATGTTATTAGTTTTTCAGCGAGATCCCACTAAGCAGGATTTAGAGAAGCAGCGACGTAGCATGACAATTGACACACATGACTACTAGTTTCTCAGCGAGGTCTTGATTCTGGGATTTAGAAAAGCAACGACATATCATGATAGGGACTTTATTTTTGTATTTTGGCAATCATGTCACTAGTTTCTCAAGGATGTCCTGGAAACAGGATTTAGAGAAGCAACGACGTTTCATGATCTGTCCTTGTCTTTTTCTGCTTATGGTTGATTATGACAAAAAGACTGGGGCAATCACGCTCTTAGTATGAGTCATGATCATCCTTGTCTATGACTATTTGTCTTACGTAATGGTACGACCTTTCACACCTTGATCTATGTCATATCATGGTGTTTGTTGGCCATTACAACAGTTTGCCTAATGATGATTAAGAGCAATAAATATTAAAAGTCCTATAGTAAAGTTTTGAAGGATTTGGTCTAGGAATTAACATGCATTCTCATTAGTCTGGGCATCTTCTTTTCTTCGATCTGGTCATCTTCTCTCATCAGTCTCGTCATCTTCTCTCGTCCATCCCGCGATGATACCCTGTGACATCCAAAAACATAAATACATACATCATCCATGGCATTAAATCATATACATAATCACAAGCATTGCATCAACATAATCATCAGCATTGCATCTTTTACTAAATACATCATGCACATCATTAACATAGTCATATAAATAAGCATTGCATTATCATGGCATCAAAAATCACAAATAAGCATCATAAGACATACATGGCATCATAAATTAAGCATCATACATCATACATATCATAATACATAAAGCAAAAGCATCACATAACACATATAGGCCACATCAAAACTGCATCATCATATAGAATCATCTCAAAAAGGTACAATTTCATAGGATAGAGTCAACGGATATCCCAAAAATGGAGCTCGCAGGCTCAGTCATATACATAGTGTGTCATAATATGAGTATGCCCCTAGGGTAGGCCCTCATCATCCCCTCGAGGGGAAGAATGTGGCGGCTGTAACCCTGTCACTGGCTCTGAAGCAATAGGTGGTCCTGTAGCAGCCTCTGTCTGTGATACTGATGGAACCGCGAGTGAGGGTATCATCCTGACGGTGGCAAACATCTGTGAGGTCACTGCTGCCGGACTCGATGGATCTATCACTAGTGGCTGATCTTGTACTGACCTCTGTGCTGAAACTGTCACAACCTCTACCTGTGCCACTGATGGAGCTGCAAAGGATGGTGTCATATCAACTGTAAAGGACATCTACGATGTCACTGCTGCCTGACTCTAGGTAGTAGAGGGATCACCAACGGGTGGCTGTACCTGTGCTGATCTCTATACTGAACCAGTCGACCTAAGACTAGGAGTATGCCGGCACGAATGATGTGACCTGTGACCCGAAGTATGCCTTGTCGAGGTAGATCCTCTGACACTAGTATGGCTCCTGGTACCGCTGCCACTGCCTGACCTATGCCCACTGCCTGTCCTCGACTATGACCGAGACAAGGTCAGATCCCGTCGCTCTCGTGGCACTGCCTGCTCATATAGGGTCCTGTACTGCCCTAATCTAGTGCTCACCCTGGCAAGCTCACGATCCATGTCTCCCATAGGTCATGTGCATAAGGCCATGAACTCTGTACACCACTGGGCCACATCCTGCTGGTGGATCACAGCCTGATCCCGCTCTACATGGGCTACCTCCAGTGCTGACTGTAATGACCTGACCTATGCCAAGCTGGCATCTAATCTTTGCTGTAGGTCTAACACCCTCTGATATGCTGTGGCATCTGGTGGCAACCCTGAAGTGGACGGTATCTCCTCCTCCCCCTCCACCATCTGCCATCGGAGTAGTCTCTCGGCCTCATCTATGGCATCGTCCTCCTCATCATCATCATCCACCTCCTCCTCCTGCCCACCCACCTCCATCTCCATCTCTGGCATATCCTCCTGCCTCTCTGCCTCCGCCTCCTCCTCCTGCCTCTCTGCCTTTGCCTCCTCCTCATGCCTCTCCACCTCCGCCTCTGCCTCCTCCTCATGCCTCTCCGCCTCCGCCTCCTCCTCCTGTCTCTCCCCCTCCGCCTCCTCATGTCTCTCCTCCTCCCGTCTCTCCTCACCCTCTCCCTCCTGTCTGGGCTGCTCCTCCCTCTCCCCCTCCTCACTGACCTCGGGGATAGCATCTAGGGCTACCCTCGCTACGCGCTATCGCACCCTCTGGCCCTATGCCTGACTGTCTCACCTCCGCCTCTGGTCGTCTCCGCCATCATCCCCGCCTCTGGCTCCACCTCGGCTTCCGTCCCCACCTCTGCCTCCGTCTTCGCCCCTGCCTCCATCTCCACCCCTACCTCCACCATCATCCCCACCCCTCCCTCCATCTCCGTCCCTGCCTCTGCCTTTCCCTCTGCCTCCATCTCTGCCCCTGCCTCCCCGCCTGGCTCGTGGCACCCGTGGAATAACGGATCGCCTGTCAACTGGTGCTGGCCCGTCAGGATTTGTCAATGGCACGGGTCTGTGTGCCTGCCACCATAAATCATACGCCGGCGTCGTACCAGGATCCGCTGCTCCGCCTCAAGACAATAAAATGGACTAAAAGTAAATAACATAAAAGACAATGCAATACACACAATACCTTCACCTAAAACCCTTCTTTCTCCTCAGATAGAGCTGAAGTAGAGTGCACCCTGGCTTCACTTGATTTTCCCTTTTGATGTGTTGGTGGAGGAATGTGGTTTCTTATGAAACCAAAAACATGCTGATAGGATTAGGATGATAAAGATATGACGATGGAAGATTAGCTAAGCTATGGAAGAAGTGTTAGGTTAGGTGACATTTACCTTGCAAACCTATGCCATTTATCTCTATGTTTCTTGGAAAGTATCCTAGGGGACATGTGAAAAATGTATTTAATTTTGGTATTATTGTAATTGCATTTTCAAGAGGTAATTTAATGTTGGTGGAGGTTACACTTCACTAGAGGACAAAATACTCTCTCCTAGGCATACACATTAGGAATATGAAGAGTATTGAGTGGGGAGCCAAGTTTGGAGGGAAACATGTGTCCATTGGTGTGCCATCTAGAAGATAAATAATCACCAAAGAATATTTAATGCCAGAAGTTAAAGGGGCTATGGGTTAGACACCTATTTTGAAGCCTTTTGCACTTTAATTTATTATCATAACTCTTGGTTTTCCAAGGAAGGGGTGTGGTTTTTTTCAAGTGATTTTGGCACCTCTTGTTTTAGTTTACCATTTGTGGTTTTGTCTCCGACAAGTTCTATAAATTGGAGCCTTGAGATGGTAGTATAATCTTGTGTTATTTGTAGGTCTATGAAATTATCCGAGTTGTAGGAGAACATCAAGGAAGTGTATTGTGGTGTATCTCTCTTTTGAAGATAAATAATATACTTGCCCTCTTTTCTCGTGTGGATTTTTTTTCCCAAAAGGGTTTCTCCACATAAATCTGGTGTCATATTTGTTTGCTGATTTTTCTAATATGATGAATGTGCAATCACATACAATAAATTAGATTTGGTAATCTTATTTTTAGATTTGAATACACATACATAAGTTAACATGTGGTATCAAAGCTAACAGTTCTATTTAGAAGGGGACACCTTTCTCTTAAGTGTTGGGAGGTTTTTTGGCTATAGTGGGAGCTTTTGATTTTGTGATTTATTGCATATTTGTGAAGAATATTGTATACCATGGCTTCTACCTCTCACTAAGATATTGAGAAGTTTAATGGAAAAGGATACGAGGTGGAAATTAAAGATGGATGATCTCCTAGAAAAGAGAGATTAGTGGTTGCCAGTTTCACAAGAAATTAAACTAGTTGCAATGAGTGATGGAGATTGAAAAAAGTTAGACAAGAAGGCATGAGGAATAATTTGGTTGTGTCTTATGGATTCTATCCTTTTGAATGTCTCCATCGAGGAAACTGCATATAAGTTGTGGAAAAGGATAAGTTATATATATCAAACTAAAATTTTGTCTAACAATTTATCTCAAAAGATTGTATTATTTAAAAATGAAAGATGGTGAATCTATAGCAGTTCATTTAAATAATCTTAATTTGATTATAATTCAACTTACATTCGTAGATGTTAAAAGTGAAGATGAAGATAAATGTATCTTGTTTCTTTGTTCTTTTCCCGAATCTTGGGAAAATTTAATTATTGCCATAAGTAATGGTAATGCAAAACCAAAGATTGACTCCATGATCTCCATACTTCTTTCAAAGGCGATGAGGAGAAAGTCCTTGAATGTTGGCTCCCAAGATGCCTTGCATGTGTGAGGTAGGTACAAAGAGAAATGGCCTAAAGGGGATAATAAGAGGGATAAGTCTAAAGGAAGTTCAAAAACCCTTGAAAAAAGCAAAGTGTTGGAATTGTGGTAAAAGAGGGCATGTAAAGGAATGTAGGAATAATAAAAAGAATTTTGAATTTTTTGCATAAAATTATTTTGATGATGATTCTGATGCTTTGTTTATTTCAGCTAACACTATTAGTGATGATGCTTGGCTTATTGATTTAGGTTTCTCCTACCACATGAATCCTCACAAGGAGTGGTTTATTAATTACGAAAAAATATGATGGGGGAAAATTTTTCCTTGGTGGCAAAAACACAAAGAGGATTATTGGTAGGAGAAAGGTAAAGTTGTGTTTCAGTGACATGGGAGGATTAAAAATCTTGATAATTTTTTGCATAGTCCAGGACTTGCAAGCAATTTACTTTCATTGTCCAAGTTAAATGATTCTGGAATGCATGTGACATTTGATAAGTTTGGTTGTAGGTTGGTAAGAGGGAGTTTGGTGATAGCTAAAGGATCTCATATAGGGAATTTGTTTAGGCTAAATGCCTCTACTTTAAGTAACTCTTCCAATGTAACTAACATTGAAAATACATGTATGTTGTGGCACCATAGATTGGGTTACATAGGTGAAAAAAGACATAAGACTATTTAAAAAAAAAAGTTGGTTGACGGTATTTTTGATTATTCTATTGGTAAAAATGAAATTTGTGAATATGGCATGTTTGGAAAAAATAGATCAATTTCTAGTGGAACTAATAAGACAAAGAGATTATTAGAGATCATTCATTCAGATGTATGTGGGTTAGTGTGTGTTGACTCTTTGGGTAAATCTCGGTATTACGTCTCTTTCATTGATGATGTCTCAAGATACACTTGGATTTATTTTATGCATTCAAAATTTTAATTTTTCACTAAGTTTATGGAATTTAAGGCCTTAGTTGAAAAAAAACATATTATAAGATAAAAGTGTTGAGGTCTGAAAATGGGTTGAATATTGTTCCAAAAAATTTGATGAATTTTGTAAGCATGCATGTATTTTTTGGCAATAGAAAACTCCTTATACTCCCCAACAAAATGGGGTAGTAGAAAGAATGAAATGAATCATAATGGAAAGAGCTAGGAGTATGTTAAGTAATGCTAAGCTTGCTAAATATTTTTGGGTAGAAGTAGTTGTTACTACTTGTTATTTAATTAATAGATCTCCTTGTTCAACTCTTGTTGATATTATCCTTATGAAGTGTGGATAGGTAGAAAGCCTTTTGTTTCACACTTAAGAGTCTTTGGTTGTGAAGTTTTTGTTCATGTGCCTCAAGAGAAGCGGTCTAAATTGGATCAAAAGCACATAAATGCATCTTTGATGGTTATGGTGAAAATGTAAATGGTTATAAGCTTTGGAATCCTCTAACCCATAAAATAATTTTGTCTAAAGATGTGGTTTTCAAGGAATTTAGAGCTTACTTAGGAGAAGAACAACCAAAGGAGAAAGATAAGAAAAAGATAGTGCACTTCGAGACAAAGATTGAGAAGCAAGAGGGTAAACCCACAAAATTGATTTACAATTTTGTTGAGGAAGGAAAAATGCATTTTTGGATGGAAAACACTTTAGGGGGTCCATTCGCTAGAACTAAGGGGAATGCTAGAACTAGAGGGTTTGATAGAACCCCCCCTTCTAGCTAGCCCCCCTTTAATGGGTTTTATTTTTTAATTGCATTTAAAGGGGTTCACTAGAAGGGGGTTTAGCGAGAACCTCCCTTTTTCCCCCTTCTCCCCCTCTTCTACCAAATCTCTGCATAATTTTTCCTTTCAAAGCTCGGGGTGAGAATGAAAATGGAGGAGACTTCACAAACCCACCTAGATGATGGTAGTCCTCAAAATGGGCTGTCCATTGAGGACTACCATTGACTATAATATATGTTTTGGTTATATTGTATTTTTTTTTTAGTTTGATTAAACATAGTTTTTTCACTGAAAATCAAGCTCTCTATTTTGAACATGTACAAAAATAGCAGATTATAAAAAAAAAAAGAAAAATATCAGTGCACTAGATGTTGATGTCCCTGATCCAACAAAAAAAAATTGAATTTTGATACATACAAAAAAAGTTATGTTTTAGCCAGTGAATCATGTCTAAATTGTAACTGGTTTGACTTTGAAACTTAATTAAGAAAAAAATATTCAATGAAATGCTATGAAACCAATTCCATGCACTAGATATTGTAGTTACGAATCTAAATTAAAAAAAAAAAAGAATTTTATCCTTCATAGAAAAAATTTATGTGTTAGCCATTAATGTCACTCTTTAAAAATATTTACTATTAAAAACTAGTTTTCGAAGGAGATAGAAAAAGAAGTGCAATCTGATTCCAAAAATCATCGAAAAAAATATATTTAGAATCTACAGATAAAATGTCACAAATCACTAGTTTGCATCATCTTCAAATTCCTCACGGTTTTCCGCTATAGGTGTCCGAGAGTGTAAATTTAGTTAAAAAAATTCAATTCAATGTCTAGTTTGGCCAAAAATTGTAAACCAGTATTGTGGGATCACCCAAGAAGATGCACATATGAAAGAACAATTAGATGAATTTGAGGATGGAGAAGAAGAAGAGGGTTCAGAGGATGTCCAGGATGAGAACACAAAAGAAGAATAGGTAGAGCCTATTACTCCTACCTTGAGGAGGTCCACAAGGAAACATAATCCAATTGACAAGTATAACTCATCGAATTACCGTTGTGTATTTGCTTTTTTGAGTATTGAAAATGAACCTAGATCATTCGGGGATGCTCTCTCTTCAGAGGAAAGTGAGTCTTGGTTGCAAGCCATGTAGGAGGAGATGATGGATTTGGATAGTTGTGACACCTGAGATCTTGTTTGTTTACCCAAAGGAAGGAAGCCCATTGGATGCAAGTGGGTATTTAAAAATAAATTTGGTGCAAATGGTCGATTAGAGCGATACAAGGCCAAAATAGTGGCTAAGGACTACTATTAGAGAGGAGTTAATTTGGTAAAATTTTCTCTTCTGTTGTAAAATCAAATTCTATTAGATTCATATTATCTATTGTTGTTGCTTTTGATTTTGAGATAAAGAAAATTGATGTTAAAACTACTTTCTTGCATGGGAATCTTGAGGAGGAAATTTATATGTGACAACCTGACGGTTTTCTTATGAAAGGAAAATAACAATTGGTTTGCAGGTTGAAGAGATCTTTGTATGGTTTGAAACAATTACCCAGGATGTGGTACCAGAAGTTTGATAATTTTGTATTGAAGTTTGGATTTCTTAGGAGTGAAGAGGATCATTATGTTTTTATTAAATTCATTGATGATCATATTCTAATTATTGTCTTATATGTTAATGATATGTTGTTCATGGGTAATAGTAAGGTGATGGTTAGGGAATTCAAGGAACAACTTTCTAGCACATTTGATACGAAGGACTTGGGGCTGAAAAATATATTATTGAGATGGAAATCAACAAAGGCCGGGCTAACATAAATCTTTGGTTAATTTAGAGTAAGCATGTTGGTACAATTTTGTGAAGGTTTAATATGCATGATTGTAAGATAGTTAATATTCCATTTCTAGTTGGTACTAAGTTAAGCTTGGATATGTATCCTAATTCTGATGATGATTTTGAGGATATGCTTAAGGTTCCTTTTGCAAGTGGGCCATTGGTAGTTTAATGCATGCAATGGTCTGCACTAAACTTGATATAGCCCAAGCATTGGGAGTACTAAGTAGGTTTATATCTAACCCTGGTAAAGAGCATTGGAATTTTGTTAAGAGGGTGTTTAGATATTTACATGGTACTTTAGATTATTGTTTGGTTTATCATGGTATTGATGATGTGGTCAAGTCATTGGACATACGGGGGTTTGCTGTTACAGATTGTGCAAGTGACTTGGATAGTTGAAGGTCCACTAGTGACTATGTTTTTACTTTGTTTGGAGGTGTAGTGAGTTGGATGAGTAAGAGGCAACCTAAATTTGCATTTTCCACTACTGAAGCAGAGTATATAGCTGCTACACATGCCTCTAAGAGGTGATATGGGTACAAAGACCTGGTAATGACTTTAGTTTTGATTGCAGGATGGTGAGGATTGGATGCAACAATTAGAGTTCTATTTGTTTGGCCAAAAATCCTATGTATCATGCTCATACTAAGCATGTTGATGTTTAGTATCATTTTTTTGGACACAGAAAAAATATCCCTTTGTCTTTGCTTGATTTGGGAACAATTGATGATAAATTGGACTTAATGAGGCATTGATTTAGTGTTGTGAGGTGTTTTACACATCCACACTAGGTCTTGGATCCTTGCAAATGCATTTAACAATGTCTTGTAAAGGTATTGTAAAGTGTTGTAAAAGAATTTCACACCTCTCTAGACTTAATGAACCTATTTTTCCCCTTATAAAATGTATTTAATTGCATCCTCACATCAATCTAGAAGGCTTCTAAGTTAAACCTATATGGTCTTTCTCACTTTTACATTGTCAATTTCCATAGTTGAACAAATTAAGGAAGTTGAACAAATACATAAACAAATGAAGGGAACCTATTCATAATTATGGATTTTTCATATTTATTTTTTTACTGAATTCATACTAAAGATTGAGGAAAATAATGTTGACATTAAATATGTTCATGTGAGAGTCCATTCACTCTATTGATGCTAAAGTTTATGAAGCATACTATTTATATTAAATTTGAGCACATTAGTTAATTATTATTTTAATACTAAATACCATATTTATTTCATATTGGTTTTATGAAAGATAATAGTGACATTAAATATTAACATATTAGTTAGTGGGTCTTGGTAGATCATTCTTATAAGACTAAATAACATAGTTGCATTGAAAATTTGGAAGTTCCACCAAGGAAAGTTATTTTAAAAATTCCTTAAAATATGCAAGCACTTGTAAAATATTAATAGAATTAAGGGCTTGTGATTCACTTAAAATATGCAAGCACTTTTAAAAATAGTCTCACAAGAAATGATATATTTATTATTTGTGTTAGGAGTTGTTGAAATGATTAAATGTTTATAACAATTAATTTATTTAATCATTTATTTTTCTCTTTCTTCAAGTAGGCCTTCATGACATCATTGATGCTATATGAAGTTATGATTTGCAATCTTATAATATTTTTTTTCAACTTAATAAAGGATCATGGAACATGATCTAGAACATCTATGTGAAAATATTCAACTTTGTTTTAAAAAAACACTGTTCTCTTAATTTGTGCAATTTGAGAATCATTTTTCTCTTAATTTCAATTAATTTATTTTGTGGATTTTGAATTTCTAGTTGACCATCTTCAACAAATATGCATAAAATTATTAAGATAACATTAATAGAAAATAAAAGTTATAGTGTGTAAAATTTGAATTTACTCTCTTAAACAAAGGTTCTTCTAAATACATCAAAATCAGTTTTTTCTTTAAGATTTACATTTAGAATTATTGTTTTTAATTCATATATTCTATTTCAAGATAAAAAGTAGCAACAACAAACAAATAAATTCAATAGAATTTAACTTGACAGTATGAAGAAAAATTCCACCAAGATTAAATTCTTTATGAATGCCCATTTGATGCCAAATGTACTTTTTTTTTAGCAAACATCTTGACCAAATCCTATATCATGTAGCTTCTTTTTTTCATCATAACCATTTTTCAAAATTTACATTCTTTCACAATATTCTTTTGACTCAAGTGCCTCCTTAATATTTTTAGAATAATTATTAGTAAAAATAACAAACAAAAATAAAAATCAAGAGAACTAACTTATATGTGTACCTTGTTTCTTGAACCAATTTTCCCAAGGTTGGGGTCCAAGGTTCTTCTTCATCTATTTCATCCTCATATAAGATTTTCCATCTTTTCATTCAAATTATTTTTTATTTTTTTGGTTGTTCTTCTTATTTGAAAGATTTTTTAATTTATTTAAAAATTACATCACAATTATAGATAATCTTTTTTTAATGAATTCTCAAGTTTGTATTCTTCATATTATCACTATACTTAATTAGTATATATATCTAAAAAATGTCAAGAGATATTAATTTGAAGCTATTTTATTTATTAAAAATATTTTATTTTGGAATTGTTTCATTTATTATATACATGGACATAAACATTTTATGCATAATCTACTTATTTTAAAAACATGATGTTGTTTATTAAATATTAATATTTTGACATATAAATGATTGTCAAATTTAAGATAAAACATAAGAAAATTGTCAACACACCTATGTCATTATACTCCACCCCTTATTATCACTGTAAAACACCTCTAACATTAAAAAACACACTTCTTTACTTTAATCTAACTTAATTTTTTTACTATTTTTATTCAAAATTTTATTTTAAACTTGTATCGTTTAACATACTTCTTTAATATTTAATATACTTTATTCATTCTTTTTATAATTCCTTTTTATTTTAATTATACTTTTAATGAAAGGACATCATGAGAATTATATCAACTTTTTCACTTAATAATTCCTCAACATTCTTATCATTTAAGATATATGTAGGCATGCAATCCAAATTTATTCTTATATAGATTGAATGCTAGTAGCCTCTTAATATTCAAATATTAAAATAGAATTAGGTATGTAATCCTTGAAAAACTAAATTTTTTAAGGGAAGTTCATAAAAATAAAGTAATTCCATGGGAAGTCCATGCTTTCTCTAGAATGAAGAAAAAAAATGACTAGTTCAATATCTAATATATTTTATAGTTGTATTGTTAAATTTTAATTATTAATGTTCACATATATTTTACAATGATAACAAGTATCACGTAGTGGTTAGCACTTGCCTTTATAGTATTGTAATTATTGTTTGTTAGATTTAATAAAAAATAAATGTAAGTTTTGCTAATTATAGTGTTTTAGTATTGTTAATTAGTTATTTTCATTACTTAACCCTAACCCTAACCCTAATCTTAACCCTTACTCTAATCCTAACAATAAATTATAAACCATTATTCTAATCTTAGACCTATCTCTAACCCTTACTATGATCGTAACGCTATTCATAACTATAAACCTAATTTTAATCATTAACTTTTTTTGTATTGAGTATAGAGAAATCAACAGTATTACATCATCATTACATATCAAGTATTTGGCCAAGATATACCTATAGGTCTACCCTGCCATTGACGTCATATACATATTTACATACTCTTTTTAGCAGATTACCAGGTGAGTACCTTGCAAAGTCCTTTACATCAAAATTACATATCAAATATCGATATGCATATTCCAAAATACAAAAAGTATTAACATCTATAATTAACATTTTCTGAGTTTGATGCTTCCTGCTGAAGATCTCCAACCAGCCAAGGTCTCCACTATCATTTGCTCCTTTGGTGAAATGTCTTTCATTGATATGTTGCTTGGAAAAAAACGTGAAACTCCAGACTCGCAAAAAGGATCCAAAGATTAGATACGCAACAGACTAATTTCCAGTGATAGCTGAAGCTCGGGTCCCTGAAAGTGTTACACTTGTTGTTCATTTGGTAAACAATTCTGCAACTACAGACAAAACCAGTCTCAAGCAGATGAAATAACAGCTTTATTAAATGCCTTCTGGAATTCCTGAAGGGCCCTCAGAAAGACTCCATCTTCCTTAACGCCTTTGTGGTGGGAATATTCAGACCTAAGCGCCTCCCTAGGAGCCTTTACTGCATCCTCCCTCAACTGCCCCCAGAAGTCAGACATTGTGATCTCCAAATGCATCATAACCTGTGAAATAATATTAGCACATGTGAGTCTTTTAGAAGACTCAGTAAGCGATCTCCTGCTACTCTTAAACTTCTCCTCATTCCTAGCAATCCAGATATGCCACAGAATCTCAGTGGATAAGCAAAACCAGAATAATTTAAAATCTTTATTAAGCTTCATTTCATAAAGAATAACATGTTCCCACAAAAATCTGTCATTTCTATCCCAAATGAACAAGTCTTTACAAAAACATTTCCACACTTCTTTAGCATACAAGCAATCAAAAAAAATGATTGATGGATTCAGGAATTCTACATAGACTACAAATATTTATATCATGAGAATTGATTTTGAAAGGAACTTTGTGCAGAATGATTAACCACCTAAAATGAGCCTTCTTGGACTCCTTCACATTATACCACATGGTGTTAAACACATTTTTCCATTAAGTATCAGAGAGAGAGACATTCCAACAGTTATTGAGATGATCTTTAATAGAACAGTCGTTATTGAGAGTGTTATAAATAATCTTCGCAGTTAAATCAGAGAGCGTCGAGCCATTTTTCCAAACAAAATCATTGGCAATGCCCAGGTTCTTTTCCATAACATTCAGAAAACTGACATCTCTACAGGCCATATTGAGAGTGTTATAAGTCCTCCAACTGGAATCAACCAGATTGAATTCATTAGCCAAGCTGTTCCAATCTTTAATACAACCATTCGAGATAATATCTTTGAAAGAAATGACGCCTTTCTGAGCCCACTTCTTTGCAAAACAACCCTGAAGCAGCGCCAAAGGTTTAGACTTATGAACCAAGTTCCACCAAATGGAACTAAAGGGGTAACAATTGACATTATTGTTGCAAGAATAAATATAATCTTTAGTCATCTTCACGTTGTGCTTAACCGACTCCCAAGCTTTCCAAAGGCTCTTAAAGACCATGGAACCGGCAGGGACCATAGGGTGCTTGCTAAAGAGAATATCACTAAAGGGCAGGGCTTTCCAAGACTTAGCATTCTTGGGGGCGGATAAAAGAATGTTGTTCCTCACAAGGATTTTCCAAGGCTCATTGCCAACTAGCGCCTTAACGATCCACTTGGCAGCTAGAGCAGTGCATTGAAGCCTGAGGTCCTTCAAACCAATGCCACCTCGCGACTTGTCAAGGCAGCACCACTTCCAATTAACCGAGTGCTTTTTCCTTCTACCTTTCCCATTCGACCAAAGGAAGGAACTAATTTTCTTCTAAATTTCATCAACTTGATAACTGTTGAAGAACCAAACCGAAGCGAAATAAATGCTATACGAAGAAAGAATCTTTTGACAAACTTGAGCTCTCCCAGCCAGCGAAAGGTACTGTTTATTCCAACCCGCCAACTTCTTCTCAATTTTCTCCCTAATCCAGATCCACATATCCTTCAAGTTGGGACTGACAGCAAAGGGAATTCCAAGATACCGAACTTGCTTATTAGGACCTCCCCACTGGAACTCATAATGCTTAACCCGGTCAGGAGGGGTTTCCTGCCAACCGAGGAGACAAGATTTAGCAAGAGATATTTTAGCACTAGATGCACGATAGAAAAGAATTAATTTTTCCATCAGGGCCTTCATGTTTTCTTCCTCCAGTTTAAGGAATATAGCCGTATCATCAGCAAACTGAATATTCAGGATCTCAGCCTGGTCAGGGAGTTTTATGCCTTTGATCCTGGGGGACACGGTGTTTTCCCTAAGCAGGTAATGAAGGGCATCAGAAACAATGACAAAAAGAGCTGGAGCCAAAGGGCATCCCTGTCTGATCGACCTTCCCAAATCGAACTCAGTAGAGAGGGATCCATTAACATCCACTTGAGCAGTGACATCTTTAAGGAGAGTGTCAATCATCTTGCAAAAGTTACCTGGAAAACCAAAAGCCTCCAGGGTGGTCCTTAGGAAGGCCCATTCGACCCTGTCATAAGCTTTCTCGAAATCCAACAGGAGCATGGAAACATTTTGATTGGAGTGCCTAGCCCATTCCAAGGACTCCCAGCTTGTAATAAGATTTTCTAGGATATATTTACCTTTGATGAATCCTGTTTGGGTGTGATTAATGAACTTGAGGAGGATATCCACCAGTCTTACCGCAATCACCTTGGCAAGAATCTTGTAGGAGACATTCAGAAGAGTAATAGGTCTCTAGTTTTTGATAAGTGACTTGTCCCCCCCTTTCGGAAGGAACTTAATAATGCCCCTGTTTATATTCCTTCCCAGGGAACCTTTCACCAGAGCTTCTTGATACACTTGTAGTAAGTCTTCGCTGATCCAATCAGGAAAGGCTTTGTAGAATTCAATGGGCAAGCCGTCCCTACCAGGAGATTTATCATTGCTCATCGAGAGGATGGCCCTCTTGATTTCTTCTTCAGTAATGTCAGCGTCCAAGGCCAAAACATCTTCCTTGGAGATCTTTTGGGGGATAATACCTCTAATGAACATCCTAGCATTGTGAATCTCTTCACTACCACTTTCCGCACAAAAAATATTTTTGAAGTAAGAATGGAATTTGCTCATAATACTATCCTGCATAGTGAGTGTATCACCACCATCACAGATCTGCTCAATTTGATCCTTAAAGTTTTTTTCTTTCAATAATCTAAAGAAGAACTTGGATCCTTTATCCCCACAACTCACCTAGTTGAGTTTAGTTCGAACCTTGAGCCCTTGGATCTTGTGGTTTTGAATCTTTCTCAGCTGGTTCTTAGCCAAGATGAGATCCTCACAAAGAGCCTCATCATTTGGATTCTCTTGAAGCTTAGTTTCAATAAAGAGCAACCTCTTGTGCAAATCAACTTCATCCCTCCTGTTATCCAAAGCCTTCTTCTTCCCAATGGTCTGGAAGAATTTGGTCCAGCAAAGGACATTCTGATCCCATCTGTCAATGGCATTCATATCTTTCAACATCCATTTATTGACCTCTCTGAGGGTGGATATTGCATCCACACAGTCCCTGTCATCCAGGAGGTAGGTATTTAGCCTAAAAAGGGGAGACTCGACAGCTTGCTGAGGCCGGCCATGAGCAGCGATCAAAGTGGTTTTAATGGGATGATGGTCAGATAAGGTGTATGGATGGACACTCACCTTAAGCCCATCGTTGTTAGGCAGAAAACTAAAAAAATCTTGGTTAGCATAAAATCTATCAAGCCTGCGATAAATCCTCTTGCCACCCTTCTGTGAGTTGCACCAAGTATACCAGATACCTTGGCACTCCTTTTTACCCCCTTCCATAGGGTCAAATAAGTTTAACTTGGTTTTCATCCTATACCAAAATAACTTTTCACTACCCTTCCAGTCCATGTCAAGACCCCCCCACTTGTCCTCCAAGTGCTCCACCATGTTAAAGTCTCCCCCAAGAATCCAAGGGACATCCGGCAGGTCCATTAACCACTGCCAAAGACTAATTCTTTCTTTGTAGTCATTTGGCGCATAGATGGAACAAATTCCGACCTTGCAATCCCCTTTTAAAATAGTGGTCCAGACTGCTTTGTTACAGGGAGAGATTCCTTGGCCAGAGACATAATGAGACCACTTGTTAGAAAGGAGAATGGCCGCTCCCCCCTACCCCTGTCATGCAAGGTGGTAAAATATGAGGACCCATTCCATATGAATTTTAGATTGGTATCAAGAGTGAATCCCGTGGCTTTGGTTTCTTGCAAGAGCACAACATCCTTGTTAGCCTCCATATTAAGAAATCTTCGAACTATATACTTCCTGTCAGGGGACTCCAGTCCTCTAACGTTCCAAGAAATGCAGTTAAAATTCATTATCACAGGTTAAGGGAGTTTCTTCTGGATCACCCTTGAGGTGATCAAAATACTTAGTAACTCTACCCTCCACCTCCGCCTTTTTAGGGAGAGGAGTAGGGAGCACAAGACTAGTTTTTTTCCTCTTATTTTTAACCAACTGAATTCCTCCTCCATTCACAGCCAAGGGTGTCCCATACTTCCTTGGTCTCCCAGGACCAACTCTGGTCTTGGGCATATGTAAAGGCCGCCCATTAGTGGTATTCTCCTTGACACAACATCCTATGGTAACCGTGGGTTCCAGGTTGTAGCTAACAGAAGAATTTTTATTCCCAACTTCCATGGTAAGGTGAGGGTCAACTATCCCACACTTATTGTTTCCTTCCAAAGTAGAGACTGCATTCGTGTAGCCTATAGGGGCCAACTGGTTGTCTTTTATATTAGAGACATTATCAATAGAAAAATATTCCTCCCCAAAAGCCACAAATGCCATGGGTGAGGGATGGTGGTTGGGGATCAGGTTAGCAGCATCCACTAAAATAGTGCAGTCAGATTCCTTGGAATCTCTGCAGTTCTTCCCCCCCGACTCAATGTGAGGGTTGAAAGGCACACTTGGGTTACACCCATTATTAACCATCTCATCACCACTATGCAGAGTGCAATGCTTGGTGAGAGCATTATTATTTAATTCTGGGGTAGAGTTACTAGTTGGTGGAGCCGCCTCCTCATTCCCAACCATCGACCCCTCATCCATCGTACCCGGGTTCTGGTAATTAATTTTAAGATTGAAATGATTATCGCCTCTAGAGAGACAACCCTCCGACACTTGGGGTTTGGGCCTAAAGCCTGTGGGCCAATCTTTAAGATGATTCACATGAATTCTTTCTCTAATTTTTCTCAAGGCCAACTGCTGGGCGTTGCATTTCTACCTCAGGGCATTGTCAACGTCAGAATTCAGGGGAGGGGAGTGACTGGGACCAGCAAGGGGGGAGGCAAGCAAGGCATCAGAATCCTTACCACCCACCGGACTGGCAGAAGACTTACAATCAACAAAAGAAGCACCCACACTAGACAGCGGGGCTGAGGACGAGATCCCATCCGCCAATGAACACCCGGAAGGAGTTACCTCATTCTCCATGGGCGCCTCCAGGACAGAATCCAACGCTGACATAGTTTCCCCATGGCGGAAAGGATTCTCCACCCAGGTTGACAGGGAGGGAGTGACCACCTGTTGGGAGGCCATCGCCAAGTCGTTAGGGTCTGTCCGGACCTCATGCATAGGAGACGAGCTTCGGTTGCCATTAGCAGACTTTTTACAGATTAAGGGACACCTTGAACGAAAGTGGCCCTCCTTTCTGCACAAGTAGTAGGCATTTAGTCCGCCTAACACCTCCAGCAGACAAGAAAACTCACTTTCAACATCAGAGACCACAATTCTATCCAAAAATTCAACTCCAGGCAACAAAGAGACCAAAGCATGAGCGTCAAGGTGCGGGAGGGAGACCTTTGCCTCATCCACCCTAAGAACCTCACCGAAAGGGGAAAGAATCTGGGGAATAAGATGCCAAAACTCGGGCGGGAGATTCTTAATCACAACCCATCTGGGACAGGACAGTGCTAAAACCTCCTCGGCAATGGCCGCATGAGACCACACAAGAGCCCTAAAACTACAACCCCCAACATTCCAATAAGATTTTGCCAGCAATTTTTCTTGCATTTCACAGTTCTTTAAAAAAATCACAAATAATCCTTTTTGGAGCATTCTGCAGAAATTAACTTGAATGCCAAACTTGTTGGCCCAAACATTTATAAACCAGGAATCAAGAAATTTGCGGGCTGGCAATTTGTTTACATCCAACGCCGCAAAGAAAATAACAGTATTCTTCAATCTATTTCTTTCAGAGTTAATAACAGATTGCATCTCAGGATTAGGAACAAGTTTAGTAGAATAAGAGTGCTCAGGGAGAGGCTTACCTTCCACGCTCCCACCATTTTTGAGACCGCTTACCTCCGGAGCCGCTTCAACCACGAACTTGGCACCATCAGGGATTACAGGGCCATTCTCTGAAAGCACATCTTTAAAGGATTTTGGGAGAGTGTGCGCCGAATCCCCTTTAGAGAGGGGGTCGGGGGGTTCCATGCCCCCTTCCACCAAGGAGGACAATCAGCGCACTAGATATCAACGTGCTCACAGGCGACAAGGAAAAAAATAAAAGAGCATCGAGAGAAAAGAAAAGGAGAATGGAGAAATGCACAACAAATAAAATAACTTCAACGCAAAGCCAAACCTCTATGGAGGAGGGCATGGCCTCCCCCACCCGAAGCCACGTACCAACTAGGCCCCACAATCCGTGCGACCTCGAAGCCTGTGCGTCAGGGTTTTTTCCTCTCAAAATTAAGAATTCAAAATCTCTCAATCCAACATATAATTGTGAAAAAAAAATCATTAACTTTTAAATAAATAATATATTTAATAAATGTTATATTACGAATTATTATATATTAAATAAATATAATATATACTAAAAATAATTAAAAGTTAGATATTACATGTTGACAATGTTTCTTCTCTTATTATTGTTGGGTTTAGATGAAGCCCAAATATTCTAATTTAAACGTCAGTTTCTCACACATTTGAAACATATGCCTTTTTTGTATTTCTAATTTAATATCTAATATATTTTATAGTTGTATTGTTAAAGTTTAATTATTAACGTTCACAGATATTTTACAATGATAACAAGTACCATGAAGTGCTTAGTACTTGTCTTTATAGTATTGTAATGATTGTTTCTTAGATTTAATTAAATTTAAATGTAAGTTTTATTAATGTGAATACAAATAAATGTAAGTTTTCCTAATTATAGTGTTTTATATATTAAAAGAGAACCTACAAAATAAAATAACCTATAATATATAATAATATAAATATATAATAATGGACACACTTGAATCGAGGTAAATCTTTTGGAGGGATGGCGCGTTGATTTGCAACCTGGTTGGTCAAGCTAGGGCACTCGTGACTGGCTTTTTCTACTTCTGCGCGGATCTGGGGGGCATCTGGTTCTAATTGGGGGGGGTCTTTTTATTTTTGTACCATTTATTGTCTTTGGCCTACGTGGGCTCTGTTTAGGGTTGTGTCTCCTTTTCTTCTTGCAGATTTCTCTTGTGCTTGGCTTGGGACCTGCGGATCTGGTGTTTTCTCTGAGTTGGGTGCCCGTGTGGGTGAGGGCTTGGGTGAGGGGCTTTGTGGGGTGGAAGTCATGTTTGGATTCAATCACCATGGTCCCTTCCTTCTTCTGCTGTGGTGTGGGGTGTTTGAAGGGCTTTTGGGGTTTAGTGTTCGTGTGGGGTAGGTGTGGGATGCCCACAAACTATTTTTTTTGCATTCTTCTTTGCATGCCCAGTGTGGGCCTTGTGGACACCATGTTTCGAGGGGAATCTTCTCGGGCTTCTTCGGATATGGATTTTTGTGCTATGATTGGATCGAAGTTGTCGAGGAAAAGTACAAGGGTTTTTTATAATAACCTATTCTCTCTGAATATAGAGTTTGTGAATGTGGGCTTATCAAGTGGCTCTTGGATCATGAAGATTAATGGATGTTCGAAGCGTAGTAAGGAAAGGAAAAAACTGGTGATTCTGCTAGAGATGATTGTCGAAGATGTTGAATATTATTCAAAGAACTCTTTATATTGAAATTTTTTGGGGATGAGGATCTCTCTTCATTTTTTGGAGTCTTGGGCCCAGTGGACGTGGGAGCCGGAGGGGGAGATGGAGATTATGTTATTGGAAAATAATTACTTCATGGTCACTTTTAACTGCATAGCAGATCACAATAGGGTTTTTGAGGGGGCCCTTATTTCCATAACTAGGTGGGTTTGTTTCTCAAACCTTGGCATGTGCAGGCTTCAACCCTTTAGAGGAGCTTTTGAATTGCGTTCCGATGTGGGTTTGGCTGCCTCGATTTCCAGTGGAATGCTGTTAGGAGGATGTTTTGCACTTACTTGCCTCGTTGCTCAAAAAGCCAGTTGGAGTTTCGACGCAAACCCTAGGTAAAAAGGTGATGACTTTTGCTCTAATTTGTGTTGAAATTGATTTGAGTAAACCTTTACCAGATGTTGTGGAGATGAGTGCCGGATCCCATTCTTGGGTGGAGTAGTTGGATTATGAGACCCTTCCATTCCATTGTCATCTTTGTCATGAATATGGCCATTTGCAATGTAGATTCCCAAGATTTAAGTCTGTGGAGTCTCAGCCAACATTTCCTCCTCGCAACCCTCCTGGGGTGGATAAGGGGAAGGGTCCTGCTCCTGGTGAGGTGGTTGGTGTTGAGGGCTTTGTTCCTGTCAAAGCTCACAACATAAATAGGGGACAAAAGAGGACTTTGAATGAAAGGCAAGATGAGGGTACTTTTAATAGGCTTGAGGTTTTGGATGATCTTAATTAGCAAGAGGTGAATCTGAGCTTAATGTGCTTGGAGCAGGATGTGGGAGGTTTTGGGCAGGAGGGGCTTAATTTTGGTGTCCCTCTTGCTTCGCAGGTTGACGAGACTTTGAATTTGGACACAATTTTGCAGATGGTGGCTTAGGAGGCGTCGGGTCATGCTGTTGAAGTTTTGAATGGTGGTGAGGATTTGTCTCATCCCTTGCGGAGAACAGGCATGGAGGTGGGTAAGAATATTAAGTCGTCTCCTCAGTTGGGCCTTATGCAAAAAGATCTTAAGAAAGGGGGGGCAGAGAAAGCTTCTAAGCTTGGTAGGAAGAAAGATTTGGAGAAGATTAAAATGACAGGGGATACTTTGGTGGAGTTAGGGTCAGTCAAGACTCTGGATTCTCATTTCTCAAGCCCCTTGAAATGATTGTTATTTCATGGAATGTTAGGGGCTTGAATAGTGGCCCTCGACAAAAAGTTGTTCATGAGTTGGTTAGATGTCATCCTCTCGATGTCATGTTTTATGTAGGAGACCAAGCTTTCTATTGAGTGTATGACAAGCTTAGTGCCTAAGCTATGGAGGAATGGTGAATGCCATTGCATTGGTGCTCAGGGGTCTTCTAGGGGTGTGGCTTTCTTATGGAACCCTCATAATATTTTCCCCTAGTGGTGGGTGTCCTTTAAGTCCTCTCTCTCCATGGTGGCTTCTTGTTTTGAGACAAGGGAATTTGTTCTTTTTTCCAACGTGTATGCGCCTGTGGAGCTGTAGGGAAAGCATCTCTTGTGGTCCAATATTTGATTTGTCTATAGCATGGTTCCTTACCACCCTTGGATTAATGGGGGTGACTTCAATGCTATTACTGAACTTGTTGAGAAACGGGGTGGTACTACGAGGTTGGAGCCCTCTACACTCCTACTTCAGGATAATATCTCAGCTCTGAATCTTGTTGATATCAAGCTTGACAACGACTAGTTTACTTGGAACAATTGGAGGGTTGGTGATAATTGCATTGCAGAATGCCTGGATCAATTCATGGTCTCCTGCTTTTGGGTTGGTGGTATGTGGTCTTCTAGCTTTGATATTTTAGACTGGAGGGGTTCAGACCATTGGCCTATAAAGCTTACTATCTCTTCTGCTCGGGTGCCTCATAATCCCTCCTTCAAGTTTCAGCTTATGTGGTTGCATGATCCTGATCGCCATGGCTATGTTTCTCAGTGGTGGAGGTATGGTAGACCTTCCTATGGTACTGCAATGTATGTCTTTGCTAAGCTTCTTCAGTTTGTCAAGTATCAGCTTAAGTGTTGGAACCGATAATGCTTCGGAAATATCTTCCATGCAAAATATGTTGCACAGGCTGAGTTGGATGGTATTACGAGGATAATTAGGGAAAATGGGGTGATTGAGGATTTTTGCGGGAGGAGTCAAGGGCCTTGAAATATTTAGAGGAGTGGGAGTTGTGGGAGGAAGTCTTTTGGAAACAGAAAGCTTGAGTTGAGTGGATTCAAGGAGATAAAAATTTTGCTTTCTTCTTTAATTATGTGAAGGCTAGGCGTCATGTTAATTCTATTCCTATTTTGGTCAATGATAGGGGAGAGACTCTTTCTTCATTTCATGATATTTCAAACAAAGATGTGCAGTATTTTGCTTCCTTATTCAGGGAGGATTCACAGGGTAGTTCTGTTGAGGGAGCTCATGTCCTTTCTTGTATCCCTTCCTTGGTTTCTAGGGAAATGATGGATCATTTTATGGGAGAGATTTCTCTAGAGGAGCTGGAGGGGAATGTGTTTCAGATGAAGAAAGGGAAAGCCCCAGGCCCTGATGGTTTCCCGATTGAGTTCTTTCAAGAGTTTTAGGAGATTATCAAGCTGGACTTATTAGTAGTGGTCCAAGAATCTCAGAGGAATAAGCAGATGTTAAAGGCTCTAAATTCTACTTTCCTTGCTCTCATTCCCAAATGTGAGGGGGTGGATAGGTTAAGCCACTTTCATCCCATATCTCTTTGCAATGTTGTTTATATGATTATCTCCAAGATAATTGCTGGCAGGTTGAAAAAGTGGCTTAAGGTGCTCATTTATGAGGAGTAGAGTGGTTTTGTGGAGGGTAGGAAGATTCTAGATGGAGTGGTTATTGCAGCGGAGACCATTCACTCTATGGAAAACTATAAAGAAAAGGAAATGTTTATCAAGCTTGATATGGCTAAGGCGTATGATAGAGTCTGATGGTCCTTCCTCCAAAAGGTTCTAGTTGCTTTTGGTTTTGGATATGAGTGGATTCAATGGGCCATGAGTTGTGTTACTTCGGTCTCATTCTCCATTTTAATTAATGGAGAGCATTCTAAGCTTTTTGGTGCTTCTTGTGGATTGAGCCAGGGTGACCCCCTCTCTCCTTACTTGTTTCTTTTGCTTGTTGAGCGTTTGGGATGCTTATTGAGAAGACATGTGAAGTTGGGCCTCATTCAGGGGTGGCGGTGGGGAGGTGATTTACCCCCGCAGTCTCATTTGCAGTTTTTGGATGACACAACTTTGATGGGTATGGCCACTATTTGGGAAACCGTGAATCTGCATGAGGTTTTGGATATTTATCTTGTGGCCTTGGGACAATTAATTAATGAAGAAAAGTCTTCCATATTTTTCTTCAACACTCTGGATTCCATTTAGAGGATAATTGCTCATATTCTTCAGTTTCAAATTGGGGCTCTTTCTTTGTCTTACCTTGGGATTCCTATCTCAATGGGTAGGTTACCAAGGGATTCGTGGCAGCCTATTATGGATAAATTTTGTGTGAAAGTTACTCACTGGACCAATCGTTGGCTATCCTTTGCGGACCATGTTTAGTTGCTTAAATCTGTGGTTCAGGCTCTCCCCATCTATCGATGCATGATTCAAGTGGCTCCAATGGGTTTTGTTAGGGAGTTGGACTCCTTAGCAAGATAGTTCTTATGGGATGGAAGCTTGTTGTCTTCTAAATGGAGCTTTGTAAAATGGGATATTGTGTGTTTCCCAAAGCAGTATGGTGGTTTGGGGTTAAGGCAGTCATTGCTGGCTAGTGTGGCTTTGGCAGCTAAATTATATTGGTGTTGGTTTATTGAGCAGGATCGGTTCTGGGCCAAGATTTTGTCTCATAAGAACTTCCAAGGTATCCCTCGAAAAGATATCCCTTGCTACCCTCTGGTGGGAAAGGGCTCGACAATTTGGACTACACTCAAGAAAGGAGTTGTGCTTGTCAAGGATGGATTATTTTGGATATGTAAATGAGGGACAAAGGCTCAGTTTTGGTATGATTCTTGGGATGGCTACTCCCCCATTGTTTCTCTATTTCCTAATTTGTTGAACTTGTGCCAGAGTTTTGTGATGTTGGCTAGTCGAGGGTGAGTGACTTTAAGCCGCTTTCTTTTGAAGGGCAGCTGGTGATAGCAAGGTGGAAGAATCTTGATGAGTGGCCTGTGGTGAGTATGGAGGAGGAGTGTGCAGTGCTTCATAATATTATTTCTGGAAGATGATGTAGTTCCCTCATGGATGAGGATGTTCTTTCTTGGTCTCCTAACTCAAATCGTACTTATACTGTTGCTTCTGGATACCAGATACTACTTTCTCAGAGGATTGAGGGGGTGGAAGTTCCTTGGTGGAAGAAGGTGTGGAATAAGTTTTCTTGGCTGAAGAGTAACTGCTATATTTGTACTTTGGCTTGGAGTAGGTGTTTGACATGGGATATTATTTAGAAGCGGGGTTTTTAGGGCCCCTCTATGTGTGTTCTTTGTGGGTGTGGTGAGGAGAATTCTTCTCATTTGTTTTTCAGCGTCCCTTTACTTCGTACCTTTGGCATTTTTGGTGGGGATTTTGGAACAATCCATGTGTTCATGCTTCCTCCTTGGTGTATTTTTGGACTAGCCTGGGATGACCACCCTTGTTGGATTCCTTTTTGTAGGATGTTTGGTATGTTGGGCCTATTTTCTTACTGTGGCAGGTTTGGTTGGAAAGGAATAGGAGGGTTTTCAGAGGTGAAAACCTGCGGAACCAGCAGGTGTGGCACATAATTTTAGGTATGATTCATGAGACGATTGAAGCTAAGGAGAGGTGGTGTTGCCACTGGAGAAAGGGGATGCAGAGATGGTGGATAGGATGGGTATCCACGGGTTATCTTCAACCTCTAATTGTTGTAGGAGAGGAAAGAAAGTGAGGCAGTGAGTTCAAAGAGTGGGGAGATGGCAACCCCCTCTGGTTGGTACTTTGAAGGTTAATATTGATGGTTCTTCCAGGGGCAATCTGAGACCTGCTAGAGTTGGTGGGGTTGGCAAGGACTCTTCTGGTTCGGTGGTTTTCCTCTTTTTTTTTCCATAAAGGTTTGCAAACTATCAACCTTATGGAAGGTTTGGCGATCCTCTATGCTTTAGAGAGGGCCTATGCTTTGGGGTGGCACAGGGTTATTTGTGAGTCAGATTCTTAGGTTTTGATTAACTTGCTTAATGAACAAAAGGTGTCTGATGTTAGCTGGTAGTTGGCGGTGATGGTGCAATAGATTTTGTAGATTGGTTCCTTGATGGAGATGGTGTCTTTTGTCCATATTCCAAGGGAGTGGAATAGGATAGTTGATTTCCTAGCCAAATGGGCTTTTGAGCATTTGGATGATTGGATGATTGATGATTGGGCACAGGTCCCCCATGAGCTCTGTATGGACTTGGAGAGGGTTCTTGCTGAGGACGGAGTTGGTGTTGGTGTTGGTTGATTTTGTCTCTTTCTCTTTCTGGCTTGTTCTTTTGGGTTTCTCCAAGCCTTAGACCTCTGCTTTATTGTAATACTCTCTTCTAAATTTCAATAGATTTTTAACCCCTTTTAATAAAAAAATAAAAAAAAAATATAATATAAATTAATATATTAACTACAAAATATAGGTTAACTTATTTGCCTACAAAATATTACCTACAGTAATATAAGATATAAATATAAATTATATATATATATAATCTACATTAAAATAAGTTATATATTATATATAATAAAGACCTAAAATAATATAGGTTATCTTATATACCTATATATTAATAAATTAATGTAAAAAGGGGTTCACCCCGTAGTGTGACGGTAAAGTCATAGGCCCTGTTGATAGGGTGTCACAGGTTCAAATCTCACCAACAATGCACACACATAGTGTCCTAGTCGGTGACAGGTTACAGCTCAATCAGTGGTGGCGTTCAGGTCACATTGACCTCGCGGCAGGTGCATGAGGCAGAAAGTACAAAGAACAATGGACAGGAGGTAGGTAGGTGCGTGTAGTTTGAACCAACTAGAGGGAGGAGTGGAGAGATAAGGAGAGATGGCAGCGAACAAAGGCTAGAAGAAGCACGACGACAGAGGAGGCGGGGAGTCACATGCCAACAGGTAGAAAGAAGACAAAGTGTAGTGGGTGAGCAAAGGAGTAAGGAGAAAAGGGAGAGTAGAGATGGAAGAACGTGAAGTTGGTGGTAGAGCTAGTTGGAGGACAGGCTGGGTGGAGGGATAAGGAAGGTGCTAGAGGTAGGATAAGGAGTGAAGGAAGAGCGAAAGATAGGGTGGATGACGGAAGCGGAGAAGATGGGAGGTAGGAGAATGGTGGAGAAGTGGAAGGAAGGAGGTTGTGAAGAGGAGTAGAGGAGGAAAGGAGGTGTGGTAGGGGTGAAGGAGGAAAGGATAGAGGAATAAGAGAACAAGGAAGAAGGGGCAGAAAGGAGAAGAAAAGGGAAGAAGGGAGAAGGAAGGCAAGAAGAAGAAGATGTTAACAACAGAGGAAAATCTAGAGCATGCACTTGGAGATGGGGCCCCCATTTGTGTCCCCACTGGTTCATAGCTCCAGTCAAAAGTGGTCGCCGACCAAAAAAAATTAATATAAAAAATAAACGATAAAAAAAATTATTAATAAAAAGAAAAGGAAAATATATAATAATCAAATTATACCATAAAATATTAAAAATATAGATAGCAAAGATATTAGTCTATTGGAAAAAATAATACAATTTTTTATTTTATTTTATTATTTTAATAATGTGAATCCAAATCTCTATAAAATAGTTTTAATTGATTTTTGTGAGATTTTCTTTAATAAAAAAAAATAACAATTAGATAAATAAAAAATCATTCTTAAAAATGTCATATAATTAAAATTTATTTATTTTAGAAAGATTTAATGAAATGAATTTCTAAAGCAAAAAATGAAAAATCATTCTTTATTTATTATTAATTTAAATTTACGTATTTATTTTTATTCACTAGGTCTAGTCAATATAATAATGCATTTATTTTACTCTTATTTTTTTATAATGAGATTATGGAAAATATATTAAGGAGGTTGTCACAAAAGTACTATTACATTCTGATATTAGAATCAAGTTTTTGTGACTTGTGACTATGAAATCATTTGGCATTTCTCATCAATTTTATTAAGATTTATGATCAATTCTTCAATTATTTTATTTTATTTATCATTCTAAATACTTAAATAATTTACAAGTGATATTTTTCTATATATGGTTTAATTGTTTCTTACTCATTTTATATCATACCCCATATATTTCTTGTCTTTAAATAATTTATTTCTAAATAATTCATCATTTTAAATATTCATGGTCATTCCTCTTAAAAGAGTGTGTTCCTATTTTAAAAGGATGCATGACCTATTACCATTGATATAAATTTTTAGCCAAACTTATCTCCGATAAGATCATTATTGAAAAGAGGTGGCTTTAAGGAAACATCATAGAAAGCATGACCTTCTCTTAACATACATACATACATACATACATACAATAAAGTGCCTATTAGGATTCCCTTAAGAGATGCCCTCTTTCTTACCAAGACATACTTTTTATCTTTTTATTTTTATTTTTCTCATAAAACAAGTTTTCTTTTAAATTTTATTTAAGATATAATAAAAATTGATGTGGAACAAAATATACTATAAAAATATAATCATTTATTTAAAAAAACTATATATATATATACACACATGATTTTTAGTATAATTACACAAATTGTATATTTTTACTTGCTTTGATTTGACTGTATATAACTAATTTGCTTGGGGAGTGAAGCTTCAGAATAGGGTTGTCTTGTGTTAATCTTGGTTACTATTCCCATTGGAGATTTCAGAGGTTTTAATATGCTTATGTGACTCAATGTCTTGCTAGTATTAGACCATGGAATGGTCATAGAGGGTTTGTTATTTACATTGTAAGGTTTGTGTATTATATGTGGTTAAATTTGTGGGAGCTCCCTTCTCTCCAATTAATGCTGGTTTGGTAATGTTTTGGTTGTTGGTTCATGGATTCGATTGGTCTGTTGGTGCAAGAGCACCTACACCTCATCCTCCATTTTTGCTCATTTGATGAAAACATGTTGTTAGAAGGTTAGAATTAGTATTTTTGAGTATTTTTGTCATTAATAAGGTCAGTCAAGACCATTGAGCAAGATCTAGGGTGAGTTTTTGAGTTTTGAGTCAAGAAATGCAACAATGCAATTTTGCACTAAAAGTTGCTTTTGTAGCCTTTGAAGGCAAAAATGTGAATTTTTATGTAAGTGTGCAAGGTTTGGGGTCTTGAAAATGTAATAAGGCTGTTTCAATGTTATTTGAATGGTTGTTAAGGTCTTAGGTCTTTAGGATTGCAAAGTTGCTTCAAAATGCAAAGTTGTCATAAGGAAATTTAGCGTAAAATCAGCATTAATGATGTAATTTCATTAACTAATGGTTCCCTCCTTCAAAAATCAGTTGAGGGCAGTTGTAAATGATGGGAAACAAGTTTAAGAAGCCTCCCTTGGGTCGAGGTTGGGCTGTTGTTGGCAGTTTTGAAGTTTTGAAGCATTTAATAAGAAGAAAACTTTGTTTTTTCTGTTTTTTATAGCGTTTTTTCCTGATCCCGTGCTTGGTACGGCCTAGTACATAATTTTACGGACTCCAAATTGTAATGGTTTGAAAGAGGGAAAAGTCTACTTTATTTTGGTGGTGATTTGGCTCGTTTTCATTAAGAATTGAGTAAGTTACATTAATTTTAGTGAAAGTGGGTCTGAAAACTTGCAAAACAAGGGTTTGGTCACCAAAATGGATGTAATTCCCATTTCCACCGTGGGAAAAATATAAAAACTGGTGGATTGGTAGATTTAGGACTCCTTTACATTCTGCAATTTGTTTCATATTGAAAAATGGAGTTTTGCAAAAGTTATGTGATGCCGTAGCTCTGGTTTTACCTTGAAACAGCCCAGAAAATGATCACTTGTAAGCATTTCTTTCAATTTCTGATTATTTGAGTAAATAGAATGGATGAAACATGTGAAAGGGGTCTTGGGTAACCTGTTGGAGTCCATTAAAGGCATTAGGGGTGTTGGGGTGTGCCTTGACAAGTTGAAATCTTCCTTGTACATGCCTAGTTAAGCCTTGTTTATGGCTTGTAAATCAATCTTTTGATACATTTGCTTTGGGTGTTTGATCCTGTGCTTTTGGGAACTTGTGGGGGATCTTGTTAGAAGTCTAAAACCTGATTTCATTGTCTGGTTAATGCCTTTAATAAGTTTTTATTTTGACTGTCCTATTTGGCAATGTTGCAAGGTTGCATGGGCTTGTGTAAGAGTGATGAAAGAATGGGAGTTTTTGAGTGTAAAGTCAGGTTATTTGGTCTTGTTTTGACATTTTGAGAGTGTACACATCATCCCCAAGTCCTTCAAACATGTCTGGTTGTGTGAGTTGAGTTGGGTGATCAAGTTTCTTGTTGGAAGGAATAGTGAAGTTGATGTGTGCATTTAGAGAAGCTATTGGAAAAAGGTATTGCTTCCCCTGCCACTCTGCATCATCTGTCAATATAGGTATGGCAGGATAGAGGTGTGCATGACACGGGAGATGTGATATAATTGATCTGAGCTTCTTTGGATTGAAGGGAGCTCTAGTGAATCTGATCTTATTGGCAACCCTTTTTTTTTGCATTGTCTGCAAGTCTTTTGTTTTGGGTTTTACATTTTGATGTTCATGTAGATTCTAGAAAGAAAAAGTTACATAAAAAGTCTTTTGGGTTTTACATTGATGATGAAATCACTTGTTGGCATTTTCCATCAATTGTATTAAGATTTATGATCAATTCCTCAATTATTTTATTTTAGTTGTCACTCTAAATACTTAAATAATTTACAAGTAATATTTTTCTATATATGCTTTAATTGTTTCTTACTCATTTTATATTAGACCCCATATATTTCTTGACTTTAAATATTTTATTTGTAAATAATTCATCATTTCAAATATTCATGGTCATTCCTCTTAAAAGGATGTGTTCCTCTTTTTAAAGGATGCATGACCTATTACCACTATATAAATTTTTAGCCAAACTTATCTCTGATAAGATCATTATTGAAAAGAGGTGGCTTTAAGGAAACATTGTAGAAAGCATGACCTTCTCTTAACATACATACATACATACATACGATACATAAATAAAGTGTTTATTATGATTCCATTAAGAGATGCCCTCTTTCTTAACGAGATGTACATTTTATCTTTTTATCTTTATTTTTCTCATCAAGCAAGTTTTCTTTTAAATTTTATTTAAGATATAATAAAAATTGATGTTGAACAAAATATACTTTAAAAATATAATCATTTATTTAAAAATAACTTTATATATATATATATAAAGATAAAGTTATGAGATTTTTAGTATAAATACACAAATTGTCTATTTTTACTTGCTTTGATTTGACTATATATAACTAATTTGCTTGGGGAGTAAAGCTTCATAATAGGGTTGTCTTGTGTTAATCTTGGCTACTATTCCCATTGGAGATTTTAGAGGTTTTAATATTCTTATGTGACTCAATGTCTTGCTAGTATCAAACCATGGAATGGTCATAGAGGGTTTGTTATTAACATTATAAGGTTTGTGTTTTATATTGGGTTAAATTTGCGGGAGCTCCCTTCTCTCCAATTGATGCTAGTTTGGTAATGTTCCAGCTACTGGTTCATGGATTCCATTGGTCTGCCAATACGGGTATGGAAAGATAGTGGTGTGCATGAGGTGGGAGATGTGATATAACATATTTGACCTTCCTTAGATTGAAGGGAGCTCCAGTGAATCTGATCTTATTGGTAACCCATTTATTTTTGCATTGTCTGCAAGTCTTTTGTTTTGGGTTTTACATTTTGATGTTCATGTAGATTCTAGAAAGAAAAAGATACATAAAAAGTATTTTGGGTTTTACATTGATGATGAAATCACTTGTTGGCATTTTTCATCAATTGTATTAAGATTTATGATCAATTCCTCAATTATTTTATTTTATTTGTCACTCTAAATATTGAAATAATTTACAAGTAATATTTTTCTATATATGGTTTAATTGTTTCTTACTCATTTTATATTAGACCCCATATATTTCTTGTCTTTAAATAATTTTATTTCTAAATAATTCATCATTTTAAATACTCATGGTCATTCCTCTTAAAAGGGTGTGTTCCTCTTTTTAAAGGATGCATGACCTATTACTGATATAAATTTTTAGCCATACTTATCTTTGATAAGATCATTATTGAAAAGAGGTAGCTTTAAGGAAACAACGTAGAAGTCATGTCCTTATCTTAACATACATACATACATACAATACATAAATAAAGTGCTTATTATGATTCCATTAAGAGATGCTCTTTTTCTTACCGACAAATACATTTTATCTTTTTATTTTTATTTTTCTCATAAAGCAAGTTTTCTTTTAAATTTTATTTAAGATATAATAAAAATTGATGTGGAACAAAATATATGTATGTATGCATGTATATGATTTTTAGTATAAATACACAAATTGTATATTTTTACTTGCTTTGATTTGACTATATATAACTAATTTTCTTGGGGAGTGAAGCCTTAGAATAGGGTTGTCTTGTGTTAATTTTGGTTACTATTCCCATTGGAGATTTCAAAGGTTTTAATATGCTTATGTGACTCAATGTCTTGCTAGTATCAGGCCATGGAATGGTCATAGAGGGTTTGTTATTAACATTATAAGGTTTGTGTTTTATATTGGGTTAAATTTGTGGGAGCTCCCTTCTCTCCAATTGATGCTAGTTTGGTAATGTTCCAGTTGTTGGTTCATGGATTCCATTGGTCTGTCAATATGGGTATGGTAGTATAGTGGTGTGCATGACACAAGAGATGTGATATAATTGATCTAACCTTCCTTGGATTGAAGGGAGCTCCAGTGAATCTGATCTTATTGGCAACCCATTTTTTTTACATTGTCTGCAAGTCTTTTGTTTTGGGTTTTATATTTTGATGTTCATTTAGATTCTAGAAAGAAAAAGATACATAAAAAGTTTTTTGGGTTTTACATTGACTATGAAATTACTTGTTCGCATTTTCCATCAATTGCATTAAGATTTATGATCAATTTGTCAATTATTTTATCTATTTGTCACTCTAAATACTTAAATAATTTATAGGTGATATTTTCTATGTATGCTTTAATTGTTTCTTGCTCATTTTATATTAGACCCCATATATTTATTTTCTTTAAATAATTTTATTTCTAAATAAATCATGATTTTAAATATTCATGGTCATTTCTCTTAAAAGGGTGTGTTCCTGTTTTTAAAGGATGCATGACCTATTACCACTGATATAAATTTTTAGCCAAACTTATCTTTGATAAGATCATTATTGAAAAGGGGTTGTTTTAAGGAAACATCGTAGAAAGCATGTCCTTCTCTTAACATACATACATACATACATACATACATACATACATACATACAATACATAAATAAAGTGTTTATTATAATTCCCTTAAGAGATGCCCTCTTTCTTACTGAAACTTACTTTTTATCTTTTTATTTTTATTTTTCTCATAAAGCAAGCTTTCTTTTAAATTTTATTTAAGATATAATAAAAATTGATGTGGAAGAAAATATACTTTAAAAATATAATCATTTATTTAAAAATAACTATATATATATATAATGATTTTTAGTATAAATACACAAATTGTATTGTGAGTGAAGCCTCAAAATAGGGTTGTCTTGTGCTAATATTGGTTACTATTCCCATTGGAGATTTCAAAGGTTTTAATATGCTTATGTGACTCAATGTATTGCTAGTATCAGACCATGGAATGGTCATAGAGGGTTTGTTATTTACATTGTAATGTTTGTGTTTAATATGTGGTTAAATTTGTGGGAGCCCCCTTCTCTCCAATTGAGGCTGGTTTGGTAATGTTCCAACTGCTGGTTCATGGATTCCATTGGTCTACCAATAAGGGTATGGCAGGATAGTGGTCTGCATGACACAAGAGATGTGATATAATTGATCTGTCCTTCCTTGGATTGAAGGGAGCTCCAGTGAATCTGATCTTATTCACAACCCTTTTTTTTTGCATTGTCTGCAAGTCATTTGTTTTGGGTTTTATATTTTGATGTTCATGTAGATTATAGAAAGAAAAAGATACATAAAAAATCTTTTGGGTTTTACATTGACTATGATTGTTGGAATTTTTCATCAATTGTATTAAGATTTATGATCAATTCCTCAATTATTTTATTTTAGTTGTCACTCTAAATACTTAGTATAATTTACAAGTAATATTTTTCTATATATGCTTTAATTGTTTCTTATTCATTTTATATTAGACCCCATATATTTCTTGTCTCTAAATAATTTTATTTCTAAATAATTCATCATTTTAAATATTCATGGTCATTCCTCTTAAAAGGGTGTGCTCCTCTTTTTAAAGGATGCATGACCTATTACCATTGATATAAATTTTTAGCCAAACTTATCTTTGATAAGATCATTATTGAAAAGAGGTGGCTTTAAGGAAACGTTGTAGAAAGCATGTCCTTCTCTTAACATACATACAATAGATAAATATAGTGCTTATTATGATTCCCTTAAGAGATGCCCTCTTTCTTACCAAGACATACTTTTTATATTTTTATTTTTATTTTTCTCATAAAGCAAGTTTTTTTTTTAATTTTTATTTAAGATATAATAAAAAATTAATGTGGAACAAAATATACTTTAAAAATACAATCATTTATTTAAAAATAACTTTATATATATATATATGATTTTTAGTATAAATACACAAATTGTATATTTTTACTTGTTTTGATTTGATTGTATATAACTAATTTTTTTGGGGAGTGAAGCCTCAGAATAGGGTTGTCTTGTGTTCATCTTGGTTACTATTCCTATTGGAGATTTCAGAGGTTTTAATATGCTTATGTGACTCAATGTCTTACTAGTATCAAACCATGGAATGGTCATAGAGGGTTTGTTATTTACATTGTAAGGTTTGTGTTTTATATGTGGTAAAATTTGTGGGAGCTCCCTTCTCTCCAATTGAGCCTGGTTTGACAATGTTCCAGTTGCCGGTTCCTGGATTCCATTGGTCTGCCAATACAGGTGTGGTAGGATAGTGGTGTGTATGACACGAGAGATGTGATATAACTGATCTGACCTTCCTTGGATTGAAGGGAGCTCCAGTGAATCTGATCTTATTGGCAACCCATTTTTTTGCATTTTGTGCAAGTCTTTTGTTTTGGGTTATACATTTTGATGTTCATGTAGATTCTAGAAAGAAAAAGATACATAAAAAGTCTTTTGGGTTTTACATTGACTATGAAATCACTTATTGGCATTTTCTATCAATTGTATTAAGATTTATGATCAATTCCTCAATTTTTATTTTATTTGTCACTCTAAATACTTAAGTAATTTACACTTGTAGCATTTTTTGATATATGCTTTAATTGTTTCTTACTCATTTTATATTAGACCCCATATATTTCTTGTCTTTAAATAATTTTATTTCTAAATAATTCATCGTTTTAAATATTCATGGTCATTCCTCTTAAAAGGGTGTGTTCCTCTTTTTAAAGGATGTGTTACTTATTACCACTGATATAAATTTTTAGCCAAACTTATCTCTGATAAGATCATTATTGAAAATAGGTGGCTTTAAGGAAACGTCGTAGAAAGCATGTCCTTCTCTTTAATATACATACATACATACATACATACAATACATAAATAAAGTGCTTTTTATGATTCCCTTAAGAGATGCACTCTTTCTTGCAGAGACATACTTTTTATCTTTTATTTTTATTTTTCTCATAAAGCAAGTTTTCTTTTAAATTTTATTTAAGATATAATAAAAATTGATGTGGAACAAAATATACTTTATATATATATATAATTATATAATTTTTAGTATAAATACACAAATTATATATTTTTACTTGCTTTGATTTGACTGTATATAACTAATTTTCTTGGGGAGTGAAGCCTCAAAATAGGGTTGTCTTGTGTTAATCTTGGTTACTATTCCCATTGGAGATTTGAGAGGTTTTAATATGCTTATGTGACTCAATGTCTTGCTAGTATCAGACCATGGAATGGTCATAGAGGGTTTGTTATTTACATTGTAAGGTTTGTGTTTTATATGTGGTTAAATTTGTGGTAGCTCCCTTCACTCCAATTGAGGCTAGTTTGGTAAAGTTCCAACTATTGGTTCATGGATTCCATTGGTCTTCCAATACAGGTATGGTAGTATAGTGGTGTGCATGACACATGAGATGTGATATAACTGATTTGACCTTCCTTGGATTGAAGGGAGCTCTAGTGAATATGATCTTATTGGAAACCCATTTTTTTTGCATTGTCTGCAAGTCTTTTGTTTTAAGTTTTACATTTTGATGTTCATGTAGATTCTGGAAAGAAAAAGATACATAAAAGTCTTTTGAGTTTTACATTGACTATGAAATCAATTTTTGGAATTTTCCATCAATTGTATTAAGATTTATGATCAATTCCTCAATTATTTTATTTTATTTGTCACTCTAAATACTTAAATAATTTACAAGTAATATTCTCCTATATATGCTTTAATTGTTTCTTACTCATTTTATATTAAACCCCATATATTTCTCGTCTTTAAATAATTTTATTTCTAAATAATTCATGATTTTAAATATTCATGGTCATTCCTCTTTAAACAGTGTGTTCCTCTTTTTAAAGGATGCATGACCTATTACCATTGATATATATTTTTGTCCAAACTTATCTCTAATAAGATCATTATTGAAAAGAGGTGGCTTTAAGGAAACGTTGTAGAAATCATGTCCTTCTCTTAACATATATACAATAGATAAATATAGTGCTTATTATGATTCCCTTAAGAGATGCCCTCTTTCTTATTGAGACATACTTTTTATATTTATATTTATATTTTTCTCAAAAAGCAAGTTTTCTTTTAAATTTCATTTAAGATATAATAAAAATTGATGTGGAACAAAATATACTTTAAAAACATAATCATTTATTTAAAAATAACTTTATATATATATATTATGATTTTTAGTATAAATACACAAATTGTATATTTTTACTTGCTTTGATTTGACTATATATAACTAATTTTCTTGGGGAGTGAAGCCTCATAATAGGGTTGTCTTGTGTTAATCTTGGTTACTATTGCCATTGGAGATTTCAGAGGTTTTAATATGCTTATGTGACTCAATGTCTTGATAGTATTAGACCATGAAATGGCCATAGAGAGTATGTTATTTACATTGTAAGGTTTGTGTTTTATATGTGGTTAAATTTGTGGGAGCTCCCTTCTCTCCAATTCAGCCCGGTTTGACAATGTTCTAGCTGCTAGTTCATGGATTCCATTGGTCTGCCAATACAGGTATGGAAAGTTAGTTGTGTGCATGACATAGAAGACGTGATATAACTGATCTAACCTTCCTTGGATTGAAGGGAGCTCAAGTGAATATGATCTTATTGACAACTTTTTTTTTTTGCATTGTCTGCAAGTCTTTTGTTTTGGGTTTTATATTTTGATGTTCATGTAGATTCTAGAAAGAAAAAGATACATAAAAAGTCTTTTGGGTTTTACATTGACTATGAAATCACTTGTTGGAATTTTCCATCAATTGTATTAAGATTTATGATCAATTCCTCAATTTTTATTTTATTTGTCACTCTAAATACTTAAATAATTTACAAGTAATATTTTCTATATATGGTTTAATTGTTTCTTACTCATTTTATATTAGACCCCATATATTTCTTGTCTTTAAATAATTTTATTTCTAAATAATTCATCATTTTAAATGTTCATGGTGATTCTTCTTAAAAGGGTGTGTTCCTCTTTTTAAAGAATGCATGACCTATTACCACTGATATAATTTTTTAGCCAAACTTATCTCTGATAAGATCATTATTGAAAAGAGGTGGTTTTAACGAAATGTCGTAGAAAGCATGTCCTTCTCTTAACATACATACACACATACAATACATAAAGAAAGAGCTTATTATGATTCCCTTAAGAGATGCCTTCTTTCTTACCGAGACATACTTTTTATCTTTTTATTTTTATTTTTCTCATAAAAAAAGTTTTCTTTTAAATTTTATTTAAGATATAATAGAAATTGATGTGGAACAAAATATACTTTAAAAATATAATCATTTATTTAAATATATATATATGATTTTTAGTATAAATTCACAATTTTTATATTTTTACTTGCTTTGATTTGAATGTATATAACTAATTTTCTTGGGGAGTGAAGCCTCAGAATAGGGTTGTCTTGTGTTAATCTTGGTTACTATTCCCATTGGAGATTTCAGAGGTTTTATTATGCTTATGTGACTCAATGTCTTGCTAGTATCAAACCATGGAATGGTCATAGAGGGTTTGTTATTTACATTGTAAGGTTTGTGTTTTATATGTGGTTAAATTTGTGGGAGCTCCCTTCACTCCAATTGAGGCTAGTTTGGTAATGTTCCAACTGTTGGTTCATGGATTCCATTGGTCTACCAATATAGGTATGGCAGGATAGTGGTGTGCATGGCACAATAGATGTGATATAAATGATTTGACCTTGGTTAGATTGAAGGGAGCTCTAGTGAAGCTGATCTTATTAGAAGCCCATTTTTTTGCATTTTGTGCAAGTCTTTTGTTTTGGGTTTTACATTTTGATGTTCATGTAGATTCTAGAAAGGAAAAGATGTAGCAGATCAAGGGATTGCTAAAATATCTACCTAGTGTGTGGGGATATCTTCTTAAGGTATAACATGATTTGAAAAATCTTTTTAATAGAATTCTTGTGTCGTTAGGGTTATCTTTTAGATTGAAATGTTATGATATGATCTGAGAGGTTGATCTGATTCAATCTTTTGTTTGTTTGTTTCGATGAAGTAGAGTGTTGATCTTGGTTTCATATTTTTTGTTTGTTTGTTTCATTGAAGTAGACCGTTGATCTGGTTTTAGTTGTTCTTGCTTTAATGAGGTAAACTATTGATATGGTTTTTACAATGGCTTGCACGAGTTGGCTTGAGTAGAATTAACTTGTTTTGGTCTATCAAATTTGGCCATTTATAAGATTTTTTCTATTGGTATTTTTTTGTTAACAACTTGTCACAGATTGAAGACTACCAATTTATCTGAGTCCTTTTCATTTGATACCATTGAAGCATTAATGGTTGAAAGGATATTTCCAAATAATGAATGGAAATCCTAGCATTCATAACTGAAAAGATATCTGTAATTTATAAGAAAGTATCTTGCAAATGGGTAGATGAAATTTGAGACATAAATGATTGAAAGGCTATCTCTAATTCATGAGAAGTGGCAATTGAAATGTCTATTAGAATCTTTGAGAGGAATGTTGGAGAGTTTTTGGGCTGTTATTTTTTGTATCATAAACCTAATTTAAAGCATGGGATTTTATTTATAGGAAATGTAGCATCGTTCATATTGACTATTGTAAAGTTCTAGTACTACATACTATCATCTTTTTTTGTTCTATATTATTCTAGTATCTTTGTGTAATGATCTTTTGTGAAGAGTTTTCTTGTCTTGCAATAAAAGAAAGTTCTTGATTTTTATGGTGTAATTGAGTAATGTCATTTCTCAATTTCATACCAATGCAGTTACCATATAAATGACTTATTTCTTGTGCTATTAGTATTTTCCCTTGTCCATGTGATGCTACTGTGAAAGAAGAGTTTTCTTAAATAGTATAATTTAAAAATAAAAAATTGGAAGTTGGAAGACTTAAAACTCCACACACGAGAAAAGAGGGCAAGTATATTATTTATCTTCAAAAGAGAGATACACCACAATACACTTCCTTGATGTTCTCCTACAACCTAGATAATTCCATAGACCTACAAATAACACAAGATGATACTACCATCTCAAGGCTCCAATTTATAGAACTTTTGGGAGACAAAACCACAGATGGTAAATTGAAACAAGAGGTGCCAAAATCACTTGCAAAAACCCATACCCATTCCTTGGAAAACCAAGAGTTATGATAATAAATGAAAGTGAAAAAGACTTCAACATAGGTGCCTAACCCATAGCCCCTTCAACTTCTAGCATTAAGGATGCTCTAGTGATTGTTCATCTTCCAGATGACACACCAATGGACACATGTTTCCCTCCAAACTTGGCTCCCCACTCAAGACTCTTCATATTCCTAATGTGCATGCCTAAGAGAGTGTTTTTTCCTCTAGTGAAGTGTACCTCCACCAACATTAAATTCCCTCTTGAAAATGCAATTACAATATACCAAAATTAAATACATTTTTCACATGTCCCCTAGGACACTTTCCAAGAAACATAGAGATAAATGGCATAGGTTTGCAAGGTAAATGTCACCTAAACTTACACTTCTTCCATAACTTAGCTAATATTCCATTGCCATATCTTTATCATCTTAATCCTATCATCATGTTGTTGGTTTCATAAGCAACCACATTCCTCCATCAACACATCAAAAGAACAAATCAAATGGAGCTAGGGTGCAGCCTACTTCCTCTCACCTCATGTCTAATCCTCCAACTCTACCACTTGCACTAATCATAGTTCTAATCCCCATGTTTGCACATTACTAAGCTAGTGATTAAGAAAGGGCTAACCCCCTTTCCAATTAGTACCCATCCACCTTGTTCACCCCCTTTGTTAAAATAGGTGACAATATAATTGTTGTCCTAAGTTGATTTTATGTGTCTCCACGTTCTTTGGAAAGTGTCCTAGAGGACATGAGAGACAAAATTATTAGTTTTTTCCTATGATAAATTGTAATTGCATTCATAGAGGTGGACCCACTAAGGTGATAGTTACAAAGAATTCTATGGGAATATTCCTTCTAGGCATCCACTTTTTGGGTGGGGACCACCTAGAAGTACATGATATTGCATGTTTTGCATGTTATCTTGGGTTGGGAACCCAAGTTTTCATGTTCTAGGTATGAGACATTGGAGAGTAATGGAGCACTCAAAATTGGCCAATTGTGATTGGCTATGGGTTAGGCACCCATGTGAAGGTCATGTGATCATTTAATATTTTTCACTATGTTTATGAGTTGTCCACTAAGAGGGGATGGGTTTTTCCAAGTGGTTTTACTTATTGTTTCGAGATATCACAAGTGGTGTTCTCTCCCACAAGTCTCTATATATTGGATCCTTGTGCTAGTGGTTTCATAAGTTTTTTGTAGGTTGTTAAAGTAAAAAAGTGCTATAAAAATTCAGAGAGGAGTGTTGTATTCATGTACTTGATTAGAAGATTAATACAAGAATTGCATCTCTTTGGGTGTGGAATTTTTTCTCGCAAGGGTTTCTCCACATATATCTAGTGTCACTTGTGATTCTCAACTTGTGGTATTACTATTTTACCTTCATTATTTGAATTTCTAATCACATAACACATTATTGGTAATCTTGAATACATATTTTTAGATTTGCAATCATATTATTAAGTTCTATTGCTGCAAGTTTCACCCTGATTTTCCAACATTTGGTATTAGAGCTAACAATTCTATTGAGAGAGGGACACCTTTCTCTTAAGTGTTGAAGGTTTGTTGGTTGTAGTGGGAGCTTTTGCTTTGTGATTTTTACAAATTTGTGAAAGATTGAAAATAATGGCTTCTACCTCCTGTCTAGTATTGAGAATTTCAATGGTATTGGTTATGAGATGTGGAAGTTGAAGATGGAGGATCTCCTTGAAGAGAGAGATCAATGGTTGATAATTTCAAATGAAAAGAAACCATCCAATGTGTCTGATGAAGATTGGAATAAAATGGACAAGAAGGCACAAGGAATCATTTGATTGTGTCTTGCAGATTCCATCCTCTTGAATTTTTCAAAAGAATCTACTACATACAAGTTGTGGAAGAGGATAGGTAATACTTATCAAAATAAAAGTCTAACTAATAAATTGTATCTCAAAAGAAGTTTATATTCTTTGAAAATGAAGGATGGTGATTCTATTGCAGAACATTTAAATGCTTTTAATGTGGTTATAAGCTAGCTTGCGTCTGTAGACATTAAGATAGAAGAAGAAGATAAATGCATATTGTTGTTTTATTTATTTATTTAAATCTTGGGAAAAAGTAATTGTTTCCATAAATGGTGGCGGTGCAGAACCAAAGATAGATAATATCATTGCTACACTTCTTTTAGAAGAAATGGGAAGAAATTCTATGAATGCAGGCTCCCAAGATGCCTTGCATGTGCAAGGAAGGTCCAAAGAAAAAGGAGGGCCTAAAGGGGATAAAAAGAGAGACAATTCTAAATTATGTTCTAAAACCCCTAGGAAGAGCAAAGTAAAGTGTTGGAATTGTGGTAAGAGAGGGAATGTGAAGGAGTGTAGAAACAAGAAAAAGAGTTCAGATACTTACACAGAAAAATCCTCAAAAGATGGTGATTCTGATGCTTTGTTTATTTCTGCTAACATTATTAGTAATGATGGTTGGATTATTGATTCAGGTTTCTCCTACCATATGAATCCTCACAAGGAATGGTTTGCTTAATATTCAACTTATGATGGGGAATATGTTTTCCTTGGTGATAAAAAAAATGAAGAAATTATTGGTAAGGGAAAGGTAAAGTTGTGTTTCAGTGATGGAAGGGTTAAAACCCTTGATGATGTTTTACATATTCCAAGACTTGCAAGAAATTTACTTCCAGTATCCAAGTTGAATGATTATGGAAATCATGTGACATTTGGCAAGTTTGGTTGTAGGTTGGTAATAGAGAGTTTGGTGATTGGTAAAGGATCCTAGATATGGACTTTGTTTAGGTTTAATGCCTCCACTTTTTGTAACTGCTAATGTAACTAGCAATAAAAATGCATGTATATTGTGGCACCATAGATTGGGTCACATAAGTGAAAAGGGTCTTAAGAACATTTTGAATAAAAATTTATTTGATGGTATTTCTAATTATTCTATTAGAAAAAATGGTTTTTGTGAGAATTGTGTGTTTGGTAAACATAATAGATCATCATTTCCTAATGGAACTAACAAAGCTAAGAGATTATTAAAGATCATTCATTTGGATGTGTTTGGACCAATGGACGTTGACTCTTTTGGAAAATATCATTATTACGCTACTTTCATTGATGATGTCTCATTATTATATTGTTATTATGTTATTTTATGCATGCAAAATCTAAGGTTTTCACTAAGCTTAAGGAATTTAAATCCTTAGTTGAGAAGAAAGCAGGTTATAAGATAAGGGTGTTGATATCTGACAATGGGAGAAAATATTGTTCTAAGGAATTTGATGAGTTTTGTAAGCATGCAAGTATTTTTTAGCAAAAGACTACTCCTCATACACCCCAACAAAATGGGGTAGCAAAAATAATGAACCAAACCTTGATGGAAAGAGCTAGGAGCATGTTGTGTGGTGCTAAGCTTGATAGATGCTTTTGGGAAGAAGTTGTAAGTACTACATGTTATTTGATTAATAGATCTCCTTGTTTAGCTCTTGTTGATATAACTCCTTATGAAGTGTGGATAGGTAGAAAGACTTTTGTTTCACATTTAAGGGCCTTTGGTTGTGAGGATTTTTTCATGTGCCTCAAGGTAAGTAATCTAAATTGGATCCAAAATTATAGAAATGCATCTCTGTTGGTTATAGTGAGAATGTAAAAGGTTATAAGCTTTGGAATACACTAACCCATAAAATGGTTTTCTCTAGAGATGTGATTTTTAGGGACTTTAGATCAGCTTACTCAAGAAAATAAAAATCAAAGGAGAAATATAAGAAAAAAATAGTGCACTTCAAGACAAAGATAGAAAATAAATAAGATGCACATATGGAAGAACAACTAGATGGATTAGAGGATGGAGAAGAAGAAGATGGTTAGGAGAGTTCAAATGATGTGCATGATGAGCATACAAAAGAAGAAGAAGAACAAGAGCCCCTTACTCCTACCTTGATAAGATCCACAAGACAACGAAATCTAGTTTACAAGTATAGCCCATCATATTACCATTGTGTATTTTCTTTCTTGAGTATTGATGATGAACCTAGATATTTCAAGGAGGCTCTCTCTTCAGAGGAAAGTGAGTCTTGGATGTAGGCCATGCAAGAGGAGATGATGTCTTTAGATAGTTGTGATAACCTAGGATCTTGTTAGTTTTCCCAAAGGAAGGAAGCCCATTGGTTGAAAGTGGGTATTTAAAAAAATATGCAGATAGTCAGTTAGAGCAGTACAAAGTCAAATTGGTGGCCAAGGGCTACTCCCAGAGAGGAGTTGATTTCGATGAAATTTTCTCTATTTTTGCTCAGTTAACTTATATTAGATTCCTATTATCTATTGTTGTTTCTTATGATTTTGAAATAGAGAAAATGAATGTTAAAACTACTTTCTTGCATGGGGATCTTGAGGAAGAAATTTATATACGGAAATTTGACAGTTTTGTTGTGAAAGGAAAAGAACACTTGGTTTGCAAGTTAAAGAGATCTTTGTATGGTTTGAAACAGTCACCTAGGATGTGGTACAAAAATTTTAATGGCTTTGCATTGAATCTAGGTTTTTTTAGAAGTGAAGAGGATCATTGTGTTTATGTTAAGATTATTGATGATGAGATACTAATCATTGTCTTGTATGTTGATGACATGCTATTTATGGGTAACAATAAGGTGATGATTAAGGAAATTAAGACTCAACTATCTGGCATGTTTGATATGAAGGATTTAGGGGCTGGTAAATATATTCTTGGGATGGAGATCAGTAGGAATTGGGTTCACATAAAGCTTTGGTTAAGTTAGAGTAAGTATGTTGATACCAATTTGTAGAGGTTTAATATGCATGACTGTAAACCAATAAATATTCCATTTTTTATTGGTACAAAGTTGAGTTTAGACATGTTTTCTAATTTTGATGATGATTTTGAAGAGATGTCTAAAGTTCCTTATGCTAGTGTTGTTGGTAGTTTGATGTATGCAATGGTTTGCACTAGACTAGATATAGCCCAAATAGTGGGATTTTTTAGCAAGTTTATGTCTTAACCCTGGTAGAGAGCATTGAACTTTTTTCTAAAAGGTGTTTAGATATTTTTGTGGTACTTATGATTACTATTTGGTTTATCATTGTACTAATGATTTGGTTAGTCATTGTACATACAAGTGTTTGTTGATGTAGATTGGGTAGGTAACTTGGACAGTCGAAGGTCCACTACTGGATATGTTTTTACTTTGTTTGGAGGTGCAGTGAGTTGGATGAGTAAAATACAACCTATGGTTGCATTGTCCACCACCAAATCATAGTATATGGCTGCTACACATGCCTCTAAGGAGGTAGTTTGGTTACATAGACTTGGTAAATGCATTAGTTTTGGTTGCAGGATAGTCAGGATTAGATGTGACAATTAGAGTATTATTTGTTTGGCCAAAAATCCTATATATCATGCTTGCAATAAGTATGTTGATATTCAATATCACTTTATGCAATAAATGGTTGAGAATGGTAAGGTATTGACTAAGAAGTTTGACACTTTGGATAATGTTGTAGATCTCTCATGAAGCCAGTGACCACAAATAAGTTATCCTTGTGCAGAAAGGCCATGGGCCTTGATCACAGTACTTGATTATAATTTTATTATATTTCATGGATGTAATTTCAATATACAATTTTTCAAGTGGGAGAATGTTAGGATAGGTGACATTATAATTTCTATCCTAAGTTAATTTTATGTGTCTCCACGTTCTTTTGAAAGTGTCCTAAAGGACATGAGAGGAAAAATATTTATTATTTATTTTCCTATGACAAATAGTAATCGCATTCATAGAGGTGGACCCACTATGGTGAGAGTTATAGAGAATTTTGGGGGAATATTCCTTCTAGGACCATCTACTTTCTAGGTGGAAACCACCCAAAAGTGCATGATCTTGCATGTTCATTTGCATATTTTGTATGTTATCCTAGGTTGGGCGCCCAAGTTTGTATGTTTTGGGTATGAGTCATTAAAGAGTAATGGAGTGCTTAGGATTGACCAATTGTGATTGGCTATGGGTTAGGCACCCATATTGTGAAGGCCATGTGATCATTTAATATTTTTCACTATGTTTATGGGTTGTCCACTAAGAGGGGCATGAGTTTTTCCAAGTGGTTTTACTTTTTGTTTCGAGATACCACAAGTGGTATTCTCTCCCACAAATATCTATGTATTAGAGCCTTGTGTTAGTGGTTTCATAAGTTTGTTTGTTGGTTGTTAGAGTAACGAAGTGCTATAGAACACAAACCTAAAGGGTGATGAGGAATTTTATGATTTTTTTCTTCAACAAATAAAGAACCATGAATTATTTGACTCTGACTATATATGATCTCAAACTAGAGACTTTAGACAAGTTTTTCTCTAGAAAAGTCACCAATCTCTTGATGTTTTTTACAAACCAATCTGATCTCATAGATAACCTATAGATTTTTCCATTTCCAATTGTTAGTTATCTAGAGGGATTGGCTAATGGACAGGTGAAATTTACAAATAACTTTCCCTCTACACTTTGGGCTTTGCAAAACCCGACAGGGTGATCCCTACAATGAAATTAAGATGCTCTTGTGCCAATTTACCTCATACATTGTAAAATAACATATATGTTCTACATATAATTGCTTGACAATTAAAGAAATGCAAAGATCTAGCAATAACTTTAAGTATTTATCATTTCAATAGCAGTAGAACATGGTAAAACTTTAATCCAACATACATTTCTGAACAAAAATTAAAGATTTAATGATTTGAATGTATTTGTTTGTGAAAGATCATGATGATGCAACACAAAAACAACTTAAATTAATTATTGTCTTATCCTAGAGTATGGAGTCTCAATCAGTGCAATTGAGAATGCATGAAAACGTTCAACCCAAACATAACATAGCTACTTAATGATGCATTACACCATTAAACTCAAAATTATAAACCAATAATACTTATGAAATCCTTGTACAAATTCACACAAATCTTTATCCATGTTAAATAAAATCTAACTTATTCTTTGAACAAGTGCATTAACAAGAAATAAACATTCAAAGGAAAGAAAATGAAGATGAATAGAAAGATATTTGACCCATTTCATTCATAACTCATGTGAAATATACAATAGGAGAACATTGGATTTGAAAGTATGCCTTTATATTCCAAAAATTATAGTACTATCATACAACTATAACAATTACAAAAGGCCGAGACTCAAAATCTAGAAAAATACTCAAACATGAATTCTCTACCTTCAGTGTTATAAGAACTCTCAAAAATCAATCACCAACCCATGTAAATGGCCTTGAATTCCCTTTTGTAAAACAAGGGAGCAACAAGCTTCAAAACATTGCACATGTCACATATTCATTTGACATACATTTACATTTCAAAATATGATCATTTTTACAAACCCATGGGTGGAATATTCTAAGGAAAAAAATGGTTATATTTACTCTTGAGTAACCAATTGTCCCTCCAAAAGTGCCTTTGATGCAGATTACAGTTCTTTACTACTCATTTACTTCATTCTTCATAAACTGGACCCAAGAAAGTTGAGTTGATCGATGAAAACCAAAAGCCTTGTTGTGCAAGAAGACAAAAACACCTTTGTTGTCACTGTTGAAGACCTTTTGAACTATTGACTATGCAAAATTTCAAAAATATGTCCACTTACACCAAAATAGAGCACAAGCTAGGTATTTTATTATACTTTTGATCCCATGTCTCATAGTCCTCATCAGATGGCCAATTGAATTCATCAAATTTTGTTTTGTAGGGACCATATTTCTTCATAACCTGATTTTCATCTTTATCAAAATCTTCTAGGAATGTACTAGTGATAGAGAATTTATTCATGTTGTCCTTTAACATATCTATCCTGAAATCTCCACCCTTAAAAATCAAGGTAGCCTCTACAACAATGACATTATCCATCTGAGCTCTCCATTGATCATATGTTTTAATAGCTCCATTGCTATCAAGAATGTTTGACAAGAGGCCAAGATCATTCCCATTAAAGTATTGGAGTAATTCTTTGATTTTATTCTGAAGTGGATCCACTATCCCTTGGAAATCAATAATTTATTTCACTATCTTGTATGTGTGGGTAATTTTTAGTGGCTTTTTGAGCTCATGAGTAGATCCTATAACCATGATTTTCAATGCACTTATCCTAGGAACCTATTTCTGCATTACTGGGATAGCTACTGACCTATCCCCTTCAAACATTCTTATTGAATTAAACATCAAAGAATACTTTGAGTGAACACTATTCATCCTTTTTATTGCTTTCCCTAAACAATGTTCTAGGACATTTGCAACAATAAGAATATTATTATCATAATTTAATGAAAATAATTCTTCATATACCCTCAACTGATGAATTAATTCTCTTCTACTAAATATTCTTCTTGGAGGAGGTGCAACTGATGTGCTTGGGGTAATTTGTGCAATTAGTACATCCTCCTTATTATATACAACAATTTCCATGGATGGTGGAGGAGGTGAATGGACTGGAGGAGATGGTTGATAAGAAGAAGATGAATTAGTTTCTTGGGCTGATGGGGTTGTTGATTCTTCAACATTTCATTCTCCAATTCTAAATCAACTAACCTTTGATTTTCCTTGTTGTATTCAATCAATAAGTCATTATCTTTCTTTGTTTTAGCATCACATTTCACTTGTAGTGATTGCATAGTTGCCTTAGTAAAATAGGCCACATTAACTACCATTGTGGTTGTCTCCACAACTGGTGTATTTGAGACTCTCTTTATTATGAGGCCTCCCCTATAATCCTCCACAGGCTCTGCAACTTCAAGCTTATTGGTGTTGGGGGCCAATGCCCAGATGGCTAATGTATCCCGTTGTGTATTGAATGTTGACCCTTGTAATGCAACCACAATCTCTTCATCAGTTGCATAAGCTTGAGAGCTTTGCCTTCTTATGGTGTCATAGGAAACAATTGATGCCAAGTCCCATTATGGTAATAGAAGTATGCCACTCTCTCTTACAAGATTCCTTCCTTCCTCGAGGGTCATCTCTTTCTTTTATTTTATCTTAGCTACCACCCTTTTAGAAATAATTTCTCTAGGAAGTTCAGGGGACTTTTCCATCTCATCTCTCATTTTATTCTCAAACTCATCCTCCCTAGTTCTCCAATCATACTCATTGAATGCATCTATCTTCACAAATGCATCATCAACCATGATCTTAGTGCAAGCTTACTCTCTCACATCATTTGCATTGTCCAATCCAGTAAAAATGATTTTGTGACCCTACCCTGTGGAGGTGCTAAATCTACCTCCCTTATAGGTGATGGCATGCTCTACATTATGTCATCATAGGTTATAATAACGTCATCATCTGAATCTGCTAGGCAATCCACAAGCCCTAGTGTCTGCTCAAGCCTCTTCTTTAGAGATGACTCCTTAGGGGGAGAATCTAAATCAATGACTTGTTGTGAAGAAGATACTAGAGGTGGAGATGGTGGTGCTTGTTGCATAGGGGATGGATGCCCAGATTCCTTTGATTAAGTAGAAGTATCCTTTATTTTCTCCTTCCTTACAATCCCCTTTTGTCTTGAAAAGACATATTTCACCTGTGGTGGCTAGTAGGTTGGCCTATCTTCAACCATGGTAGCTTTCCCCTTATCATGCTCCTTTATTTATTCTTTAAGCTTTCCCACAATCTTATCAAAATTTTGCAAAATAGTTTTGAGCATCAACATCTCATCCTCAATTTCCATGCAAGTACCTTTAATTTGAGGATCCTTCTCTTTCTTTGCTTTCTCTAATTTGGAAAAGGATAACCATTTTACTTTCCTATCCTCTTCTTTCTAAAGATCAAAAAAATTTCTAATGACATCTTCAGGGAAGTTAAAATTGTGTCAAAATCTTCCACCTCATATCCTTTCCATTATCATTGCCATGAAACCTTCTGGATCATGGTTATTGGATTTCCAATTTTTCATCTTCAATGGTGTAAGATTTGGAAGAATATTCTTCCACCCATCTCTAATCATGACAAAGTCTGAGAACATAATGTAACTAGGGAAAAAATTCCTTCTTCTGTCTTGCCAGATGATTGTCCTTAACTTTTCCCAATTGCCACATAGCCTCTAGAAAACCAATTCTTAGTGGCACAATTACTGGCAGTACATGCAGAGTTACATGTGATCCATACACTCTAATAATTGTAATGATTTCATAGGGAATGACATCCCCCTAGTTATTGTGTATCTTCAAATTAGGTTTCATTTCCTTGAGCCTCAAGAAATCATGTGACTCCTTAAAGATCCTTGGTAAATTCCTCACTAGATACCCTTCCAGCCTAGCAAAAAAACAAATTTGAGAAAGTGATAAACTTGAAGTTCTGCAGTGCATGTCTAAGTGATGGGTCCAACATTGTACAGGAAGGTCTTCACCATTTTCACCCTTCAAGTCTAATTGTATATCTTGACCAAATTACTTTTTTCCTCTAGTAAAAAACATGTGACATATTAAAGAATACCACTAACACCTCACTCTATTTTTACCATTTTTTATAGCTACCAGTGCCTTATGGATGGATTCAAACAAGTAACTGACAAAATAATACTCCTTATTCACCATAGGATTTTGTATATTTGCAGCCATGTACATGGAAGCTATAGACATCCTTTGAGGTGGGTCAAACCCTATAATTTGGCACAAGGTGAGGTATGTCCTTATATAATAGAAATCAAACATATCAATTGCAAAGGGTTCCTTATTAGATGTAGTGAATTTCATTTTGATTCCCCCCTTTCCCTTCACTAGAAACATGGGAAATATTGTTACCCTATATGTACTTTTGTTGTTCTCATATTCCTTCTTCAAAGCCTCCCAGTTGATTGGTTTAGTGGCATTAGGGTTTACCTTGAAAACATCAATTAATCCCTCTCGACTCAAATCAATCATCTCAACACCAGCCAATGATCTCAAAACCCTAATCTCAGGATCGTAGTTTGTAGTTATGGCCTTCAAAAGGTCTACATCTAGGTAAACATTAGGAATTGCTAGTTTCCCCATATCTAAAATCCAACCATCACAACTTGGAATACTAGCATTTTTCTTCCCAAACCAATACTTGAAGAGCTCCCACCTTGAAATTTTCTTAATCTTTGTATCTCTAACGGCATGATGCTTGTCTATAATCCCTTTATCTATTCCCTGGCCTTGAAATATGAGTTTACCCACATTTTTATCATTGGTAGATTTGGGCAATTGGTCAAGTAGATCTTCATCGAGGCCTCTTTTGGGGTAGAGCTAGCAGTCCGGGCCTTTGGAGGTGTCATTTTAGCAATTGAGTAATAGGTTATGCAACTAGGGTTTTCTAGAAGGTATCCTAGGGTTTTCTAGAAGGTAGCCTAGGGTTTCTTGCAAGGTATCTCAGGTTTTCTCAATCAAACGCACACAAACTATAGCAAATTCAAAGCAATTTAGGAGAAAATTTGTGAACGTCAAACCTTAAAAAAAATCTAGCAAGTTATTTAGAGCACATAATTAGAAAATGCATGCAAATCATAGGAAATTGGGTATAAAAGATGCAAATTATAATTACTAGTGTGTGGACGCTGAAAACCCTAGTTCTGAGATGCAAGAAGCTCAAAAAATGCTGCAATTGATCTCTAGGTGCTTGAGGATGCTTTAGTAAATCTAAATTATGCTTTAATTTATGCTTTTATGGAAAAAAGCTCTTTAATTTGGTAGGAAAGCATCATGTTCACCATTATTGCTCACTTGAATGAAGCAAAATGACTCAATCCATTCAATTTTGCAACTTTGAATCTTAGGCATTGATCTTGTGATGACTTGGACTATTTATTGCTCAGATGGAGTCAATCAAGTTTGAAAAACTTGACTCATTTTGACTGCCACATCGAACCAATGAGAAACAACCATTTGGAAAAGCTCATGCTTCGTCATTGTGGGCCCTACCTCCTTTGTAAAGCTCTAAGAAAGTTGACATGTCACTTCATTGCAATCCCATTTGCATCTGCTAGGAAGAAGATCAAGGGTTGCAGGATAGTGGGGGAGATACCAAATTGCTCCATGTGGTAGGACCTGTACACCTTTTAATCTCCAAGCTCATGACCATACTTAGAAGAATTTGAACTTGTTTTTATACCTTTGAGATTTGAATAACTAATATTAAGACATCTCCAGCACCGCTTTACCAAAAGAGGCTATGTGTACTTAAATTTACACCTTTTAACCTTCAATACATTGCCTTAATATTTCCATAAAATATTTCATTTGTTCCATAGTTTATTTGATGCTCAGGATGATGTCACACGGTAACCTCTCGCAATCCTACAACCAACCCATATCTACCTAAGGACCCCCCATGGGATGGCAGGGAATAGTCCATATTATATCCAAGTGGCTCCATGATAGCCCTTAGATGAAGGGCCCACCATATTTTCCTTTTATAAGATTGTCGGGCCCATAATGAAGATTGGACATGTGGTGTTATCCCATAATATTTTTCCATGAATAGTTTATTCATGCGAGATGGTAGGGAACCAATGAATGCAATACACCTATCATGCATGGGGCCACATCGAGCTTCTTAAAGAGATTTAAAAGCATGTGGTTTAAGTTTATAACTTAAAATGGGGTTGTCCCTAGTTTGATATAAAATTTAAGACTTAATATATCACTGAACTAGGCTTAAAGTGACTAAACATAATGAGTAAATATTTCAAAGTCCGCATGACTTAAGACTTAGGAAAATATTTTTAAAAATGGATGTGATCATTTAGAATAGGATAAAAGGGCTAGTTAATAGACAACACAGATGACTCAAGTTATTTCTTAACAAAATGGGAACTGGTGATTGTAGGTCAACAAGCAATTAGAAGAAAAGGCTAGGATTTTGCACTATTAGGATTTTAGGAGGGTTTTATCCCTAAAGATGAACCCTAATGAATGAAACTAGAAAACCTAGTCTGCATATAACTAGTGAATGATAATTTTTTTGAAATGTAACCATGGAACCACACAAAAATTCAAAGTCCTATCAAGGTGAATTGAAATACATTCCTCTTGCAAAAAAAATGTCATTCTTAGATAAGCCCCCAAGAAATTTATACCATGGGGAAGTGAAGAAGAGTGTGTTACCCTCTAATATTATATTTTTGACATACTTCCCTTTCAACTTCGTAGAATCAAGCCTCACGTACCCTTGCGACATATCAAGGATTCCCTTATCGACATTTTTTAATCCTAGTTTAGGACCTATTGACCATATTTTTGTAGTGCACTAGTAAGAAATTAGCCTTGGGAAGATACTCAAAATGTACCTATAGAAAGTGATGGTAGTAGGCCATGCACAAAAAATCATAGTCTACCGATGTGTTAGGTTTTACAGATGATTTTTTTCTCCACACCCAAGGTCCTTAACAAGGGCCAATTATACCCACACCTAAAAGGAAAAATATTTGTTGGCCTACAATGATTGATACTAAAAATTTAATAATCATAGGTTTTATCATTCTTGTAATGTTTTCATTATCAAAATCTATACAACCCCTTTAATATAAAATTATTTGCAAACCATTGAATATTGATGGAAATTGGTTTTTTCAAATGTTACCAAAGGTAAACCATCAAATCCAAATAAATAATCTCCCAGCTACACCTCATCTTATTCATCCAAATTCTCATACACATCATCCTTCAACCTATTTTAAGGAATTAAATCATTCATCTAGTCAATTTCTTAATCTAAGGTTTATGCCTAATCTTTAAGCTAGTACACCCTATCTAACATCTTAATTTTCCAAGCCTTATCATCAAACCCAATAAAAGGTCCTTGGACCCACCCATATAATCATCTATCTAATCCATCCTAATCATCTCCCTTATCACATCACAATCTCAAAAATCCCCATCATCGAGATTTATAAGGACCCTAATAAAAAATCCAAATCCATCATCACTTTATCTAATCCAAATCCATCACCACATCTTATCCACATGCAATCAAATCTATTAAACCATATATGTATCTAATTCTTAATCCTACCCATCTATATAATCACTTCTATCCAATCATCCATCTTAAAATTAAAAAACTACATGCATCATTTATCAATTCCTTAATCAAATCCTATCATCAAATTAGTGCTTACTCAATAACTTAGCCTATCTCAAGCAGGTAATCAAACATATGTTGCTTATAAAATTAGCCTCTTCTAAGAATAGAAATCCAATCCAATAGAAATTTAATTGTCCAATGTCTTGATTCTTGATCCATCTCCCAAATCACAACCCTTCATCCTTAATTCATTATAATAATCATTCAAAACCTTCATCAAAAAGGTAAAAAATCATCCTCAAAATTACAATACAAAATTCCTAAGTTAAAACCCATCAAAATCCATATCAAATCCATCCAAAATAACAAAAATCCCTTCTAAAACCATAGAATATAATATGTGCTACACAAATTAGCATTTTTACAATCCTTCACTACCATTCACTACATTTGCAAAGCCATTTCTACAATTTAGTGTGTTGCACCAAACTTTAGTACATTTTCTACAAAAATTAATATATTTGCACCCCTTTATCACATATACAATATTATATAGTTTTTCTACATAAAAAACCCTCATCAAATTCAAAATCAATGAACCAATCCAACATCAAGTGTCATGCATCATTGACCTTGATTTGATCCAATCAATCCATACAATAATGAAGTGTCATGCATCCTTGACCTTGATCAATAAAAATAAAGTTTCCCTACCCCTCAAATATAAAATTCAAAATCATTTTAATATCAAGGAAAATAATAAGGTCCAAGCCTAAAAAATATGAAGTCATCAAATCATCCAAAATCACATTATTGAGAGTCATCAACAATCCTAATCCAAAATCATGAATCAATTTTATTTTAATAAGTCCCCTCATCACAACCATCCTAAGAATCCAATTAAAACTAATGATGTTAATATTTTTGATTAAGATGAATATGGAATCAACCCCCTTAATGAAATTATTATAAGAAAACTTACCACAAGCTTCCAACACCCACCATACATTATCAAATTCCTTTTGACCAAGGATTTTATAGCACAAACCACTCTATCACTTATAAATTTGTATCTATTCATAACCCGTGTCACACCTTTAATAAGGGAAATCTATTCTATCCCCTATATTTGTATGAGGTCCCCATTACCTCCACCCTTATCCAAATACCTTACTGTATTATCCATCAATCCATAAATCTAATTATAAACCATCCAAATCCTTCCTTTTATATTTCCTCTAATTAAATCAAAAATTAAAAAGTTGTGGAGATATTCCACCCCATTAATATAAAACCATCTAATTGCACCATTAATGAGGCCATCACAAACCAACACTTATCTCTCCCTTCTAAAATCCTAATACCATAAACTCCATCAAAACCACCCAATCTCTATCGCAAAAATACCATGAATTCCCCATCCTTCCTTGGATCTAATTTGAGGAGTCTATCCAAACAAGCCATACTAAACAATCCTCCCCCATCAAACTATCCAAGTTAATTAACCTATATAAAGATATTATTCCAAAGAATTCTAAACCATCTCCCATCCAAATAAATATCCTAAAAATCAATCTAATACCTTCCATGACCCTTTACCATCTCCTATTTAAACCATCCTTAAAACATCACCCTATCACCTAGGGCTCATTACCTTTACTTGTGACAATTATCTCATTATAGTAAAACAACTATGCATTTATAAAATAACTAATATTTAGTTTCAAATTGAATGCTCCAAAACATGAACTATCAATACAAAGGCTTAGTCCTTCATGAGCAAGGCATCTTGGTTTTTGTCCATGCCATAAAAAATCCATGAACACGAGGCCTTGTTTATGCATACCAAGGCACAAAACCCAAAACTATTGGTACAAACTTTGTACATCTTGTTGTGCCCTCTCACACATTCCCCATACTTTGCATCACCAAAATGGGGACCCCCAATTGATTTGATCAAAGTTCTTGAGTAAGTATTTTCATGGTTCTATGATTCCAGGTTTGGTTTTGGTGCTTGGATGATACCATTTGAGGTCATTGATTCAATCTAGTGATTTCTTGTCCATTGATGGTCTTGTATTGCTATTTTATTGAATGGGATTTCTTGAATTGAGGATGTTTTCCATGATTTTGGGTCTCTTGGAAATAGAGTGTATTGTGCTTAATTTATTTTTTATGTCAAATGGGACTAATTTAAGGAAAAATGTTGATTAAAAGTCTATTGTTGGCTTAGGTAAGGTCCTAGAGTCTTCACAAGGCTTACCAATCTTCTAAAATATCAAAAATTCGTTTTAAAACCTATGACCAATAGACTAGTATGGGCCAATTACACTTGATCCATGAATAATCGAAGCATAATGAAGCCATAAACGTAAAATATCAACATGATCATTCAAATAAGAATTAAACAAAACATTTATCAAAACCTATTATACTAAACTACAAAAGCTTTAAATGCCTACTTTAATCCATTTGAAACTTATCCGTTGGGGGAGTGGTGTCGTATTGATGTGGAATGGCAACCCTTTCCCAATCCTATGGATGAATGAGCTTGTTCCAATCAGTTTTATTGAAGAAAATTGATGGAACGATTGTGAGATGTGTATGAAAACATGATTTTAATCTAAATGAGAATGATTTAAGCTAATTAAACATGATTTTATGCTAAAATGATGAAGATATGCAAATGCTAAGCTAATCTAAATGGATTCTAAGCTAAAAGATTCAAACCCTAATTAATAAACAGGCTAAATGGATGCATTATGTGATTAGGGAAGCCATTAATGGAAGCTTAAAGCTAATTAATGTAATTAACATAAACTAAAAGATGCTAAATGTGTGCTAAATATGAGTGTGAGTGTGAGTGATTTTAACAGCATAACTCTGATGTTAAAAGATGGATCCATTTGTCTCCAAATAGTGACCTATTTATAGGAGAGCAAATGAAAAATGAAGGGTTGAGATAAAAAAGGCTAATCAATGGTCAAGAATGGAAAAAGGATGAGACATGGATCATGGATTCTCATCAACGGATGAGAATGAAAGATGAGATTTTAATCAAGGGCTAACATTCCTTCAAACAAACACACTTTTGACTTGTACAAGAGGTCACAAGTTAACATGCACAAGAAGTCACAAGTTAACTTGCACATGAAGCTTTGTAAGAATATTCCATTTTTCAAATGAGTGAGGAGAGAGAATATTCTTTGGAATATTCTCATGGGTGAGGAAAAAAGGATAATTTAGTTAATTAAAAATAAATTAAATTGTACAAAAGGAGGAGGAATATTCCTTGGGAATGAATATTCCCTTGCAAGTGGGGGAATTAGATTTAATTGATAATTAAACAATATTAATTATGCAATTAGGGGATTTAGAAAAATTAGATGATATTCATTAAATAAAATATTTTAATGAATGGGGAAAGGTGGAATGGCATTTAATCAAATAACTAAGGGTTATTTAATTAAATAAGAAGATTTAGGGAATTAAATTAAATAGTTTGATTTATTTAATTTAATAAGATGAAATGCTAGCAAGAAAAGCGGTGAATTGAACCTATTAAATTAGTATTAAATTTCCACAATCCATAATAATCTGAGAAGCATATTTCTGGATAAGATTGTGTAAGCTTTTTTTAGATCTAAAAAAGCTTACACAATCTAATCCAGAAATATGCTTCTCAGCCCATTAAATTAATTACGTTAATAGATGCAAATGACATAATTAATTAAATAGCTAGGCTAATTTAATCAATAAAGCAAAAAGAGGATGGGTTTGAGAAGGAAATGATGTTAGTATACCTGATTCAAGTGTATGATATCATTCGGGACATTTTTTAGTGTCTACATTTTTCCCTTCTTTGAAGTGAGGTACCTATTACGTTGGTTCAAAGACTGACGCCCATCAGATGAAAAACTATTGCTTAAATCAAAAAATAAAAAAATTTTGATTTTTTTTATGCCCCACTGTTGCCCAATAGGAGTAAGTTGGTTCCCTGCCCCCTCGAGAAATCAAGCGAAAATTTTGAATTTTGGGTTGATTTCTCGAAAAAGGTTAAAATTTTGCCCTAGGGGTTCGGAAAGGCTCTGGGATGTAAAAAACATGGCAAAAATGCAAAAAACAATGCAAAATAAGCTCTAGTTTGGCAAAATTGGTGAAAATGGTGATGAACCCTAGCTTGATGGTTAAACTAGGGCAAAAAACCCTAATTTGCAAGCATAAATAGGTAAGGAAGGGTCACTTTCAATTCATTTGTGCATTCACACCTTTAGGATTTCTTGCATTTTGAGCTCTGACCCTTTGACAAAATGGTGCAACGAGTGCTCCAACGATACATTTTCGACTGGGTTCGAGAGTACCAGAGGCTTCTAGGTGCAGGACCACCGGTATGTGATTCGAAACTTGATTTGAAATTTGATATTTAGGTGCATTTAATGCGTTTTGAAATTTGAACATTCGCGACGTCATTATACAACGATGCTATTTTTAGAATTGGCGACGCTATTTTGATTTATAGCGATGCATATATAAATTGCGATGTAGTTCTCGATTTAAAATTAGGGTTTCAGATTTTAAATAGTGACACCTATGTAAATGGCAACACAACTTATGATTTGAAAATTAGGGTTAGGGTTTTCCACAGTTAAATAGCGACATATATGTGTTTAGCAACGCATATTGCAATTTGCAATTTAAATGATTCAAACATCATTGTTTGGAATTTGATTTATAGCCATGCTATCGTAAATAGCAATGTTATTGTCATTTTGGGGGATAAAAACTCCAAACTTAGCTAGTTTTTTCAAATTTTGACATTGTGTGCTTCGTGGGTGCAGGAGGTTATCCCACCTTTTCTGTCCTGTGAACACTGGCCGACTATTTTATCCAAACTTGGTGATTAGTCCAAGTTGTGACAGGAGCACTTGGGAGAGATTGGCTTGTGGTATGTTGCTTACATGCTTGTCATCTGAACACATTTGGCGATGATGACAACGCTATGTGAGGGATGGAACAATGAGACCTCGTCATTCCACTTACCTACCAACAAGGCGACAGTGATGTTGGAGGATGTATGGCTAATATTGCATTTGTCGATACATGGTGAGCGTGTGATCTATGACATTGACACCGAATAAAATGTCTACCATGAGGTGCTTGACCAAGAGGACATTGTTCTAGTCACCTCCCAAATTGATCTGAAGATGTACAAATGTCGGGTGTCGACTTTCAGACTGATCATTGCGGTGATTATCTTAGGTTTGGTTGCTCCAAATCGTCAGAGTAGTGGATTCAATCTGAGATGGGGTCTAGCTTAGCATAGGATGCTCTTCCAGAGGACTTAGTATGCATGGGGGCTAGTGATGTTGGCCTCCCTTTACCATGACTTTGTATCCTATGATGGCAGGGCTATTGGCATAGGAGTTACCCTTCTCCATATTTGGGCTTGGAGAATGTAGAGCTAGATGATCCTATTTTTGGAGATACATGGGTGCCATTACATTACAACACATTGGGTAGTTTGGCATTTCATACTGGCACAAAGTGATTGATGATATGACAATATTTAGATGGATGCCATGGCTTCAGATGCTAGCATGGTACGACGATGTGCAGTAGTTTTTCTTTTCTCGACAAACCTGATACATGCAAGGTCGAGAGCACACGATCATTGAGAGGTACCTGCACAATAGGGTTTCCAGACAGTTTGATGAGAGGCAGGATAGGCCTAATGATACACCACTATTTTTGTCAGGTAAGCTCAAGATATAGCATGGGGACACATGATCCCAACCCATGAGGTTGTAGAGGGCTTTTGATAGTTGGTTTATAGGTCGTGGGCCTATGATCAAGGATAGGCAGATGCATAGACGATGCCTATGTATGATGCATGGTATGTTCCCCCTCGTCAATTGACAGATCCAAAAAGTGCACCCCCATGAGGGAGACCAAGAGGGAGGGGTGTAGGCAGAGGTAGAGGGAAGCCAGATGATGGGTAGGGCAGAGGATGGGGCGAGGACAGGATGGCCAAGATGACCAAAATCAGTAGGATGGATAGGTCCTGAGGGCACCATCAGTGCACCAACAACCTCACAGCAGCCACTGATACAACAATTGCCTCCACAACATCCACCATCAAGGCTAGATCCCCATGATGCACAAATACAGTAGTTGCAGCAACATTTACAAGTGGTGATGGGTGAGAGGGCTCAGGCTAGATAGTAGGTTTTGGTTATCACTGCTGAGAGAGACCAAGCCAGGCAGTAGTACAAGTCGTGAGAGCGGAAAGAGACCATGAGTGTTAGCTTAGGAAGAATGTTGATATGTAGTTAGTATAGGAGGTCAGGTGGCACTAGCAGCTGAGTCCATGAAAACTACAGCTCAGGGGCGGATAGTGTCTACCCGTTTGTATAGAGAGGTCATGACTGAGGTGGCTTATTATCGCATGCATTACCATCGAGATGTCCCCGCAAATAGTAGGCAACTAGATTCCTCGCAAAGGAGTCGGGAACATCCCTAGGACGAGGATCAGTCAAAGAGGTAGCTTGGTGAGGGGAGCATCCATCAGGGCAGGCTTGCTTGTACAAACACCTTTTTATTATTTCCTAATTCTTTATATAGAGATACATTCATGGGATCCTTTTTGATAGCCTTGTGGATCTTGTACTTTTGATCGATATACATACACTAACTCAAATATTGTATTATGACAGTCACCATTTTTTGATATATATGATATGGATTTGATATGATGTGATGCATTCGTTTTATTTCATGCTTATGAATGTATGGATGCATTTGATATGGATATGATGTGAGATGCTTATATATTATCATGTATGGATGCAACTCTTTTATTTATGCTTATACAATATGCGATGGTATATGTAATGATATGGAATGGATGCAATGCTAGATTCATTTTTAGTATCTTTTTATGATATGTTATGAGATCGATGATATATGCATATGGATGTATGCATATGTTTATGCTATATATGCTTATGCAGATGTATGTTTATGACATGTATGCAATGATTTAAGATGCTTAGAATAACAAGTATATATTGTCCTTCACAACTTAAATGATAATGATGATGCAATGAAATATGACATGTGATTATGCAAGATGTATGCATGCTGATGATTTGTGGATGCAGGATGGATGCATTGATGATGTTTTTGTTGACTGTCATGATACCAGGTTAGTGCAGAGAGAAGATAGAAGAAACAAGATGATTTGACCACTGATTTTGATGATTGAATCAAACGATCCAGCAAATTCTATGATCCATCGAGACTTTATTAGATATGGTGATGAGAAATGCATGATGATGATGATGATTTTCTCATATCTTGGGATTGGGATTTTTTTCATTCCTTATTATTTGATATAACACATAGACACGATGCATCAAGGTATTGATAACCAGGATGGCATTGTATCTAGTGTAATGGACTTTAACTTTGCAAACAGATAGGATAGTTCTTGTTCACACCTTGACATATGGAAACTTTGTTGGAATGTAAGTTAGAAGCTTAGAATACATCGGACCAAAGCATACACAATATTCAACAATTTACTCCAAAAAAATTCCCTACACACAACTAAGCAAGTATGCGCCAAGATTATTTTACAAGAATACCCACAAGCACAACAAATGAAAGATATTGATCAATGACCCATTCCTTTCTCTCTAAATCATTTGGATAGACATCATTGAGAGGTCCTCAAAATGGGTCATTAAGATAAATTAGAAGAAAAAGATCAAAGACAAACAGTCAATGTTATCTATATCTCTTGCCATTTTAATTTAGCTAAGGTGATTTTTGATGTTGATGTCCATTGCAAGAAGGATACATCCTAGGACATGTTAATCAAATGATTTGATTAGGATGAGATGTGTGATAATCCGTTGATACAAACTTCACTAACTCATTTACCTATGATCTAGACTTTAGATTTTGACACTTAGGTTCTCACTTTACGACTTGCGATACTTGCTTTCTATTTGTTTTTCCAAAGGTTGAAGGTGATGCTCAATTTATTATGGGTGAAGGTTTATTGTGGGTGAAAGCGAATGGGATGGATGGTTTTGGATTTGTTGTAATATTTCAATATTTTTGGTATTTTGAAAATGTTTTGAGGCTATTTTTGGTATTTTTGAAAGTTTGTATGAATGTTTAGTTTCAATTATTTGAGGTTTTTTAGGGTTTTATCTAAGATATTTGAGGTTGTTTAGGTTTTTTGAATGTTTTCCAATTTTTTTTTGTGTTTTCTGAGATTTTGAATGTCTAGGGTTTTTCGAGATTTTGAATGTTTTTGTGTTTTTCGATATTTAAATGTTCAAGGATTTTCTGAGTTTCGACCAAGAACCTAACCTAAAAGACCTATCCTAGGGGCCTTAGGGGTTGATCAAAGATGAACCTTTCCTACGTTATACATGTAGAGACCACGTAGTTCGACTGACTTGACTTATTGAAGACGAGATATGAACAGTTGATGAAATGCCAGTTTATTATGATAGACTCCTAAAGGACTAACCTAGGGTGTCTCGAGGGCACATCAATGATGGCCTTTCCTACATTCAAGCTCAGAGACTGGTAGTTCGACATGGTACTATTTTTGGATTTTCTGATGTTTGACCTTTTTAGGGTTTTTGATGTGTTTTGGATGTTTTGGATTTTGACTTTACAATTTTTAGAATGTTTTCGGATTTTAGTTGTATAGGATTTTGATGTTTTTGGATTTTATGTTGAACGTTTTACAAAATTTTTTGGATTTTCGATGACCTTAAAAGATATACAAGAACTCAATCTGATCCATAACAAATTTCCCCCAATGTTTATGTGATAGACTACCATGATATAGGTAGGACAAACTTACCTTAGGAATATGCCAAGTAGTACTAAGGGGATGCAATACTTCACAATATCAAGCTATGATAAGGATGCAGATGGGTGATGGATGGAATAAATAGGATGGATGAGGCAATAGATGGATGTGATGGATGGAACGATAGGAAAAAGAGCCCAGATAGATGAAAGTACTTTATTTATGCAAGGCACCTGTTTGCTAGGTTTTCACCAAGTTACTTTCCCAAAGTGCCATCGAAGTGGTTTTCACTAGAGGACGATTGTTTTTCTTTATTGTTTTCAATCCTTTTTCTTATTTTTTTGGATTTTGATCATTTTTTATTTTTTTGTATTTTTAGATTTATACCCTTCAATACTAGGCATAAAACTTTTTAAGATGCAAGATATTGGTTGGTTCCTGCAAGTTTTCACCTTTAGGTGTTGATAATTGATATGCTCCTGATCCATAAATTGTTGTGATAACAAAGGGACCTAACCAAATAGGCTCAAACTTTTCTTTACTGTCCTGATCAGGAAGATTCTTCTAATTATGCTTTAGGACAAGATCCCCTACCTGGAAAGACTGACATTTGATCTTCTAGTTATAGCTTTGTTTCAATTGGTTTTGATATACTTGCAAGTGATTAAGAGCATCAAGATGATGCTCATCCAAGAATTCCAACTCATTTATCCAAGATACTTTGTACTCTTCATCGGTGATTAGGTTTTGTAGTGACACTCGTAATGATGGAAGCTTGACCTCAATAGGTAAAATGGCTTATGATCCATAGACCAAGGAGAAAGGGGTCGCACCTATTTGCATGCAGATACTGGTTTGATAGGCCCAAAGTGTGAGATTTAACTGCATATGCCAATCATGACCAACTTCATTGAGTGTTTTCTTTAAGACCTTCGGAATGGTCTTGTTTGTAGCCTCAACTTGACTGTTGCCCTGGGGTTATACAGGGTAGAAAATTGGTGTTGGATGTTGAATCTTTGACATAACCCTTTCACATCCTGATTCTTGAAGGGTGTTTTGTTGTCTAAGATAAGGGTTTGTGGAACACTGTAACGGTAGATTAGGTAATTCAAGATAAACTAGGAAATTTGCTTCCCTGTTATGTAGGTCATAGGAATGGATTCAACCCACATGGTAAAATACTCAGTGGTTGTTATGATAAACTTGTGGCCATTGGATGAGGTTGGGGTAATATTTCCTATGAGGTCAATCCCCCACTGTGAGAAAGGGCAAGGTGTGACCATTGGTTGCAACACTTGAGCTGGAGCATGAATCAGATCTCCATATTGTTGACAATGGACACACTTCTGCACATACTTATGAGCTTCCCTTTCCATGGTTGGACAGTAGTACCCCGTCCTCAACAGTTTCTTAATTAAAGGTATACCACTAGAATGTGAACCACATATACCATCGTGAACTTTTGTTAAAGCAATCAGGGCTTCCTCTTGGTTAAGACATCGTAGTAATGTTCCTTCAATGCTTCGATGGTAAAGGGTATCACCTAGGATCACAAATCGGGATGCATTTTTTAACAAAGGTCTTTTTAAGGTTTGAGGTGATATTGGATGGGAGGGTTCCTCTCCTTAGGTAGGTGAATATGTCATGATACCACTGGGATGCAGGACCAACAATGACACATGCAAATTCAGATTCTGGGATTTTGAAAGTTGGTACGAGAAGTTGTTCTACTAAGAATTCACATTGCAGGATATTATTTGGCATGTCTAACAGTGATCCAATTGTTTCCATAGCATTTGCTACTCTGTTATTCATGCGAGGAATCTGCTCAAAATTTATATCTATGAAAAGGTCCTTGAGACTCTCAACCATCTTCTTGTAAAGAGTAAGCTTATCATCTTTAGTTTGGTAGTCATCATTAACTTCGTTGATAACCAGTTGTGAGTCTCCATAGACTTTCATCTCTTGTATCTACCATTGAACTGCTATCCTTAGACCTATGATTAAGGCTTTGTACTCAACAATTTTGTTAGTACATGAAAATGATAGCCTGTATGAATTTGGGATGTAATTTCCTTGAGGGGTGATGAAGAGAATACCCGCTCCTAATCCATGTTGGGTGAACGATCCATCAAAGTACATCTTCCACTGATCTGTGAGATTGACAAGGAACATTGATTCATCAGGGAATTCAGATATCAAGGGGTTCTCAACATAGATATGTGCCTCTCCTAGTTGGTCTGTGGTCACTTGTCCTTTGATTTCCTTGTGCTCCACATACTCTATGTCAAATTCAGTTAAGATCATTACCCATTTGGCCATTCGTCCAATAAGAATTGCTTTGGATAATAGGTATTTCAATGGATCAATCTTCGCAATAAGTTTGATTTGATGTGACATGTAGTGTCTAAATTTTTGTGAAGTAAAAACCAATGCTAAACAGGTTTTCTCAATGGATGAATAGTTCATTTCATAGCCAACCAAGGTCCTACTGATGTAATAAATGGCTCTTTCTTTCTTGTTTTGATCATGTTGTGCTAGAAGAGCACCTAGTGCCGCTAATGTTGCTAAGATATATAGGATCAATGGTTTATTTAGTATCGGTGGCATGAGAACTGGAGGTGTCAATAGATAGTATTTGATCTGTTGGAAAGATTTGTCACACTTCTCATCCCATTTGTAAGTTATTCCTTTATGGAGAAGATGTGAAAAAGGGTGGATTTTGTTTGATAGTTGTGTTATGAACCTTCTGATGGCCTATAATATTCCTTGTAATCCTCTCATTTGTTTTAGTGTTTGCAGTGGTTCCATGTCTAGGATGGCTTTTACCTTTGTTGGGTCAATTTATATCCCTCTTTGCGAGACGATATAACCAAGAAGTTTCCCTGATGTAACCTTGAAGAGACACTTTTTTGGATTTAGCCTTACTTTGTATTCTTCAAGCCTATCAAATATGGGTCCTAAGACTTGTATGTGCTCACTCCTTTTCTTTGACTTTTCTAAAATATCATCCACATAATATTCATCTGTTTTGTGGATCATGTCATGAAAGATGAGGGTCATTGCTCTCTAATAGGTTGCTCCTGCATTCTTTAGCCCAAACGACATCACGTTCCAGCAGTATGTCCCACATGGACAAGTGAATGCAATTTTGTGTTGATCCTCCTTGGTGATCATGATTTTATTATAGCTTTAAAAATCATCCATGAGTGATAGCATTCCATGCCCAGCTATTAAATCCACTACGATGTTGATGTTTCGAAGAGGGAAATCATCCTTCAGACATGCCTTGTTCAAGTCTCTAAAATCGGTGCATATTATGATGCCCTCAATGGGTTTGGAGATTGGTACCAGGTTTGAAACCCACTCAGGATAATCTATTGGTCAAATAAATCCTCTGTCAAGAAGCTTTTGTAATTCAAGTTTGACCAAGAGTGCCATCTGAGGGTGCATCTTTTGTAACTTTTGCTTTACTGGTTTGACTTCAAGATAGACTACTAGATGATGCACCACCACTTTTGGATCAAGCCCTGACATATCTATGTATGACCATGCAAATTTAGCTCTTCTATCTTTCAAGAATGCTACTAGGTTCTTTTGTTCTTCATCGAACAAGGATTGGTATAGAAAGTGAACTTGGGTGCTTCTTTTGTTCCCAAGTTGACTGGAGTGGCCTTTTCGGCTAGAACCACTAACTTCTCTAGATGTATTGCACTAAGGGGGAGATTGAATCCCTCATCATTGGGCACATCAAAGAGGTTTTCACCCTCAGATACGTCCTTTATTTTTACTATTTTAGGATTAGAGTGCCACAGTGTGGTTTTCACTCAAATATCTACAAGTTAGGTGCATGTTATCAGTTTTGTGACTAAAGGACTCAATCATTTCCCCATAATATGCACCTATGTGTAGCTCCATGCCAAAACCTACCTTGTGATCTGCTAATGGTAATTTTTCATAGAGTCCCATGAATTCTGAGATCGCTTCATCGTTTTTGAATAAATCTAGAATTTGTGGTCCTTGTTGGTCCAAGTCAATGAGTTGTAGGTATACTAGGTGTATTTCATTTGGTCGATTGCTTGGGGTAAAGGTTGATGTGGATATCATGAAGAGGAATTTATTCTCAAATAGGTCAATAACATCAAGGGGGAAGTCATCTAGGGTAGTATCATGCGATGTTGGTAACCAAGAAGAAGCCTCAACTCTTTTAGCGGAAGTACCTTTGCCAATAAGGGTGACCTTGCTAGTAGTACAACCTAAGCCAAGATTCTTTGGGCGTTTCTCAAGAGCGATAGGTTCTAGCAAACCATTGTCATTTTGTCCCAATTTCTCATTCTTGGTATAGCCCATGCCCTTCATTATTTGTAAGCCTTTGTTATCATCTTCCATGGGAAGAATGAGAACAAGTCTTTCATCCTGATATAGCAGTTTAAAGACATCCTCCTCATTAGCATCTTCTTTGTTCAGGTCCCCCCACTTGGTGAAGGTAGTAGCTACCATTTTGATAGTTTTCGAGACATTGTTGCTAGGTGTGGGATTCCCATGGGATTTGGGAGAAAGAGGTAACTCTTGTAACACAAAAGTATCCTTTGTTAGCTTATAGTTTCCACAACCATCATCCTAGATAACTGCCTTGACGTCGGGTATGCTCTGCACAATGAGTGCTTTTGTTTCTAATAGTAAAAAGGCTCAAGATATCTATGGATGGTAACTTCTCTACCCTCGAAAAGAAACTTGACACATTGATGGTAGCTTGAAGCTACAACTTTTAAGGCATGGATCCAGGGTCGACCAAGTAGTATGTTGTAGGGAAGATCAATGTCCAACACTTGGCATGTAGTTTATGCAATGAGGGGGCCCAATTGGATGGGTAGTGCTATGATGCCTTGTGATACTCATTCTTGGTCATCATATGCCTTGATGGTGGTGCTCTTTGTCTTCTCAATAGTATCCTCTGAATAGCCCAGATTTTTGATCAATTGAAGGGTGCAAATGTTTAGACCAACACCTCCATCTACTAAGAATCTTTTAACCTTATTCTTATGTATGATAACCTCAAGGTGTAAAGCACGGTTATGAGATGGTTGTGATGGTAGGTCTTGTTCTAAGAAGGTGAGGAGATGATTAGTAATATGCCCTACCATAGCTTGAAACTGTTCGGTATCTATATCCTCGAGAATGGATGACGTAAACAGAGCTTCCTCTAAGATTTCCCTATGCGTGCGGGATAGCTTCAATAGTTCTAAGATAGAGGTCTGTACGAGGGTCTTTTTGAGCTGATCTAGGAGATTATACTTGCTAGTGCTTGTTGTTGGTTGAGTAGGATGTGCTCTAGATTGAGATGGGACTCCTTGGATGGTGACCTTACCACGTCGTGTGGTGACTCCACATTCCGCATTATGCCCTTTGATTGTGATGACGGTAATAATGCTATCACAGGAAGCGACCACATTAGAATAGGTATGTTGCATGTTTGTGTAATCCTTAGCTTTTCCATTGTTGTTTCCTTTGTTATGATTAGGCATAGGGTTCTTGTATATCTTGAGATCCTAGTTACCAGTTGGTACTTCAATAGATATGGTATCATTCTCTATAAGGTCTTGGATAATATTTTTGAGCCTCATGCAGTTTATCGTTTTGTGTCCTTTGATTTTGTGAAAGTCATAAAGATCATTCTCATTGTACTAGGATGGTTTCTCTTGTGGTTCTTGGTAGTTTTTAAAGTTGGGAAGCGTTATTAGGTTTGACTCTACCAATTTCTTCATGATGGTCTTAATAGGTTCTGACAACTACATGTACTTGCATTTTAGATAGTTGTTCTTGTTAGGAGTTTGTTGTTGTTGTGTTTCATTGTTGTTGATTTGATTGTTCTGAGGGGGTGTTGTTTGTTGATTTGATTGTTCTGAGGGGGTGTTGTTTGTTGCATAGTTGGTTGAATGTTAGAAACTTGATTGTTGTTTGGCCTAGGAGCACTTAGGACCACCTTAGCATCTACCACACCATAATTCGTCACATTTTTGTTCTTAGCCCAGACACGAGGCTTGTTGTTTGAACTAGTTGATGGTCGATTGTCTTTGTAAGCTTGAGTATTTCCATGTGAGATTAGAGCTCTCTTGATGTTAAGGGCTCTAGGTATAAGCTCGTCATAAGATGTGATGCACTGCATTTTTAAGTGGAAGGATAGATCTAGATCTAGATTTTCTATGATGATCCCCACTTGTTGTTCATCGAGAAGGGGCCATTTTCTCTTACTAGCTCTTTGTCTCCACCATTGTAATAAATTAGTTAAAAATTCTCCTTTTTTTTGTCTGAGAGTGTATAACTCTTCTAAGCTCATGTCCATGTCAAGATTAAAGGAGAAATGATCTATGAATTATTGGTAATTTCTTGAAAATTTTTGATACTGGGAGGCATTTGAGAAAACCAATCCATGGTAGGACCTGTTAGACTTCGGGGGAAGAGGTGCATTAAATAATAATCATTATACTCAGCCCCCATACACATGACATTAAATTCTTTGACATGGTCCACAAGACTTCCTCTCCCTTTGTATTTATTGAATCTGGGGATTTCAAACTCAAATCCGAGAGGGAACAGTACCATTGCAATGTTTCGATCGAATGGATAGGGACATAGGTTCTATGTATGGGGCTTCTTTTTCTTTCCCATCTGAAGGTCCTGCATTTCTTATGAAAATGGCTTAAGTTGTGATGCTAGATCATCTTGCAGGTTTGGTGGAGGAACATATGGTGGGATGATGGATGGGTTTTGATATGATAAAGTGTTGTATGGGGTGAATGGTGGTGTGAGATTTTGTGAAGGTGATTGAGGTGTTGATGCATATGTTCCTAACGTGTTTGTATTGATGATGTTCTATTGAGGGTTATAATAGGAACTTTGATGTTGTTGTTTTTGGGCATACTGTTGAGCTAGTAAGACTTGATGTTGAGCTTGTTGTTGTTGTTGCGCTACTAGGGCTTGTTGTTGGGTCTATTGTTGTTGTTGTGCTACTAAGGCTACTTGATGGGATTGATGTTATTGTTGTGTTGCTAAGGCTGCTTGTTGTGCCACTAAGGTTGTTTGTTGTTGTCGTTGTTGGATGGCTTGTTGATAAGCTTGTTGTTCTTGTTGTAAGGCTAAGGCATGCACTTGTAATGTAGGATCAGTTGGTTGTTTTGATATTTGTGATGGGTTTTGAGTGGTGATGTTTCATGTGGGTAGTGGATTGCTGATGAGAGGTTGGGAGTTCCCTTGGTTCAACACTCCTTGTAAGATAGTGGATTGGGGTGGAGGAATGTAATTTTGAGGTCCCATTTTATTTTGCATGATTTGGGGGATAAACATAAAAGATGAGGATGGCAATGGAAGATTCTATGACGTTAAGGGCATATTAGGACCTTGGGTCCATTGATTGAAAGGGTTCCCTTGACAGATGTTTTGAAGATTCCCTTATCTTTGAGATGCGGTCAATGTATTGCCTTGGTTGATGGGGTTTGTGACCAAGGGATTATTTTGATGTGGGTTGATGATGGATGGGATAGATGTGTTTTTGAAAACCATTGTGTTTGATGTATCCACGAGAGGATTGAATGAAGATGTACCATGCGGTGTTAAAGGTTCATTTTACATTAGTACTTCTTTGCCCTTTTGGGTCCAGTTGGTCCACACTACCTTACGTAATGTTGGGCACACTCGTGGTACTTGTAGGTATGGATGAAGAGGGGTTTCCTTGATATGTTGAAGTTGTTGTTGAGTAATGAAGCGTAAGTGGTTTATCAAACATCAACACGTAATATTGTAGCTAGTCTTGCTAAGGACTTTGGCCATACTCTTCCATTTGAAAGTAGCACACTTGTGGGTACCCTTGAAACCAATCCTCCATCCCAAATGACCACTTGGACACCAACATTTGGCACTTCTCCCATTCTTTAAGATCCCAAACAGCCATATCCCTAGGGATGGAGTTGTTGGAATAGTGGATGACATCAAGCTTTGTGTCAATGATTGTGCAACAAAAGATGGGGAGTTGGGAACTATGTTATCTAAGGCTTGATGCTCCATTATTTCTTCCCTAGTAAGCCTAGATGGATTATTCCTGATGTCTTCTATCTCATAGGGCCCTGATAGTGATGAAGGTTATTGTGATGGAGTAATGTGACTTCCCAGATCAAATTCTAGAGGATTTAGATCATTTGAGGTAAATGTGAGTTTGGTTTTTTCCATGATTCTCTTGTGTTGCGATTTTGTTTTTACCATAAATTTTGGGTCACCTCTGGGAGAGTTATGTTGAGATTTGTAATGTTTGAACTCTCTAGTTGACTCAAATCTAGGTAAAAGGGATGCTCTAAGTCTGTTTGAAGCAATGATGGTAATGAGGCATGAAAAGATGAATGATATGGGGAGTGATCTTTGCAAATGTTTTGGGACAATACTTTTGACTTAAGTTTGATATTTTAATGTTGGGATAAAGGATGCTGATGAACTTGGAAATCTTTAGGGTAGACTCGTGACCTTCAAGGATAACTAGTTCAAATATGATAACTAACTTAGCCAAATGCACTGAAAAGGATTCATTGCACATACAAAGTAGCTAAATCAGGGGTTGGTTGGATAGATGTTTAAGTCAAAAGGTGTTGGTGTATTTGAATTTTTTGCAAAGTTTGGTGAAGTGAGGGATGAATTTTTGATGACAGGATGATTGAAATGTTTGACCCAATGTTGACTTAAAGTGAATGTTTGTTTGATAAGACTAAGGTAGTGAGAAACATGCTAGATCTCTAAAGTTTTCAAATCCTAAAGACCCAATGATTTAGATCGGTTCATTATCGTGAAAAAGACTAGGGTTTTGAACGAAAAAGAACATATACAAGTTTGGGTTGTTCCTTGAAGCACGTTTGTAGAAGTTGTATACCAACCTGGTTCTATTTTGATGTAGTGCTAAAACGTGTTTCTTGAGAGCCTTTGGACTAATATGCCTAAGTTTAAAGTGATGAGTTGTATACCTCCTTTTGGGGATTCTGACTTTGTGTGAGATCATTTAAGATAGGCCTAATATTTTAAAACACAAATGTTTTTAATTAAATGAGGGGTTCATATTAAGCATACATGTCTAGATTATTCAACCGGATAAGTTTATAAAACCTTATTTCTAATTTGTTCCTATTGTGGTATTGTTTTTCGATACGTCTTCTAATGTATTTTGAACTATGATGTCTAAGTTTGAAATAGCGACATGTAGACCTTCTCTTGGGGATTTTGATTCTGCATGAGATCATTTAGAGAAGTTAACATTTATGGAAGAAAAGAGGATATTTATTGTCATGCAGGTGGTGGTAATATGGGTCTTCCAGCCACAATATTTGCTTGTTCCTCTTCTTCGTCTAAGATTGTTGTGTTTCTCCACTGAATGGGTGTTTCTTTAGTTTCAAAAGTGAATCTTCTCAAACTACTAATTATGTCAGTTTGTTCTCCCTCAATTAGTTCAAAGCTTGGTTGAATAATAGCACCTTTGAGGTCAGGTTGTTCAATAGGAGCGGTCGGTCTCCAAGTAGTCATGTGGGGTTCAATTTTGTCAAGTTATCTTGCTTAAGTGAATTTCTTTTACCACAAACACTTGTCTTGATTACGTTAAAACTAAATGTTTATTTCAAAAACATCATAAATTTCACAAGGTCCATTTTGTGAAAAGGATGAAGTTCAAGGCATAGTTGCTTATGTTAACTTTGGAAAATATGGATTGAGATATAAGTCAAGATATTTAGAAATCTCTAAGGATAGAAATCCTTAGGACAATCATTAATATCAAGGATTTTTCAAAGGGTATCCATATTTAGACCAAAGGGTTTGAAATTTTGAAGAAGATAGTGAATGTTTGTTTGCACTATTTTGAAACCAAGCAAAGTGTTAAACTGAATCACAAGCATTTACAACCTTAGGTTCAAAAGATACTACTTGTTGAATCCACACTTGGATTTCTCCAAACACTAAGACAATGCAAACAAATAGATATTTGGTGACATTGGCTCCCCCCATGACACACACTTCTCAGGACCACCAAATCTCAAATCCTAAAGATCCTAAGATCCTAAGGATTTTCTTGTTTCAACAATTGAATAGTAAAATGTGGGGCGGCTTCAGAACGACAATTCCTGTACCAACAAGCATAAAGGTTTCTGGCTTCTAAATAAGTGGTTTGTAATAAGGGCTTTTGTTCAAGGTGGTCATACACACAACAAGATTAGCTCAAGAATATGGTCAATCAAGAGGCCTCCTAGTCCCTTCCTAAGAAGAGATTTTGATGTATCACATGGATACTAAGGGTGACACTTGTTGGTATGACACATCCACACCTGTTGTTTATGAATTTTGTCACAAACACATTATTTATATAGCGGCTTGAAAGAGCTTGGCTTTAGCTTGTTTTTGCTTGGGTCGTTCCCTACTTTTGAAGCAGAGAGGTAGGCCCTCTAAAGATAAACAACAACAAGGAAGTACATTTGTAGTTTGATCTCCTAGTTGGCATGAAACAAGGAGAGAACACACACCACACCTTTTACCTACACTATCATGGGGTTCATTTTAATCTAATTTGAAAGATGTGGGTGATTATACAAAGTGTTAAGTAATGTTTCTGATTCTCAAGATCACTGAGTGGCACAAGATAATTGCACATGCATTCAATAACAAAAGTGTAAATCACAAAACATAGCAAACACTCATTAACTTTAACCCCTAAAGCTAAGATGAATTCATTTTATGCACCAAAAAAAGTATTAAGTTGTATTGCTCAATTTTAAACCCAAAGTAAAATGATGAAGTGAGGGTTCAATTTTAGTCTTGTTTGAGTGTTCTTTTTAAAACCCAATTGAAAATTAGTGTGGTCCTAAAGCATAAAATGAAAAGCATACTAAATGAGTTATAATTGCCCCAAAAGTGTCAAAACGCTTGTTACAATCATAAGATTTAAAGATGAGAATGTTTCTTCACTTCAACTTTTATCGTCCAACTTGCAAAACCCAGTTAGCCTAAAAACTAGAACAACGTTAGAGGCCTGTTAGTAATCTAATGAAGAAAAAAAATTAAAACACATGCTAAAAAATGATCATCATTTTTCTTACTAGAGTAGGGCGTCGTTGTTCACGATAGTGTCGCTCTAGTGAATTTGGTTGTCACTCTGTAGAAAACCAGTGACGACAATAGTGTTGTTGTTTGGGGAGTGTCACCGTTTATAAATCTTCGATACCTCTAAAAGTATTCAGCGTCACCATTTGTTTTAATCAGCGCTAGGGTATTAAATAGGCGTTCATGTTTCAGATTACAATAGCGTTGCTAAAATTCCTTTGAGTGTCGATGTATCCTGCAAGAATCATAAAAAATGGAATTCGAGATAGAAATTGATTAAATTTGATTGGTTTTTCCCTTCTTCTAGCGCCAGAATGTGACCGATGGATTAGTATGGGCCAATTACGCTTGATCCATGAAGAATCAAAGCATAATGAAGCCACTAACGTCAAATCTCAACAGAATCATTCAAATAAAAATTAAACTAAACATTTATCAAAACCTATTATACTAAACTACAAAAGCTTTAAATGCCTACTCTAATCCATTTGAAACTTATCTGTTGGGGGATTGGTGTTGTGTTGATGTGGAACGACGACCCTTTCCCAATCCCATGGATGAATGAGCTTGTTCCAATCAATTTTATTGAAGAAAATTGATGGAACGATTGTAAGATATTTATGAAAACATGATTTTAATCTAAATGAGCATGATGTAATCTAAATGATGAAGATATGCAAATGCTAAGCTAATCTAAATGGATTCTAAGCTAAAAGATTCAAACCCCAATTAATAAATAAGCTAAATGGATGCATTATGTGATCATGGAAGCCATTAATGGAAGCTTAAAGCTAATTAATGTAATTAAAATAAACTAAAAGATGCTAAATGTGTGCTAAATATGAGTGTGAGTGAGTGATTTTAACAACATAACTCTGATGTTAAAACATGGATCCATTTGTCTCCAAATAGTGACCTATTTATAGGAGAGCAAATGAAAAATGAAGGGCTAACGTCAAAAAGGCTAATCAACGGTCAAGAATGGAAAAAGGATGAGACATGGATCATGGATTCTCATCAATGGATGAGAATGAAATATGAGATTTTAATCAAAGGTTAACATTCCTTCAAACAAACACACTTTTGACCTATACAAGAGGTCACAAGTTAACATGCATAAGAAGTCACAAGTTAACTTGCACATGAAGCTTTGTAAGAATATTCCATTTTTCAAATGAGTGAGAAGAGAGAATATTCTTTGGAATATTCTCACGGGTGAGGAAAAATGATAATTTAGTTAATTAAAACTAAATTAAATTGTGCAAAAGGAGGATGAATATTCCTTGGAAATATTCCCTTGCAAGTGGGGGGAATTAGATTTAATTGATAATTAAACAATATTAATTATGCAATTAGGATATTTAGAAGAATTAGATGATATTCATTAAATAAAATGATTTAATGAATGGAGGAAAGGTGGAATGACTTTTAATTAAATAACTTAGGGTTATTTAATTAAATAAGAAGATTTAGGGAATTAAATTAAATAGTTTGATTTATTTAATTTAATGAGACGAATTGTCAGCATGAAAGGGGGTGAATTAACCCAATTAAATTAATTAGGTTAATAGATGCAAATGACATAATCAATTAAATAGCTAGGCTAATTTAATCAAGTGAAAAAAAGGATGGGTTTGAGAAGGAAATGATGTTAGTATACCTGATTCGAGTGTATGATATCATTCGGGACATTTTTTAGTGTCTACAAAACCTTTTGAAAATTAAAAGTAATGTGGAAACCATTATTCTAAAATTTTAAAATGGAGGAAATGAGATTTGTGCAACTTTACTTTAGTCTTGACCATTTGATCTCTGTCTTCAAATATTGGCTATTGATGGTGCATTTAGTAATGCACTTTTTATCTTCTAATTTACCATTACCTTTGAGCTTAAATTTGATGACCTAATTTTCTTTGCATTTTGAATGCCATGAGCTTTTGGGTAGCTTTTTGAGGGTTTTGCATTAAAAAATGAAGTTGTTTTTTGCATTTTGGGTATTTAACTTCCTTATCCTCATCCTACACATGTGGAGAAAGATATTGAAAGTAATTTATTAAATATTTTCTATAATTTACTTCCATTTTCATAAAGATTGTGTGGCATACAAAAAGATTAAAATTGTTCTTTGTTGATAATAATAATCAACAAATTTGGCAATTTTCATATTTTTTATTTGAAACATAAATATGAGGATGAATAATTTTATAAAATGGTGCAAATGTTATTTTTACAAGGATTTTGATGTTTTTTTCATGTTTTCTTGCATATTTGGGATGTAAAAGATGGGAAAAAATAAAGAAAACATGAAGATTGGAACGCAGGACATGAGCTTTTGATGAAAGAAATTGTAAACTTACTTAAAATGAGAAATACAAAAATTAATTTTTTCAAAGCAGGATTTTTATTTTTATTTTAAAAAGCGGGGGAATTTAGGAGAGAGATTTTGGAAGAGAAAAAAATAAAAATAAAGGACAATTTTCCGTGAATTTATGTTGAATGTTTGCTTGTAGCTTACTAGTTCTTCACTGTGGATGGTGATGCATTTGTATTTTATATTTTAAAACTTTGATCATTTGGTGAAATTAAATGAAATACTTAATTGTTTAAATATTTTATAGTGGATTTGTCAAAGTTTGTGTAATACTTGCACATGTAATATGATAGTTTTATGCAATTTCTTTGTTATTTTCACAAAATTCCTCAGGATCTTGCACTTATGATGTTTGTAGTTGTGTGGAATACTAAATATGACATTGTAAGTTAATTAAATTTCACTGAATATTTCAAGATAATGAATGATAAATTAGATGTGAAACTCATCCTTTTTATTTTCAATTCATTTCTTTTTTAAACCCTCATCTTTTGTTTTTTTTTATAAATCTGTTTAGTTTAGGAGTAGATTAAGGTTAGAATAAGATTTTTTTTAGGTAAGAGGCATATATATATATATATAGGTATACAAAGTATTTGTGTTTTTTTATTGCTGACTAAAAATGGCAATTTCTTTCCTAAGACTACAAAAAACTTGACCTGTAATTCTTGAAATCTCAACCCCCAACCCCAACAGCATGATGACATTGCATTCCTGATTATAGATCAGTACATATTTCGTGCCACAAGTTACATAACAACACAACCATTTCCTTGCAATATATGAGAATACTATAACCAACCCATCCCCTAAAGAACAACTTAAAGTGGCAGAGGCCTAATAGAATACAGTCTAGTTACATTACTACCTTAAGCCCACAAAAGCATGAGACTTTTAACACTGTATATCATATTTTGACAAAATTTCCAAACATTAATAGACCATTGTAGTCATTCTTCCATAAACACTGGGAAGTTTTCATCTTGTCCTTCCTCCATATCAGCTATAGGTAGCACTCAAAATCTTTTGTGCATCGGAGCCCTCACATCTTCGCAAGTTGTTATAAATCAAATTTCTCATATTTGCAAGCTGTCCTATTGTTGCTATAGTGCTAAAAGTGTTCATTTTTATGCAATAGGTGTTTGGAGCAGCTATTTATACATTGTTTATTTTATTTGTTCAACTCCTAAGTGTATTTAACTAATTGTTTACTTGATTACCAACAACCCCTTATACAGGTACAACTACATAAACCACTAAATTATCCAACATTGTCATGACCTGACACAAAAACACCTTGGGGTTATCAATATTTTGAGGTCAGTTTCCTTTTAGGAGCTTGATGATGCATTTGGTGTTCTAACCACATGTTGATGAGTGTGTCAAAACACCCCTCAATAGAAATAGTGCTAGAAGGAGGGCATGGACAAAGAGTATTCATGGTTATACATATACATAATTTGAACAAGTTAGATATTTGGGAGATATAGTTTTAATGGGTAGCCCTTTGTGTATACCAGGAGTTCTTCATGAGTTTCCCTTTCACACACACAATAGGTTTCCTTTATTCTTTCCCAATAGTGGAAAAAATGCTACATATCATGTAAGGATTTGCAAGGATCTATTGATTTTTCTTAAAGTTTAACATGAATATGTTGTGTGCAATTTATTTGTCAAAAAATTTCAAGGTGCAACACTTTAGTGGTATGTGAGTCTTTTACCAAATCCTATTTGCTCATGGGTGGAATTAAAATGTTTATTCTTAATTCAATTTGATTCTAATGTGGGTGCACAAGATTCATTATTTTATTTTGTAGCCATGAGAAGGACACATAAAGAGTCTATTTACCAATTCAATCATAGGTTTCTTCTCATGTATCAAAGGGTTCAAGCTTCAAATTGGATGGTAAGTGATTTAATGTTGAAAGAGAACTATCTATGGTGTTTGGATTTCTCATTGGTAGGAAAGCTTATAAATTTTAGTGAGACCACTACCTTACATGATGCATTCAACAAGGCTCTCTTGTTGGAAAATATGGATATGACATTACAAATGGTACAAGTAGATAAGACAAAAGTTATAACATGCAAGTAATTATAATTTTCCAACCACTACAACCATATGTCAACTCATTCAATGTGCCTACTCAGATGCAACCATATCAATTAATAAACTAAAACATGCCCAATCTCTAGAGTATGCAAGAAACTAATGCAATAAATCAAATCAATCACTTTCAAGATCAAATTTGGGATCAAAATGCACAAGATACAGCCAAGGATGAAAGTGGTTTATCTTCTAATTATGTTCCTATAGCTGTACTATCATTTTATAGTTATACTCCAACACTTAATACATCAAATCATGATGAGATTCAAAGTGAAAATATTGATGGTTAGTTATATTAGCATGATAGTTTGTGTGAAAATGAAGATGATATGGATCTAAAGATAATAAAAATCAAGAAATAAAGTTTTCAAATGAATTAGCTACAAAAATTAGTCATAAAGTATCAAAAAATGATGGAAAGATTAATGATAATGAGGCATGTACAATGTTGTCCTAAAACTATTATCATAAGAAATCAGCAAGCAAGGAGCTTTCCTCATCTTCACAAGGTACTTTCAATGACTCTTCTGGGCATGAGAAAAGTTTCCATAATGAAGGTATGTCAAATTTAATGATTTATTTTGGGTATATATTCCAATTGCACAAAGTATATTGAGCAATAGGTTGTAATAATTAAGTATTCCTATATCATTATCAGAGTTTGCATGGTTGGAAGGATGTAGGATACACCACACAAATCAACATTGTGAAATAGATTTCCATGTTTTTATTGGAAAGATGGACTTATATTTGGAAGGAAAATGACTATTGAAGAGGTATTAATTGCTATAGAAGATCATTATGATGGTCAATCAAACAAGGAAGATGTATGTGATCAACTCCATGAGAATCAAGAATATGTGCATTTTCCTAATGAAGAAGATCAAGTGACCAACATTCAAGAGAATTATGGTGAGCCTATTCCAAATAATGAGAAAAATCTTGAGGTAACATCTAACCCATCATCATTTCATGATAATATTACACCCAATATTGCAATGGATTCATTGTCTAACAAAGATTATCAATCTTGTTTGGATCCACTAGATGAAGAGAGTGAGTTCATAGGTGCATTTATAGGTGAGTACTTTACACCTGTCTCTTTCTAACTTCCAAACCACAAGGTCATATCTTCAAATACGGAGGAATGCATAGCATTCTCCCAAGCTTCTTCAGTACAACTTCCTAAGCTATTGACTACATGAAAACCTTTCATACTTTCTTTCATATCTTATGCAATGATTTACAGCAAGGGACAACAATTACAACTCTCTTCGTGAAGAAACCACAACTTCTTCATATCAACATTCACCTATTCATGAGAAATAGGAGATGTAGTACAACTGTGTAGAACATGCTCATGACATTCACCATTATGTCCAACACTTCACAACACTTCTAATCATCACATTGGTTGTATCACATGCAACCTTCCAAACACTGCCACTCTTTTGACATCACTGACAACATCTACAACAATATCCATTACATGAAACCTTCCTCAATACCACACTTTTGACATCAATGACAACACTTGCAACGCTCCATACCAACATCAAAGAATTTCTATTGAGCAGAGATATTAGAGAAAAATAGTTGGATGGGTCACTAAGGTAGTAGAATATGATAATAATATTAAGATCACCAATCTTGTGAGAGGCAAGGAGTTGTGTTAACAACTTGTACCATCATTTGATACTCTTATCAAGGTTTCCCTTGTGTTAAAAGAGGACCAAATATCCAACACCAACACTTAGAACAGCTGGATAAATGATATGACTACCTATTTGCAAGAAATTAGATATTCTCCAAGTCTAAATAAGACAAAAATAAGACACTTCAGATTGTAATCCATCGCCTATGTCATAGTGGATGACATACTTTTTAGAAAGGATCTCAATGGAGTGTTGTTAAGATGCATTGAACCAAATTAGGTCAGCATATTGTTGGAGGAATTCCATGATGGCTCTTCAGGTGGTCTTTTTTTTTGCAAGGACCACTACTTCTAAAATAATGAAAGCTGGGTATTATTGTCCAACCTTATTTAATGATGCTCATAGATGGCTAAGAAACTACAAAAAGTGTGCTTTCTTTTTTGGAAAGCAAAAGTCAGTTGCCCTTCCTCTTCACCCCATTCAGGAAGACCATCCATTTACATAGTGGGGTCTGGATTTATAGGTATGATAAATCCACCATCTAGTATTGGGAATAAATGGATTTTAATAGCCACATACTACTTCACTAGGTGGATAGAAGAAATTACATTGAAGGATGCTCTTGAGAGTTTAGTTTTGGATTTCCTTGATGGAATTGTGACCAGGTTTGGTGCCCATTCCACCATCATCTCTGATAATGGAAAAGCTTTTGTTGATACCCAAATCAATGATTGGGTGGTTAGACATGATATATACTTAAAAAATTCATGAAATTATTACCCTCAAGGTAATGGCTTGGCCGAGTCTTCAAACAAAAACCTCATCAAGATAATTGAAAGGAATATTGAGGATAATTAGAGATCTTGGCATAGCAGACTGAAGATAATCTCCACATGTTTTATTTTTTGAGGTAAGCTAGTTGATATAGTTCCCTTTATGATTTTGTGCCCAATAGATTGATAAGGCTCCTAGATTCCATGATTAGCAGACAATCTGGTGCAGAACACCATGTTCATCATTTTTTTGAAAATATGAGTTAGTAGGGTCATTTGATGGTTTAGGTGTGTCTTGGGTTTTGAATAAGGCCATAATAGGCCATATTGTTATGTTTTAGTATATTTGGGTCAATTTGGGGATCATTGTGCAAAAATTCCAAATCTTGTAAAATGTTGTCAATTCCAAAAGTTGTAAAATGTAAAAAAATGCTTAAAGAAGGAATACCAATGTTCACTTGGAATTTAAAAGGTGGTTGGTCAGTTTTGAAAGTTGGTTATTTTTTTATATTAAAAAGGCCTCTCTCAAGTTGAGGTAGAGGTTAGATACTAGGTATATGAAGGAAAATCAAGACAATTCCCTGTTTTCTCATATTTTTTTGTGTTTTGCAATATAATCTGTAGTTTCAAGTTATTGTACTTGCCCGTACAGGGTTTCCCTAATCTCTAATGGTTTTAATTAGATGGTTAATTGAGTGAAACCCAATTTTCATCTGATTTGGTTGGTTTTTGAAGAGTTTAGTGCATTCTATAAACAATTTTTTGAAAACGGGTCTGTGTAACCAGTTTAAGGGTTTTGAAGATTTAAAAATGAAATAATTGGCCATTCCACCTATTGTATCTATTGTGGCTCAGTGGAATGGAACAATTAGGTAGGATTAGGTGTTTAAATTTTTCTTGTGAGCAGGGGAGGCAAGTTGATGGGTTTTAAGGGATGCCCTAGTTGGCAAATCCATGTGTTTTTAGTGAAATTAGGGGTTTAGGGGTGGTAAATGATGTAAACCTTTGGGGAAGTAGTTTGTGAGGGATTTTTAAGCATGTACAAGATTTTTTTGGTGTGTTAGAAACACTATAAAAGAGAGAAAAGGTTTGGAGTGGTGTTTTTTCAATAAACCCTCCCTGGAAAGGCTTGAATTGAGGGTTTTGTGATTGGTGATGCTAGAGGGATTTTCATTGGAAAAAAGTGGTGGATTGTGATTGTTTGTAGGCTATTTTAAGACTATCCAAGGTGTTTTGGATCTGGAAGTGAGTTTAGAATAGGGATTCTTTGTAAAAGTGGGCTAATTGGAGCCCTAAATAGCGTACTAGTCCATTTTAGGGGTTGATGTTCCAAAATAAGTGCATGAGATTTTGAAGTATGTTAAAGTGGAGGAAAATGTGTATTTTAAAATCTAATTGAGAAGTGGGTTTGATGAGTATTTTGGTAGTTGTGGTCAGGAAACAATTGTTGCAGACCTACAAAGGAATATGAAGAGTTGTTTGAGAAAACACCCTATTTAGGGTTTTGGAGATTAAAGGCCTATTGAAACTAGTTGAGTTTGTGTTGGTTGATTGATTGCCTCCTTGCTCTACATCAATTGGTTTTAGAGCTTAGGGATTAGACATTTTGAGAGTTGAAAGTTGCAGATTGAAGAAGTAAGAGTGGAAGCTAAAAAGAAAAAACTGTCAAAATTCCTCCAAAAGGGAAAAATATGGCTAAAGAAATGAGTGAATTGAAGGATAAGAATGCTAGGGAGATAAGAGAGTTTAAGGAAAGACTTTCAACTCTAGAAATGAGAAAGAGAAGAGATGAGGATGTGAGTGATGAAAGTGACTCTGGGGAAGAAGAGGATGAAGAGTATGCAGATGTGGAAGAAGAATTGGATCCTATGATCAGAGGATGGAAAAATTGTTGATAGCAGTAAAGAATGATAGACATAAAGTGAAAATTGATGTGCCTAAATATGGTGGTAATCTAAATGATGAAGAATTGTTGGATTGGATTGCAGCGTTGGACAATTACTTTGAATGTGAAGATGTTCCAGAAGAACAGAGGGTGAAAATTGCAAAGAAAAAGTTGAAGGGTCATGCACTTTTGTGGTGGGATTATGAGTAATTTGAAAGAAGAAAAAGAGGTAAATCAAAGATAGTTTCTTGGGACAGAATGGTAGCCAAAATGAAAGGTAAGTTTTTGCCTCCTGATTATGCTATTCAAATGCTTAGAAAACTTCAAGGTTTAAAGCAAAAAGAAATGGATGTTAAAGCATATACTGAGGAATTTTACAAGTTAAGTATTAGGTCTGGTCATAATGAAGATAAGAATGAAAATATTGCTAGATACCTTGGTAGATTGAGATTTAATATTCAAGATGAACTAACCTTGGAAAATTTAAGAACTATTGAAGAGTGCTATCAGATTACTATAAGGGAAAAAGAAAAGGTGAAAAGAAGGCAAGAAAATAAAAATAGAGGTAGAGGCAACGCATCAAGGGGAAGAGGTACATATTCTATTTCAAGACAATCCAATGAAAGCCGAGAAGATGCACACAAAGAACAAGGACAATTTGTTGATCAAAGAGGTGGATTCATAGGTTCAAGAGGAAGATTTGGTGGTGGTAGAAATCCAAACATATTTTCAGGTAGATGTTATCATTGCAATGAGTTTGGACATCCAGCATACAAGTGCCTTGAAAATCAAGGTTCTACTTCAAATGGTGGTGAAAGGAGAAGTGATAAAAGGGTGCAATTGGTTCAAGAAGATGAATGTGAAAGTATAAATTCTCCTAGTCATGTTGTTGCTCCAGAAGTGGGAGAATCTTTGATGGTGAGAAGACAACTATTGAAGGCATCCAAGGAGAATGAATCTATTCAAAGGAGGATCTTGTTCAAGACCACATGCAAATGTAAAGGTAAAGTATGCAAAGTTGTAGTAGATTCAAGTTCCACTGATAATATGGTATCAAGTGAAATGGTTGATAAGTAAAATTTGGTGAAATTTCCTCATGAAACACCCTATAAGGTATCTTGGTTGACTGATGATTAGTCCCTTGTAGTTAATGAGCAAGTTTTAGTTGAGTTTCATATTGGAGGATATAAAGACAAGGTACCTTGTGATGTTCTACCAATGAGTTGTTGTCATCTATTGCTTGGGAGACCATGGTAATATGATAGACATGCCATATATGATGGAAGAAAAAATATATATCAGATTGAGAAGGATGGGAATGCTTTTACTTTAACCCCATTGGTTGAAGATGTGAAGGAAAAAGGCAAGGCAGCCCAAGTGATCATGATGGGCAAAAAGAGTATGTAAAGGTTGAGGGAGACAAGAATGTAAGGTTTGCAGCCATTGCAAAAGTTGCAGATAATAGGATAGTGATTTTGGAGAATGGTCCAAGGTTGGAGAGAAAGGATGGTGATTTAGTGCCAAAGGTTGAGACAACAAAAGTCAAGGATGAATTCCTTGAAAAGACTAAAAATGAGTTGGAAAAGCATGATGAAATTGTGGTAGGGATAGTAGTTTGTCCTATGATTGTAAAAGAGGTTAAGGGGAAATTAAATACTATCAAGACAATGGTAAATAAGTCTGATAATGCAAAGGTTTTGAGGACAGAGAATCTGGTGCATAATCTCAGAGGAAAGGATGAAGTGAGTCAAGGTGTAAAGCAAGGACAACTAGGCAAGTTCAAGTCTGCAATAAGAGAGAAGGAGAGGGTAGTCACAAATCAAGTGGGAAAAGGGTTGTTTGTAGGTGTCAAAGTAGGAGTGACATCAATCTATAATAAAGGAAAGGTAACAAATCAATCCTGAAATCAATTTGTGAAAGAGGATCATATTCAAGGCATGAAGAGGACTACAAATGCCAGGTGCAAGGAAAATTTCCAATTTTTGACTCCATGGACAGGTGTACTAGGTAAAGGAGCATTTGAAGCTTGAGGAGATGGAGTGATCTAGTTTGGTCAAGCTGCAAAGAAAATTCCAAGAGACTTGGAATCTTTTTCTGGCCGGTTGTATGGTGCAGAGCACCATGTTCATCATTTTTCTGAAAATATGAGTTAGTAGGGTCATTCGATGGTTTAGGTGTGTCTTGGGTTTTGAATAAGGCCATAATAGGCCATCTTGTTTTGTTTTAAGTCTATCTGGGTCAATTTGAGGATGATTGTGCAAAAAATGCAAATCTTGTAAAATGTTGTCAATTCCAAAAGTTGTAAAATGCAAAAAAATGCTTAAAGAGGGAATACCAACGGTCAGTTGCAATTTAAAAGGTGGTTGGTCAGTTTATACAGTTGGTTCTTGTTTTTTTTTATGTTAAAAAGGCCTCTCTCGAGTCGAGGCAGAGGTTAGATACTTGGTATGTGAAGGAAAATCAAGACAATTCCCTGTTTTCTCATAATTTTTTGTGTTTTGCAATATAATCTGTAGTTTCAAGTCACTGTACTTTCTTGTACAGGGTTTCCCTAATCTCTAATGCTTTAAATTAGATGGTTAATTGAGTGAAATCCAATTTTCATCTGATTTGGTTGGTTTTTGAAGAGTTTAGTGCATTCTATAAATAGATTTTTCAAAACGGGTATGTGTAACCAGTTTAAGGGTTTTGAAGACTTAAAAATGAAATAATTGGCCATTCCACCTATTGTATCTATTGTGGCTCGGTGAAATGGCACAATTAGGTAGCATTAGGTGTTTAAATTTTTCTTGTGAGCAGGGGAGGCGAGTTGATGGGTTTTAGGGGATGCCCTAGTTGGCAAATCCATGTGTTTTTGGTGAAATTAAGTGGTTTAGGGGTGGTAAATGTTGTAAACCTTGGGGGAAGTAGTTTGTGAGGGATTTTTAAGCATGTGAAGGATTTTTTGGGTGTGTTATAATCACTGGAAAAGAGAGAAAAGGTTTGGAGTGGTGTTTTTTCAATAAATCCTCCTTGGAAAGGCTTGAATTTAGGGTTTTGTGATGGGTGATGCTAGAAGGCTTTTCATTGGAAAAGAGTGGTGGATTGTGATTTTTTGTAGGCTAGTTTAAGACTGTCGAAGGTGTTTTGGATTTGGAAGTGCGTTTAGAATAGGGATGCTTTGTAAAAGTGGGCTAATTGGAGCTCTGAACAACATACCAATCCATTTTAGGGGTTGATGTTCCAAAATAAGTGCATGAGATTTTGAATTATGCTAAAGTGGAGGAAAATGGGTATTTGAAAATCTAATTGAGAAGTGGGTGTGATGAGTATTTTGGTAGTTGTGTTCAGGAAACCATTGTTGCAGACCTACAAGGGAATAGGAAGAGTTGTTTGAGAAAACACCCTAGTTAGGGTTTTGGAGATTAAAGGCCTGTTGAAACCAGTTGAGTTTGTGTTGGTTGATTGGTTTCTTCCTTGCTCTGTGATGCAGCCACGGTAGGAGGGTCCTCAAGGAGAAAAATCCAGACCATGTAACACAAGTAACACAATGAAAGAAACACAGAATATGGAGGAAAATGAAGATACAAATATTCTCATTAACATAAATCTCAATTACATTCGGCCGACAACATCCGAGCTTACAGATTCGGCTCACAAGCCTGATATAACATGTCCTAATTACAACATTCTAATATTCTCCTACATGCGAGCTGAAATCTAACAATTCAAATCAATCTTTATCTACTCAATCAACTACTACTCCTAATGATCGATTATCAACTTTATATCATATCCACGATTCTGGAAACATCTGCGTCAACCAAAGATCATCACATTCTCCAAGGAAAGAAAATGTAACGTGCGCATGAATAGGTCGGCCTCAAATTTGAATTACTCCATCAACAGGTGCATAGAATGAAGTGTGGACCCATAGTGAAGGTCAGGGACACTCCACAGAACATTTAAGATCACACTGTCGAGATCCGCAAGTCACGGGGATGATCCATGAACGATTGAATTAGTCGTTAGGCTTGGAAACTATTCCGGTGTTGGTTCAAGAAACTGTCATGAACTCTGAAAGTGATAACTTGCTGAAAAAAGATCCAATCATGCTCAAATCTTGGAATAAGGAAAATGAACATGTCCATGATGTACACAAAGATCCGCAAGGTCTGGTGAACAAATATGATGAGTCTACCAACATGAACTAAGCAAGAAAAAAATAAGAACAAAATTGAAAGAAAATATTTTTGGTTGATGCAAGATTGCCAAGAACCAAGGATGCTCCTGCATCAAACATCCAAGGTTATTGAAAAGTGAGTCCCTCACTTTTCCAGGGCTAAAGGAAAACCAAGATGATCTACCTCAGCTTGAGAGATCCAAGAAGAATCCTCCAATGGTTTATCTTTCCACTTCACAAGATATTCTTTGTACTTTCTTCCACGAGTCTTTCTCCCATCTCTGACATCCAAAATCTCTTCAATCTCATTTGATTGTTGTTTAGGAAACTGATTCTCCAATTTTGCTTCACTATCTTTACTGAACTTTTCTTCATGGTACTGATATAGATCCACAATGTTGAATATAGGTGATATACCCATGCCTTCCAGTAGCTCCACTTCATATGCATTTCCTGAATCAAATTTCTTCAAGATTTTACAAGGTCCAAAATTTCTCATCTTTAGCTTATTGTACGTGCCAACTGGAAATCTCTCCTTTCTCAAATATACCATCACTTCATCCCCAACTTCGAACTCCTTATGTCTCATCTTTTCATCTATTTTCTCCTTATACTTTTGGTTCATGTCTTCCAATTGTTGTTTCACTTGAGTATGCAACTTTTTCATGTGTTCTGCAAATTCTTCTTCTTTTGCGCTCCTTTTGCCTTCTGTACTAATGTCTCTCAATTTTGATATACCTCTAGGGTGAACTCTAGTAACAATCTCAAAAGGTGTCTTTCCTGTACTTTTGTTCACTGAATTATTGTAAGCAAACTCAGCTTGTGCAAGGACTAAATCCCAACTTCTGGTCTTCTCTCCAACCAAACATCTTAGCAAATTCCCTAAAATCCTATTTACTACCTTTGTCTGTCCATCAGTTTGTGGGTGAAAATTAGAACTGAACTTCAAATCTTTCTTTAGCTTCTTCCAAAGTGTCCTCCAAAAGTAACCAACAAAATTTGCATATTTGTCTGAAACAATACTCCTAGGTAATCCATGCAATATGACCACTTCTCTGAAAAAAAAGTCTACTACATGTACTGCATTTGTTGTCTTCTTACAAGGTATGAAATGTGCCATTTTAGAAAATCTATCTACCACCACAAATACATAATCATTACCTCTTTGTGTCTTCGGCAAACCAAGTATGAAATCCATGCTGGTATCTTACCAAGGTCTCTCTGAAACTGTCAAAGGCTTATACAATCCAACATTCTGACTACTTCCTTTTGCAACTTGACAAACTCTGTAGCTTTGCACAAATCTCCTAACATCCTTATGAATTTGTGGCCAAAAGTAATTCTCACTCACCAATGCCACTTTCTTATCAACTCCAAAGTGTCTTTACATACCTCCACTATGCTTCTTCTTCACTAAGTTATCCCTCATTAAACTCTGAGGTATACACAATTGATTTCCTCTGAACAACATGTCCTCCTGAATGAAATAATCCAACCACTGAATTCTATCCTCTGAAACTAGTTTGTTACATGCTCTCCAAGGTTCTACAAAATTTGGGTCTCCCTCATACAAGTTCTTCAACTCATTAAATCCTAATACCTCCACTCTCATTTCTGTCAGTAAATTCCTTCTCCTACTCAAAGCATCAGCAACTCTACTTGACTTTCCACTCCTATGCTTCAAAACAAAAGTATAACTCTACAAGAACTCTACCCATCTCATGTGTCTTTGATTCAACTTACCTTGACTGTTCAAATATTGCAATGCTTGATGATCCGTATACAACACAAAATCCTTAGGCAACAAATAATGTCTCCACTTCTTCAAGGCTTGAACTATAGCATAAAATTCCTGATCATACACTGAATATCTTCTCCTAGGGAATCATTCAATTTCTCACTGAAATAAGCTATAGGTCTTCCTTCTTGACTCAACACTACTCCAATTGCATTTCCACTTGCATCACAGTCTACTTGAAATACCTTATTGAAATCTGGTAAAGCCAACACAGGTTGCTCAGTCACCTTCTTCTTCAACAACTCAAAACTTTGATCTGCTCCAGATGTCCATCTAAAATCCTTCTTATCTCCTCTCATTATTTTTGTCATAGGACTGAAAATAGAACTGAAATTCCTAATGAACTTCCGATAGAAACTAGCCAATCCATGAAATGATCTTATCTCTCCAATACTATTTGGTGTAGGCCACTCAAAAAATTCTTTCACCTTCTTAGGATCCATCTTAAATCCATTCAAAAAGATTACAAATCCCAAGTAGACCAATTCTTGCTTCATGAAACTACACTTCTTAATGTTTATCAACAACTGCTCTTCTCTCAACCTCTGCAAAACTTGTCTTATATGCAACAAATGTTCTTCTCTACTCTTACTAAAAATCAAGATGTCATCCAAATACACGGTCACAAAATTACCCAAGAATTTCTTTAATACCTCATTCATCAACCTCATGAAATTAATCAGTGCATTTGTCAATCCAAAAGGCATCACCAACCACTCATACAATCCTTCATTTGTCTTGAATGTTGTTTTCCACTCATCCCCTTCTTTGATTCTGATCTAATGATATCCACTCTTCAAATCTATCTTTGTAAATTATTTAGCTTCACTCAAACAATCCATTGTGTCATCCATCTAGGGCAAAGGAAATATATACTTCACCGTGATCTTATTTATGGATCTATAATCTATACACATCCTCCATTCTCCATCCTTCTTAGGTGCTAGCACAACAGGTACTGCACATGGACTTAAGCTTTCTTTGATCAAACCCTTCCTCAAAAATTCTTGCACTTGTCTATTCAACTCTTCATTCTCTATCGGTGTCATCCAGTGTGTTGCTTTATTAGGAAAACTAGCTCCAGGAATCAAATCCACGCAATGAATAATACTCATCATAGGTGGTAATCCATCAGGTACATTATCTGAAATGATCTCTTCATACTCTGTCAACAATTCCTTTATCTCTTCTGGTTGTTCTTCCACATGCTTCAATTATTTAGTCTTCTTAGGAACTAAGGCATACCACATGTTCTCATGTCTCAACCCATACAAGAATCTCCTTCCATCAACCCAACAAACTCTAGAACTCATACAAACCTCAACTATAGGAACTTCTTCCAATGGAAACAAAGTTTGCTTCATCCCATTAGCAACAATGGTATATCTATTCTTCTTTCCATCATGAATAGCCTATCTATCATACTACCAAGGTCTTCCCAACAAAACATGGCATACATCCATAGGCATAACATCACACAAAACTTCATCATGGTAATATCCTATCTTCAATTTCATCAAACATTGTTCACTTACTAGTATCTTATGCTCATCCTGAATCTAAGCAATGTAATAGGGCTTCGGGTGTTTCAACCTTTCCAACTTCAGTTTAGTCACCATCTCTTCAAAAAATAGGTTCTCAAAACTTCCACTGTCAACAATCACCTTGCAACATTTACCATTCACCTTGCATCTAGATTGAAACAAGTTCTTTCTTTGCAATGGCTCCTTTTCTAACTCACTTTGATATAATACTCTTCTATTCACAAACGCTTATCCATCTTCCAGTTTATTAGATGATCCGGCATGATATTCCTCAACCAAGGCTATTCTTCTATTGTTCTCTATCTTTCTACTTGTCTCTCCCTAATTACATTCAAATGCTCTATGTCCTTCTTAGCCACATTTATAACAAGTTCCCTTGAATATTCTTCTCTCCTATCCTCTATCATCTCTTCTATAACCTTCATTTCAATAACCACCATATCCTCCTCTTCTGTAAGAGTTTCCATCACCTCTATGGTTCAAGTTATCATTCTTACTAACCTCCTTATCTTTATTCTAATCTACAAAAGAGCCTCTTCCTCCTCCACTAGAAGTTTTTCCTCTTTGAAATCTTCCACCTCTTCCTCTCTATCTATGCTCATGTATTTTGTGTAGCTTCTCCTCTGCCTTCAGGGCACATTGATATGCTTCTTCCACAATTTGCAACTTGATCAAACTAATATCATCTTGTATAGATGACCTCAAACCATTCACATATCTGGCTACTTTCTCAATTTCCTCCTTTGAATGTCCAGATCTAATGTTCAACTTATAGAACTCCTCAGTATATTTTGTCACACTTGAATCTTTCTGCTTCAAATTCTGCAACTTTCAGAACAGACTAATTTGATAATCTGCAGGCATAAACTTTGTCTTTAACTTGTTCACCATCCAATCCCATGATTTTATTTTCTCCTTTCCTCTTCTTTTCCTATTTGTCTGCAAATGTTCCCACCAAAGGGATGCATGTCCTCTCAACTTTGTACAAGAAAAATTCACCTTCTTATCTTCAGTAGTACCTTCAAATTCAAAATACTTTTCCATCTTTGTAATCCAATCAAGCAATTCTTCTGAATTCAACTTACCATTATAATCCGGTGGATTGAAATGTGGTTTTGTATTCACTCTGGTTAGGGCTATTATGAACCTTTCTTCTCCCTGATCTAGGCTAGGTTGATCTTCTCTTCCTCTTTCGTCCTGAACTTCTACCTCTTCATCACTCACATCATCAACTGGTCGACCTCTTCTCTAGGCCGTTTCGACTGCATCTAATATGGAAGCAATTCCTCTCAACATCTCCATTAAAGTTGGGTCTGCATTTCCACACGCTCCATTTCCTCTAACATTTCTTCTTCCTGCCATCTTTACACAATTCCTCTGCAATTACAGGTTGAATCCTCAATTCACCACCCCACAACAAATCTTCAACAGGACTTCGCAAAATATGACGATCACACAATGAGAGCAACACATAATATGGAGGAAAATGTAGATACAAATATTCTCATTAACAGAAATATCAATTACATTCGACCAACAACATCAGAGCTTACAAATTCGGCTCACAAGCCTGATATAACATGTCCTAATTACAACATTCCAATATGCTCCTACATGCGACCTGAAATCTTACAATTCAGATCAATCTTTATCTACTCAATCAACTACTACTCCTAATGATCAATTACCAACTTTATATCATATCCATGATTTTGGAAACATCCATGTTGGCCAAAGATCATCACATTCTCCAAGGAAAGAAAATGTAACGTGCGCATGAATAGGTCGGCCTCAAATTTGAATTACTCCATCAAAAGGTGCATAGAATGAACTGTGGACCTATAGTGAAGTTCGGGGACACTCCACAAAACATTTAAGATCACGCTGTCGAGATCCGCAAGTCACAGGGATGATCCACGAATGATCGAATTAGCCGTTAGGCTTGGAAACTATTCTGGTGTTGGTTCAAGAAATTGTCGTGAACTCCGAAAGCGATAACTTTCCAGAAAAAGATCCAATCACACTCAAATATTGGAATAAGGAAAATGAACATGTCCACGATGTACACAAAGATCCACAGGGTCTGGTGAGCAAATATGATGAGTCTACCAACATGAACTGAGAAAGAACAAAATAAGAACAAAACTAAAAGAAAATATTTTTGGTTGATGCAAGATTTCCAAGAACCAAGGATGCTCCTGCATCACTTTGCATCACAATCATCCCACAAAGGTCGCCAAAATGTTGCCACTTTGTTTCACCCCTTGTTATTCACATAGGTTATAATAGATATAAGAAATATTAATGGGTTTATCATGCTCAAGTATACCTTTGATAGTTGTGTTACCCTTTTATCATGCTCATTCAATGACCTATTAGCATGTGCAAAAGTTGTCAAAATTGCAAAATTACAGTTTTGCTAAAACCCTAAACCCTCGTCAAAAAACCCTTGCATTTTTTTATGTTTTCTCATTGACCTTGGATCTAGTATCCCAACCACTTCAGTGTTTGTCTATGGCCTTTATTTTTTTTCTAACTAGTTTATCGATCATGTATCCTAATGCGCTTTAAAACAACTTTAGAGCACATACAAAATTGATAGCTTAAGTTATCGCTTCCTTTAGATCATGCCTTGGACACTTGGTACCTTCTCATTGCAATGTGCAACTCCTTTGCACCATTGTTTCGTTTTACCAATGCAAAGGTAAAATGCACTAAGCGATATGTTGAAAAGTAAAAGAATGTGTGTTAACTTTTGGCTTTAGCAAAAATTTCTTCACACTACAAGTTCTAATGTTGAGTGCAAAAGAAAAATGTGGTGGCTTAGTCAATTTTGAATATGAGGGACACTTGATGTCTATTCATTCAAGCACATAAGCTCTTCACACCACATTTTCATATCCTTAGCACATAAGTAAAATGTGTTAGGCCCCAAGATTCTTCACAAAATCGACACATGAAAACTTCTCTTTGCAATGCATTGTTATAAAGAAAATTTCTCCACGAACATGTTGATACCTGGGAAATTGAAAAGTAAAGAGATACGTGTATGTTTCTCATTGCAATGCAAGGCCTCTTCACACCACAAATTTTACCAAAAGCACTCAAATTATTTTTTGTAGTATACTTTGGGAATGTGCTAATTGTATATCATGCCGCAAACATTTCAAGATCTATGACCCATATTCAAACTTGAGAAATGGATAGTTGAGCTCTTCAAGTTCATAGGAAACAAGAAATAATGTTGCAGAGACTTCCCCAACTACCATATCTGATTCTTGAGGCTATAGAGGTGATCCTAAATATAATTTCTACCAAATCTAAGTGGAAAAATGACACCCATGCTTCACTAAATGGTTATAGAACGCCTTTTTGTTAGAAGGCCATTGCTAGTCACAATTTGGATGTGGTTTTTGCAATATTTTTTTCTCTTCATTCACGAAATCATGATTAAAGAGGAATGGTTATGGTTTCAAGGCCATTATCGTAAGATTCAATTTGGGATTTGAGGTCTCGATGTATGTACATGATTTGCAAGGGTTTTGGCTAGGGTTTCTTACCCACTCACTTGTCTTCTTTCTGATGACCTACAAAGTATATAGGGTAGCTTTGTGCTCATTATAAATGGTTTTTCCTTAGCTTCTCTAGCAAACTTATGTTTTGCATTTTGCAACTGTAAACAAGCTTTCAACTCTCTATATTAATGAAAATTGATCATTTTACCTCTTCTTTTTTGAATATAATGTGTACATATTCATTACCTTCATGTTTAAGCATTATTTTATTACCTTCAATACATATATGTTGTGTTCATTAAGTTTTTAGTTACTATTTTGTGGATGTTTCTTTCCTTTCAATATCTGTTCAAACCCTAACCTCCACATTACCCTTGGAATTTGATAAAATAAAGGATTGTGTAAGTCTTTTTCCCCTTTTTCATTAATTTATTGTGTTGTCTTGAGTGGGAAGAAATGTTTCTATCTTGGTGTATCACCTCTCATTTCCCTTTTATGCATTATTTCTCTCCCTTTTCCCTTTTGAGTTGTTAGAGTAGGGTTAGTGGTAGGATTCCATGTGATAAGTTGGACCAAACAAAAAACTCCTCTCCAAAATTCACAAATCACAAACAATATTTTGTTAGAATTTTAAAAATCACTCAAATAATGGTTGCAACCAAACATTCGTTACATTTATTAAAGACAATCAACCTCAATTACATCCACATTCACTCAAATCCTCATTCGATGAATATAGAGACTCTCAACATATAAAAATCTTCACAATACACACAACAACATAAAACTATATTTTTTTACTCATCAATTCAATGATTATAAACACTACAAAAATGAATTGAATCTTCTATGCATATCACATCAACACTCTTTTCTCTTCATCATGAGCCCCATATTATCATTCTGTACTTATTTTACTTATTTGTATGCTTTCATTCTATACACACTCAATCCTGCATTTCATTCAAACGCAGCCTCCACTCCTCCTTTATCTATTCATGTCCCCTTATTTCCACACCCTTCACACTATCTTCCACGCTGGTTAGACCTCCCACTCTTCAATGCATGCTTAATCTGCAATCCCACTTTGTTTTGTTTGTTTCATTTAATATTTCTTCACCTTTCCTGCACCTTATTTGATTGAAGTTCTTTTTATTTTCTATTACCCCTGTCATTTTACTTCCTTAGCATTCATACCTCTTCAATACTGTGTGCCTCTCATACAACTTGCATCTGCCTCTTCAAATTTTGTTAAAAAAAAAATCTTCCATGTAAGGGCACAACCAAGCTATTTTTTTAGTCTGCAAAAATAATTCACCCTTTGTGTCTCCCCTTTTGTTCTCCACAGTTGTGCCTTTGTGTATGGTTGATGCCTCTCTTCCTCACGTTGTCTGCTCCTTTTTAGTTGTTTTTTTAAAATTTAAAACTCCATAATGTAGACGCAACCCTTCTATTGGAAATTTCCATCTCTCAATTCCTATGCAACCCCACTCAAATTGGTTTGCCTAGTAATTTTAAGACTAGCGCCTCCCTCCTTTCTCTTCTGGTGCGACCTCCTCTTACCACATTGCCTCTTCACTTCCCATTCACACCTTTTTATTGCTATTTTTTTTGTTGTCTACATGCAGTTGTTTCTATCTTCCAAATTGGTGTCTCAAGAATACAGTTATTCACAGATTTAAGTAATAAACTCACAAAATGTATCATTGAAGCATTACCTTGACTGGTTGTGAATATTAGTCTTTGATCTCCTGTGATGCTCTTGCATCAGACACACCCGATAAAAATTTTGTGAGCATAGGCTCACAAAACGGAGTTGAGTAGTAGAACTACTCTTCCAAGTTTCAAAAAACTTGTAGCATGCTCCCACACTAAAACTGATATCTGCAAATTATTTATTTTTCCTCTTCTTCCAGCATCTTACCAGAACATTCTCCATCTTCCACCAACAAATTTTCACTTCATTCCTCTTTCCTCTTGTGGAATTGTGTCCACAGTGTATTGACCTCCTCCTCCAAACAATCTCTTCAGCCTTCTCCTCTGTCGTGGGTTTTGACCCACCACAAACCGACCACCTCCACCAAGTTTCATTGGTAGTACCCTCTACAACTTCTACGTGCAAATATATATTTGCATGCCAATCTACAACTACATTCTTCTTTCCATCTACTTGCAACTTCTTATTTACTTCAACAATAGGAAATTCCATATCAACTTCCTCATCCCAAATTTTAGAAAAATTACAACTTACCTCTGCATACTTTGATGTGACAATAACCTCATCCACCATGTTTGTTGTTGCTTCTTCAATTTTATTTTCGTTGCACTTCACCGCAACCTGCATGACTTAGAATTTTTTTGACTTGTGTAGGTTGCCCCCATATTTTCTTCCTTACATGCCCCTTCTATCAAAGGCCTACAAAAATTCTTATCCTTTGCAATCTCGATTGCAATCTCTTCTCTTTTCTCTTGATCCTTTTGCACAAGGATCTCCTCTTCTTTTTCTTCATTCTTCATATCTACTGCAATATTTTCTTTCTTCTCTTCATCCTTCAAAGTATTTTCAGCCACTTATTTCTCACCTATTGCAACTTTGATGTTTCTTTCTATGACATGTAATATTAACATATCAAAAACATAATTATAAATGAGGAATATGTCCAAAATAGAGCACCCTATTTTGGTGGGTGGTTATGACATTGGGAGTTACATTTCATTTTTAGAATGTTGGCCCATCATGGCATGGGCATTGAAGTTTGAGCTTACATTTTGGGCACCACTTTTGGACCATGGTATTTACTCATGATTTTGGAAACCATGTGTGATTTTTGGTTTTTTCTTGGTCTATTTAATGAATTTTGGGGATGGAGATGCAATAAAAAACACTTTTGTTTTATAAGAGGTTATGCTATTATAATTTCTATAGACATAGTTAGTGATTGGGATGCAAGAGTGGATGCTCTATGAATATTTTATAACCATGGTGATTATGATTATACATTGATAAATTATTTTTTGTTGGGTTTTTTCTTGAAATGATTTTCCTAGAGTACCTATTGCATTATGAATTTTTCTTGCATTGAATTTATTGCACATGTTTGTATAAATTATTTTAAATCATCAAATATATATTTTTGATATTTCTCTCCTCTCAATATTAATTAGAAAGTTCTTTAGAGGATTCCTTTCACTATAAAATGGTGATGCAAATACTAATTCCCAAAGAGATATTTTTTCTTGATTGATTTGCATTTTTTGGATAATTTCATACCCCTTTATTTTAGATGTACCTTAAGGTGCAGGATGTATGTTGAGAATGTTTATTGGTAGAATATGTGGTTCTTAATTAATATTTTGTCATATTCAAAACCTTTGAGGTGTGTGATCCCCAATATTATAATCATGTGAGTTGGTGGGGAAACAAAAATATGGCAGAGGAGAGACATTTAATCCATGTTAATAGATGAATTAGGATCAAAAGATAGATTATGGTTGGTCATCTCTAAGTCCATATTATCCTCATTTCAACTAAGGCTAGAAAAATATTCAATGAAAGTAGGGTCAAACTTCATAAGTGAGGCTTAGAGAGACCGATATGAATCAAATCATTGTAGATCTCTACCACTAAAGTATAATATAAACTCGCTAATAAAGGATATGTCATCATATAAGTATTTTTAATTAACTACTAAGAAAATTTTCACAAGGAAGCATTGATAGACTCATCATAATCATCATATAAAGGTTCTTCACTAAAGCTCATAATGTCATTATATAATGCAAGATAAGACTATGAAGCATTAGTGGGGCTTGCATGAGAAGATAATAAAGTATCATCAATCTATAAGGTCTCATCTTGTAGAAGGTCTATGTGAAAGACAAACATCCATAGATTCAACATGAGATTTAGAAAAATGATCATTACTAGATACTCAACATCATGTATGAAAGAAAATAATTCATTCAAAGAATATGAATATACAAGCATATGGATAATATGATGTGCAGAATATGTTTCATGAAAATATGTACCAATATCATGTATAGGTAAAAGAGGTGAGACATTATATGATAAATATTTTATAGGAAAATGTTCATTATTATCACAATGCATAGGATCATCATGGAGTATATGTGTGAATGGTATAAGAATCTATAATAGAATAGGGTAAGCACTAACTAATCCTATGGAAGAGTGGAAATATAGCACATGGAAAAACAACACGTCCATTGTAAACATATTCACATCCAAAGCATAAAATGGCATAAGTATATTAAGGATGGTCATGTCACATGATATGAAGATAAAAATTGTTGGCATATGGCTTGGGGAGATTATTGGTTTGGCTTCTAGTGTTGTCATTGATGGAAACTAAAGTCACTATTGTGGTTCACAGATCTGAACCTGGTCATACTAGCAATTAAAGTTAAGTACAGTGTATTACCGACAAAGAACATGAAGAACAGGGTATCTGGTTAGTATGTCAATCCATATGCTTCACCAGATCATCATCTTGTGTTGTGGATCCACAAGATAGGTTGTTAAGCATTGTGTTACCTTATTGGTAAGTTTTGTGATGTTGCATTAATCAGTGTATGAGTAAAGAGATCCAACAAAATGATTTTCTGATTATTTGCTCATGGTGGCCGACCTAGTCAATGTAGCATGTCGCAGATGTATAAGGGATGATTTTTTAAATGTTTCTATGTTTAGGAATTTTATTTTGGGTCCCAGCTATGTTGTGGCTAACTTGTATGGGTACACATTATAAATTTTTCATGATTTGAGTCGACATGTGGAGAATATTATATTTTGTGTGAAGCTGACATATAGTGTTTGAATTCTTGATGGTGGATATATATATGAGATTGGTAATTCATTTTATGTGTGAGAAGCAAGTGAAAAAGTGTGTGAGTGTGTGTGTAAAGTATAGCATATGTGTGTGCAAGTATTAGAAGGGTGATTGAGTGATCTATGCACAGTTTCAAAAGAGCAAAGCATAGCAGAGCAGGGCAGAAATATAGAATCAGTCAAAAGGGTTGAAGATTGTTTACTGAGCTTCATTGGAACTGAATCCAGGCATTGTAGATGCTATCTTCTCAGTTCAAACTTTTTTTGTAATCAATTTTTTTTTGTAAGGCAGTGAGCCTTCCTTATTCTGAGCAGTGAGCTCTAGGCAGTGTGCTTGAATGCAAGTGCATTCCCTTTTGTTCATACTTTTAACAGAGTATAAATTGTGGATTAATCTCCACCGTGGTTTTTCCCCTAATAGGGTTTCCACATAAGAATATTGGTGTTATGGTGCTTTGATTATCTTGTTAATGTGCTTGCATCTTTATTTTTATTTGTGTTGTAAACGGTTTAAGATTTGGATTTAAAGTTTAGATTTGCTGAACACTGATTCACCCCCCCCCCTCTCAGTGTTCCCTAAGTCCAACAAAAATATGTTAAAATTTAAACAAGCATGCAACAAATTTTGAAAGGTGTCATAATGATAGGATGCCTTGGGATGGGAGGGTAAGAGAAGAGATAAATCATGTAATGTATTCCCAAAACCTAATTAAATGATATATATATATATATATCAAATATATATATATATATATCAAACCCTAAAAAATATAGAGATAAATAGTAAATTAGAAGTATATTAGATTTGAAAAACCTTAAAAAATATGACAAACCCTAGGGGAAAACTAGGTCATGTTAGATTGAATAAGTTCACCAAAATGTTTAAAAAAAAAAGACTTTTCCCAAGCTTAATCTTTGCTAATTCAATAGTATGCATATACATAGGCATAAATTAACCTATATTTTAATTAATTAAATATTTTGTGAACATAAATATTACGAAATTTGACCATTAAGTACTAATTGTATGATGTTAAATCTAGATCATACTACAAGAGGTTCAATCTATACTAAACCCTTATTCTAAATTAAGAAAAATACTTGAATGGATTGAGCATAAAGAAAGTCAAATCAAATCTTTAAATTCACTTACCAAAGCAAAAGATCTTCTATGTTGAGAGGATTTGCACGTGGATATGAGTGATATAGTTGTTCTTTGGATTCTTTGAAAGGGCTTAATAGCATGTTCTTATATTGGTATGCTTTGATATAGATGTGTGTAGTCTTGTTGTTTGGTGTATCATGTAAGTTTCTTATTGTCATGAGTAGGAGTGGTGAGGGATTTGTGGTTTAATTTATCTAGGTGCTTGAGTGAGGTTGTGAATGATAGAGATTAAATGATAGATGGATAGTGAAGATACACTTGGGACATTTGGTTACATATAAGGGGGCATTTTAACTTAATTTAATTATTGTAGATGGATGATGTGGACCTATTTATTTGAGTTTTGGAGGGATAACTTTATTTAAATTTAGTTTAAATGGGTGAAGGTGGATTTAATTTAATTTAATTTAAATAGTAAGTGATGTAAATTATAGATAAAATTAATTAATTGTTTTAGATAAGGTGGATTTTAAGTTTCTACACTAATTGTATAGAAAGTAAATGTGATAAATAAAAATAATTAGCTTTAGGCTTGATGAATAAATAATTATTATGCCAACATTAAAATCTAGATGTCTTGAGATAAAGATGGAGTATCATTTTATGTACTTTATCTGAGGATTTGAATAATCAATCAACTAAGAGGGATTGAGTCTATGGTTTTGGTTCTTTTACATAAATGAATTTGATCTAGCCTAGTGTGCACTCTTTCTTTCTATTTATTTATTCACATTTGTCTTATATGTTATCTAGATTGGTAGTATTTAAAAATACCTTTAGAGGGTTATTGGATTGCTAGTGGACAAGTTCATGTAGCTTAAACCTTGAAAAATACTAGTTGTATAGTCATGCTAATAATTGAAGACAATAGGCTCCAAACACATAGATGTGCTAGAATGGTGTGGTGTAGATATATGTCATTTTAGTGCACCAAATTGAAGTGTTATTTTCCTAAATTTAAATGAAATTCAAATAATTCTTAGATAAGAACAAATGATGAGAAGATCCCAAATTAAGGAAATCAAATATCTTTATGTACAAGGACATAGTAATAAATGATGAAAACATATATTTAGTCATCTCTATGTGAGAATGGAATGGGTGGGAGCTAGGTAGAATTTTAATTTTAATTTTGAAAGGTGCCTATATAAATGACCCAACAAGTTGAAGTGGTTTAAAATTGAAGTGGATATCAAGATATATGTATATAGATGCAATCATGGGCACAATAAATGAGGTATATGTGGTAATATATGTATATATGGATAAGATGGTGTCAAATATGTGTGTAAATGGATAGACAAAAACATGGGGTAATGAGCCTAAATTTACATGTGATTGAACCATTTGTCAATATATAATTGTATTGAGCCATTCTCTAAAAATGAGCACAAAACTAAAAGGGAATTAACATGTGCATGCAAATTTAACTATTGCAATATTGTATTTTATGCTTTATCTATATAAATTTTAGGATTAGGTTTTGAGCACCTAAAATTTGAGCTTACTTTATTGCATGTTGCAATAAAAGACTAACATTTGAATTATGACTCAATTTTGGGCAAATAATTTGTGACAAATATTCATGGTAAAACATAGAACTGCGAGGAGACTTAGATAAAGGTCATCTAGGGTTATCCCTTATCCTAAATGGTGGCCTTGAACCTTTTGAGGAATCTTGACCTTTGAAAATTAAGGTTTTAGAGGCTACAAACATTATTCGCATGTCTATACTTACAAATAGAACACTTGGTGGTACTAAGAAGCACCATTAGAACCTACGATAGCAATGAAGAATCCTTGATACTTCCTTGGTTATAATGAAGCCTTGTTGATTGATTCATTTTTTTTGAAGTTGGAAGATACACTAAGTAGCATATGCAATAGATGTGTAGGTAGCTAACAAGGATGTGATGATGTAACAAGTGCTTGAGACTTGATACAATAAACATGTGTTATGAATCTTTAAGTTATGGACTAAGAGAAAGAACTACGGTTTTGATATTTATTGATCCAAGTGATGATGTAATTATGATGATTGATGCAAATATAAAGCTGTAGACGCGTAAAATGTACTAATTGACTTTGGACATCTGATCTTGACCACTAACATCTCTTCATCCTAAATCATCCTTCGGTCTAACCATTTAATCAAATGCCTTTATTTGATTAAATTCATCAATATTCCTCTCTTAATTAAATAAATCAGTTATCTAATTAATTCATCCTTTCTTGATAATTAAATCAACCAGTCTGGTCTAATTATCCCTATTTAATTAAATAATCCATTTTATTTAATTAAATCTCTAAAGTCTATCTATTAAATTAAATAAATTAAACCTTGTTTAATTTAAGTTAACATCACCCCCTTTAGCTAGATAAATTAAAATATTTATTTAACTAAATCTTTAAATCATATTCTTCTCATATTTGATTTAAATCAATCCATATATTTAAGTCAAATAGGTCACATTATTTAATCCTTCATTAAATTAATTAACCTTGATTAATTTAATTGATTCTCATGTCCCATCCTCCATCTTTTGCAACTTGCACATGAAAATAGAGTTATTTGATTTATTAAATCTCTATTTATCTTCAACATGACATAAAGGAGGAATATTCTTCAAATTTGAAATTCAAATCTAAGTTGACTTTGTCCTTCCAAAAAGGCATTAATTCCCTCTTACAAGTCCTTTTTCATTGAGCCAAGTGGCCATTACTCCATTTGACTCTCCCTCCACCTTGTCATTAATACAATTTCAAAATTCAAATATTGGCATTTATTGGCACATTCATCAAAACTTGCACATCCTTGGCCCATTCACATTTGGAAAAGTGGCACTTTGCCATTAGATGAAATTTAGTCCCACATTGCTCTATTTTGGGCATTCTTTCAACTTGTCATTCTATAAATAGAGAGCTCCTCTATTGTATTTGTCATCCACAATTTGAGTAAACTTACTATGCTCAAATCTTTAGCAATCTTCATCCATACTTTTGAATTTGTAGCTAGGTTATGCAGGTTTTTATCTTGGAGCATTCATCACTCTTCATCAAAGTGGATCAATTTTCATCACCAAATCACCATTGCATCATTGGAGTTGGGAAAGGGCCAATTTTCACATCAAATTGGCACCAATTCCCTCAAGAGATTTAGAGTTTTCTTTGCTTTAGAATAGGATTTGATATGTTTTAAGTTTTGTTGTGTTTTTTATTTTATTTCCTTTTTTCTTTTGCAACTTAAATGAATTTCTTGAGGAATCATGTTACTAACCTTGCATTTGATTTAATATATTGATTGTTTCTTGTGTATGTGCAGGTTTGGAACAATGGTTCACATTTTGGCGCTAGAAGGAGGGCCCTTTCTTGTTTTCTAATCATCTTTTTGTCAAAAATTATGTGTTTTTCTTTGTCTACAGGAAAACTCCACTGCTGGAAGCTCAACGTCATTGTTCAACACCATTGGTTCTCCAACGTTGCTATATATAATCGCTGAAACTCCAAACTACGACGCCTCTGACTTCCCGCCCAGAATTTTGAATTCTAAACTGCTACGCTGAACCTGTTTGACCCGCAAGAATCTTTCAAAAACCTAAATTGCACTGCTGACCAAAAGGGTGACGCATTCATGCTCACTAGTCTGGTTAGAGAGCGACGCTGACTAGTAAGCGGCGCTATACAACACCGCTGGTGAAATCAAACTGCGACGCCTTCATGGATTGCACTGTTGGAGGGGAGTATAAAGTGAAATTTTATTTGTAGCACATGCTTGTTTTCAAATTATGGTTCTTTTGTCTATTTTTTGCTTTTTTGACCTTTGTTTTTACAGAATCTGACTGACTTTCTTGTAGGTTGGATCGATCAAAGATGAAAAAGAAAGGAAGCATGATGATGTCATTTCACAAAAATAAGTGTTTTTAAACACTCTAGTGTTTTTAAACACTCTAGTGTTTTTAAACACTCTAGTGTTTTTAAACACTCTAGTGTTTTTAAACACTCTAGTGTTTTTAAACACTCTAGTGTTTTTAAACACTCTAGTGTTTGTTTAACACTCTTAGAGGATTCACCATTCCTCTTAAAGAAAAAAATTGTTATCTTTTTATGCTTAGGACTTACTAATTTCATTTTGGGCTTTAAAAGGAACCTTTCAAATTCTTGTTACAAAAAGGGCTTAAAAAGAACATTAGGACTCAAATTTACTAGAGTTTTTTTTTTGTTTAATAATTGAACAAGGAAAATTGTCACACTTGCTTTGGTGCTTTAAAACGAATCAAAATCATTGCTTTGTGGACTTAAAATGAATATGTGCAACTTTTTTTTGTGATTTCTTACTTAAACTAACATCATCGAAAAGGATGTATGCGCTTCTCTCGCACTTCACAACGATCTTGAGAATCAAAAGGCCTTTTTTGTGATCTTAGGGTGGGAAAAAGTGATCACCTCCACACTTCATTTTGGGTTTAAAAATTGAACAAAACACTTTGCGAGTGTGAGTAAACCTATTGCATGTGTTCTCCCTTTGTTTCTAAACAAAGGTTGATCGAACTATGAATCTGTTTGCTCGCTTTTGTTTATCTTAGAGGGCCTGCCTTGGGGAAAAAGTACTCACCCAAGGGAACGAATCAACCGGTAACACTCTAAAGCCAAGAGTATTTCCAGTCGGGATATGAATGTGGGTACTAGAATAAACGGTAGTATCACACAGTTGGCTCTGATGAGAAGGGCAGCAATGGTCTCTCGCCACGTTGGGTCAACTCCTACGAAGGGAAAGTCCGAATTAAAACCCTTGTTGTAGAAAGGCCAAAATCCCTATCTATTTGTTGGTGCAAGAACGTTCGTTTTGAAGCCGCCCCACACTTTTACGGTCTTTAGTAGAAATGGAAAGCATGCCATGGGAGTTTCATGGGTGTTGATGTTTGGTTTCCCCGTATAAGTGAGTGTCGTGGAGGGGAGCTAGTGGGGTCAAGCATCTAACCATTCGCTAAAGATAAGCGTAGCTGGACTTGTCCAAGTGGGGACTCAACAATATTGTCTTTCATATCCATAGGATGGTACTTGCTCTTGGTTACAAAATGCTTTGCTTGTTCGAAAACATTTTGGAAACAAACACTTAACATCATCATCAGAATTTCAAACTCTTTAGGAGGAAAATACAATTGACCGAATTCATGTGTTATTGCTTTTCCTTGGGATTTTATCCTTAGAGGTTTCTAAACACTTGGACTTACATCTCAATTTGCCTATTAAATTTAAACAATAAGTAACCCTTGCCTTAATTTCATCAAATTTCCACATAACATACTTTGTGGGGTTCAAAGAAATCGAGACATTAGACGTCTAGTTTGGAAACCTAATCAAAGAAGTGTTTGTGGTAAAACAAAATCACTAAGCAAAGATAACAAAATTGGCTCTCACATGTGTTATTTCCTCATGATTTACAAGAAAGTCAAAATCCCAAAACGAAAGTCCTTGAGTCAAAGTTCAAAATTTAGGAATCACACTTGAAAGGTCATCAAGAAATACATTAGGATGTACAATCAAAAGCAACACATCAAAATAAGCAAAAAATTCACAAGGTTCTATAGACTCATTCCTTTGAACAATCCGGAAATGTATGCTCAATTTGAACCACTTCTTAGTTATAGAGGTCCTTAGAAGAATCGTATGTTCTTCAATACCGAGGTGTAGTTAAAAAGCGTCTTTTTAGGTACATCCTAGGATCAAAATCAAACCTTCATCCATATTTGAACCTCAAAAACCAAAATCATCTCATTATTAACTCTTCAAAATCTTGGAAAAATCCTTCATGTTAAACTTTGGGCAAATCATTTGAAATCAATCCAAAATCACTTTGTTTGATTGAATGTGTGTAGATGCATCCTTCTCCACATATTTGATCAAATTATCAAACCTTGTGAACAAATTCATCACTTGATAAACATCCAACATCTTGGGATTTAGGATTTCATTATCAAAATCATCTTGTTTGGATAGGGGTGTTTAGATGAATCCTTCTTCTCACACCTAGACAAATTAGCATCTTGTGAATGATTTAACTCTAGGACAACATCCAACCTCTTAGAGTTTATGAGTCCACCAAAATCTGAATCCAAAACAAATCAATCCTAAATCAAATCCTAAATTTTAACATACCCTTCAATATTTTCTCAAGAGTTCCAATCATCCATCAAACATCCATCTTGCATCCATACCATTATCACCTTTTGATCCTTAAATCATTCTAAAATTTCTCCTTTTGTACATAAAGATATATCAATTGAAAGAATTAGAGATTCATCTCCTATATTCTTAAAAATTGATCCCTATTTTATGGTGCAGACTAAATCTCAACACAAGAAGAACATGGAAGCCAACAAAGAAACACCCGCTTCAAGTGACCTAAGCCAAACAAACTTCGAAATAAATCTCGTTGAATCAAACAATCCTTTAACCAACGTTCCTTCATCATCACAAAATCCACAAGAGGAAAGCCAAGAAGAGGATCTTACCTTTGGGATGTCACATGAGGAAATCACTAAAATGGTTCAAAATCCAGAGAATCATAAGATTATCAATATCATGATGAGGCTCAACCCCTCACTATACATGCTTGAATTAGCAAAGCAAGGGGCTAAACTCCCTTCTGATTTTGATGTGAGCACTATTGTGGAACCATCCTTTGGGATCACACCCCCAATCTCATCCACCATCCCCATTTCATCTACACCCCCATCCCAAAGTATCACTCAAAACATCCTACAAATCACATCATCCTTTGCTCCAACTCAACCCAGTGTCAGCAAGGGAAGTGCATTTCTCAATGCCATACAAACACATCCCCTTGTCAACAATCAGGATTTGGACCCAAATACCATATTGGGACAAACTTTACCCCAAAATCCATTACATATGTATGTCCCTCTCACTTTTCATGATTCCAATAACCCATCATCATCATTCTTTCATGCAACACCCCAAACCTCTCTCCCCATAACCTTGCAAGGAGAAGGTGACATGTTTGAACCAGGGGGCATTTTTGACACTACACCATTTCCTCAAGAGATCACATCCCTCACATTTTCACCACTTCCACCATTGCCATCATCATCCACACCACTACTTGGATTAGGGCTTCCACCTTTACCAAATATCAATCAAAATCAAACCAACATCTTGAACATCAATCAAAACATCACGCTAAACTCTCAAAACTTGTTATCGACATCACAACAACAGATGACAACTACACAAGCAATCACCACATCATCAACCACCCCCCTAACATCTCAAAACATGATCTCTCAAGGACCAACCACATCGATCGCACTATCTACCACTCAAAACCTGACCATCAACACAACAACACCTCTCACCACCACAACGAACACCATTCCAAATCCACCTGCACCACCACCACCACCAAGCTCCAATACATCAAATCAATATAGCATTGCATTACAAGAAGCTCAACAAGTTGCTTATCAAAATGCATTCCAACAAGTACAAAAACAAAAAGTTGTGCAACTAATTGCTCAACAAGCTGCACAACTAGCTGCTCAGCAAGCCGCTCAAGCTGCGCAAGCTGCTCAAGCAGCCCAAGTTGCATTACAAGCACAACAAGCACAACAGGCTACTCAAGCCCAAATCTTATTACAACAACAAGCGGCACAAGCCCAAGCACAAGCTCAAGCACATGCTCAAGCACAAGCTCAAGCACAAGCAACACAAGCCCAAGCACAAGCTCAAGCTCAAGCTCAGGAACACGCTGAATATCAAGCACAACAAGCACAAGCACAAGCGTAGTAGCTTCCACAAAAACAAGCAACACAACTACAAGCATATCAACAAGCGATAAAACAATACCAAGAGCAGCAAGAAGTAGCCCAATTAGTAGCCCAACAACAAGCGTTGTTGGTACAACAACAAGCACAAGAATAGGCGCAACAACAGGCAATCCTGGAACAACAACAACAAGACCAACAACAAGCGATGTTTATACAACAACAAGTGCAAGCATACATGGCTCAACAGAATGTGAAAATACCACCAATCAACACATAAACTAATTCACCCATCACACCCACAAGCGAACCACCTCAAAACACTTTCATCCCACCTCCTGATCCACAAAAATATGTCGTGACACAAATCAAATTACTCTCACAACAAGTGCTCGATCTTCAATCAGGGCGAACCACAAAAGCATCCAACAACTTGTGCCCCTATCCGTTTGATAGGAGCCTTGTGATGAAACCATTCTTGAAGGAATTTGACATTCCCAAGTTTGACAAGTACCGTGGGATGGGAAACCCTGAAGATCACATCAGGGAATTCTAGGTTCATTGCATGGAAGTCGCGTATGACAATACCTATCTGATGCGGATATTTCCTAGGATTTTGGTTGGCCATGCCATGGAATGGTTCTCTCACCTACCCAAAGGCATCAAGACATTCCAATAAATCATAGACACATTCATCAAAAACTACGCATGTAATATCGCCATGGATGTCAGTCTTGAGGAACTATCGGCTCTGAAACAAGGTAAGAATGAATCATTTGCTTCATTCCTACAACAATGGCGATCCAAGGCCAATCAGAGCAAATGGGTCATTCCCGAGGAACAAGTGTGCACTATCATATCCAACCTTGACGACATCTTGGCATTCCATCTCAAGGTCCAAGGGATCACTACGTATGACTAGTTGATTTCCAAGGCACTTAGCATCGAACGAGCCCTTATGACACAACCTGGAGGATCAACTTCATATCCTGAACAACAGAATAATCGCCCACCCACCAATTACAATGAAAAACCTCTCACATCGGTAAGAAACAAAAACATTACAAACGATGGTGTCATCGATGCCAAAGTTTTCATCAATGCCCCTCGACAAAACACACCCGCACCACAACAACAAATCCAAAACCATCATCAAAACAACCATCAATCGAACACAACAACACACCAACCAAACAACCAAGCAATCAATAATGTAAATGACCAAAGAGGACCGCCCCAGTGAAACAATAATTTTACCAAGCGAAAGTACACTGCTCTTGGGGAACCACTTGAAGTCATCATGAAGAAACTGATAAACGAAAACCTCATCAAGATTCCCACCTATGAGAACTACCAAGAACCAGACGTTAAACCTCCTTGGTACAATGAAAATCAGCTCTGCGACTTCCACAAAATCAAAGGGCACACCATGAACAGTTGCATGAGGTTAAAGAACATAGTCCAAGACCTTATTGATCAAAGGATCATAAATGTGGAACAACCAATAGGAAACCAAAACCTCAAAATATACATGAATCCGATTCCTAACCATAACAATAAAGGAAACAATAACACTGATAAGGGGAAAGGCACCTTCAAAAAAGTGAACCGTTTGTATGAAACTGTTGTTGCTTCCCTAGATGAACACTATGCAGTAATCACTATCAAAGGAGCTCAATCTGATTATGGAGTCACCACAAGAGGCGAAAAAGTTACTATCGCAAGATCATCTCAACCAAACAAAACTTTCTTGTCCAATTCAAGATCCATTCCTAATGGTTACAATGTCCTTGATCAGCTAAAAAGAACACTAGCATAAATATCCATCATGGAGTTATTAAAAATCTCATCCGCCCACAAGAAAATCCTTGAGGAAGTATTGGCTTCATCCACCGTTCCCATAGATCTTGATGCGGAACAATTCCAAGCTATGGTCGGCAACATCATCACTCCAAACCTCCTTACATTCTCTGATCAATACTTTCCCGCTCAACCATCTCATAACCGTGCACTCCATTTAGAGGTCCTAGTGCAGAAAAGTAAAGTCAAGTGAGTCTTGGTGGATGGAGGTGCAGGCTTGAATATTTGTTCCCTCAAGCTCATTAAGCAGTTAAAAATCTCAGAGGATTCCATTGACAAAGGAAAAGGTATTACAATTAGATCATATGATGATCAGGAAAGAGTGTCCCAAGGAACAATTAGAATCCCTATTCAAGTAGGGCCAGCTATCATGGAAACCACCTATTAGGTCCTAAACCTCGACTTACCTTATAACATTCTCCTAGGACATCCATGGATTCATGCAATGCAAGCAATAGCATCAACCTTCCATCAATGTGTCAAATTCACATATGAAGGACAAGAGGTCACCATCCATGGAGATCCTGAACCATTCTCCTACTGCAAAAGCCTTGAGGCAAAATACTACAAAATACATCAAGTACCTAAAAATGATGAAGGCACATCAACACCGTACATTGATCCAGCCACTCTCGCATCCACTTCTGCAACAGAGACACCCGCCATTCCTGCCATCCCCACCATCTCCGATATCAAAGTCATCATCCAAGATAATGATTGCGGAAACTACACGATTCCCAAAAATGCTTTTGTGGTAGGAGAGTTACCACAATCTCCCAGATCATGAGGACATCCACAATCAAATGAAGCCTCCACATCTCAAACATCCCCTGAAGAATATCCCAACTTTAGAAGTTGGGGAGATATCGACTAAGAAGTCATAGAGGAGGACCCATCTCATCTCCTATACCAAGATAATAGACCAGCTACCGATCTAACAAAGGATGACAGAAGCAAGGGTTTGCAAATGATGCTCATAATGGGCTATGATAGAAACCAAAGACTTGGGAAAAATGACAACGGGCTTATAATACTTATCATTCCAGAGACGTGAAGGAGAAATCTTTGCCTTGGATATACCCCTCTGAGTATAACCATACGTGGCCGAAGTCCTCCAATTAGAAAGGTCAATAATCCTCCTTAGCTATCCACAACCGAACTTCGCTTACCCGTATCTACAGGTCGAGTCATAGACAACTTCACATTTGACATAACTGATGTCTGTAGTAGTAGTGATGATGAGGATCCCATAACCAACCTACCTAGGCTCTTCAAGGATACCACCCTTCTCTTGATTAGCACCTTATCCTTTGATTTAGACCATCAAAATCATGAAATCCGCCTAGTTTACCCCCAACTCATCGATTATGACCAACAAGGACCACCAATTCTTGACACATTGAAAAATGATGAGGCGCTCTCAGAATTCATGAGACTACGAGATAATATTCCGTGCGGGGATCACAAAGCAAGATTCATCATTGAGCTAGATACACATGCATACTATGGGGAAACAATTGAATCCCTCAGTCGCAAAAGTGAGAAATTAAGAATAATATCTAAGTCCTTGAGTGAAAACCACACTATGGCACTCTTCGACACGAAAAAGGTAAAAAGAAAGGATGCATCCAACGGTGAAAACCTCTCTGAGGCGCCTAAGGATGGGGGATTCAATCATCCTTTTAGAGCCCTTCATCAGGAAAAATCAATAGTCCTAGCAGAAAAGTGCAATCTAGTTAATCTAGGAAAAGAGGAGACCCCGCACATCACATTCTATGTGGATTCATTACTATCAGAAGAACAAGAACTCCTAACATCCTTCTTAAGAGAGGATAGGTAAAATTTGCATGGAGCTACGCAGACATGCCAAGGCTCGATCCAGAAATTGTAGTTCATCACCTAGCAGTATACTCTGAAGCAAAGCCCGTTAGAAAAAAGCTTAGGAAAATGCACCCTTAGATCGACTTGCTAGTTAAAATGGAACTAAAAAAGCTATTGGACGTAGGATTCATTCGACCAATTGACTATCCGGAATGGGTGTCAAACCTGGTTCCCGTCTCAAAGCCCGATGGGGGCATCAGAATCTGCACAGATTTCAGGGACTTAAACAAAGCATGTCCAAAAGATGACTTCCCGTTGCCCAACATTGACATGATCATAGATATGACGACGGGACACAAAATGCTTTCCTTGATGGACGGTTTCTCGGGATATAACCATATAATGATTGCTAAAGAAGACCAACACAAAATAGCCTTCACTTGTCCATGGGAACTTACTACTGGAATATGATGCCATTCGGCTTGAAGAATGCAGGAGCAACATACCAAAGAGCCATGACGTTAATCTTACATGACATGATCCATAAAGCTATCGAAGATTATGTTGATGAAATACTAGCCAAATCCAGAAAGAGGAAGGATCACATAGCAACCTTAAGTGCCATTTTTGACAGGCTGTAGGAATACAAGGTTCAATTAAATCCAAAGAAGTGTGTCTTTGGCGTATAATCAGGAAAGTTGCTAGGATACATAGTGTTAATGAGAGGTATTGAGGTAGATCCAAAAAAAGTAAAAGCAATCCTTGAGATGGAGGCACCCAAAACATTGAAACAATTAAGAGGTCTCCAAGGCAGGCTTCAGTCTATCTGAAGATTCATAGCACAGCTGGCAGATAAACAAAATCCATACTCTCACCTACTTCACAAGGGTGTAGCGTACAAGTGGGATAACAAGTGTGAAGAATCCTTCAATAAGATCAAAGAATATCTACTTACACCACCAGTCCTAATGCCACCAATCCCAAGAAAGCCATTAATTCTCTGTGTCAGCAACAACAACAGCCCTTGGAGCTCTCTTAGCTCAGCACGACGAAAATGGGACAGAAAGGGCCATATGTTATATCAGCAAGACAATGGTCAGTCATGAGTTAAACTACTCATTCTTTCAAAAAGCATGTGTAGCAATAGTGTTTGCTTCACATAAATTCAGACATTACATGTTGGCACACAAAGTCAAACTCATTGCCAAAATCGACCCTCTCAAGTACTTACTGTCAAAAGCAATGCTCACTAGAAGAATGGCTAAATGGGTCATGATACTATTAGAGTATGGCATTGAATATGTAGAGCGGAAAGCAATTAAAGGCCAACTCATCGCAGATTAGCTTGCAGAAGCACCAATCTATTCAGAGAATCCTCTCATCTCAGAGTTTCCAGATGAATCCATCTTCAATCTCAACATAGCCGACCACTAGAAACTTTACTTTGATGGCTCATACACGCAACGTGGATCAGGAGCCGATGTCTTCTTTATCACCCCACAAGGGGACTGCATACCAAGGTCCTATAAATTGGTGTTCCCCTACACCAACAACATTGCATAATACGAGGCTTTAACTATAGGTCTCAGAATAGCAGTGCAATGGCACATCATGGCCCTTAGAGTATACGAAGACTCTCAACTGATAATAAACCAAGTGAACAGTGAGTACCAGACTAAGGATGATAAGCTCACTCCATACAAGAAACTGGTGGAGACTCTCAAATAATCCTTTATCAAGATCACATTTGAGCAGATTCCTAGAGCCAACAACAGAGCAGTAGACGCCATGGCAATGATTGGATCCCTATTGGACATCCCTCACAATGTCCCAAAATATGAATTCTTGGTAGAGCAACTTCTCATGCCCGCATTCGAGGTACCAAAATTGAAATTTGTGTGTGAAATCGTTGGTCCCGGTGATCCCTGGTACCATGACCTTTATACCTACCTGCGAATAGGTGTCCTACCTGCTGACTTAACCTCAACCTTAAAATGAACCTTTGTCAAAAAGGCATCCTGATTCATCATCCTAGGAGATACCTTGTATCGTAGGAGCATAGAAGGAACCTTATTACGTTGTTTAAATGTTGAGGAGGCATTGTCTGCTTTAACTAAAGTACATAACGGCATATGTGGTTCACACTTGAGTGGAATGACCCTAGCCAAGAAATTGCTGAGGATGGGGTATTATTGGCCTACAATGGAAAGAGAAGCACATGACTACGTCAGAAGGTTCCTACAATGTCAGCAACATAGGGACCTCATCCATGCTCCAGCTCAAGAACTTCATCCCATCATCACACCATGGTCCTTTTCACAGTGGGGACTCAATCTCATTGGAAAAATCACTCCCACTTCATCCAATGGCCACAAGTTCATCATAACCGCCACTTAGTACTTTACCAAGTGGGTGGAAGCCATACCCATGACATATATAACCGGGAAGTAGATATAAAATTTCATCCTAAACTATCTCATTTGCAACTACGGTGTCCCACAAGCCATTATCTTAGATAATGGGACACCATTTAAGAATCAGGATGTCTGCGACTTGTGTGAAAAATTCAAAATCCAACATCGCTTCTCCACCCCATACTATCCCTAAGGCAATGGCCAAGCAGAAGCCACTAATAAAACCATTTTAAAGATCCTCAAGAAAATAGTTAATGACGCAGGTCATGACGGGCATTTGCAGCTCAATCTCGCCCTCTGGGCCTACCAAACCAGTATCTGCACACCCATCGGTGCCACCCCCTTCTCCCTAGTCTACGAATTAGAAGCAGTACTCCCCATTGAGATCGAGCTCTCGTCACTAAGAATATCACTGCAAAACCTCATCACGGATGAAGAGTACCGAATATCAAGACTGAATGAGCTGGAGCTACTAGATGAGTGGCGTATAGATGCTTTAAATCATTTGCAAGTCTATCAAAACAGACTCAAGAGGAGCTATAATAAGAAAATCAAAAGCAGAACATTCCAAGTTGGAGAACTGGTACTAAAGGAGAATTAGAGGAACGTCCCAAATCCAAACAACAAAGGCAAGTTTGAACCCAATTGGTTGGGACCTTTTGTTATCACAACAAGCTATAAGTTAGGGGCATATCAGTTATCAACACCCGAAAGGGAACCTCTGCAAGAGCCCATGAATAGCTCTCATCTCAAAAAGTTTTATGCCTAAGCTTTCAAGGTATAGAACCCAAAAAATAAAAAAAATCAGAAAATGTCCTGAAGAAATGGTTACCTTGGCGAAAACCTGGCAAACAGGCGTCTTGGTGACAATAAAAAAAAAATTTAAAAAGAAAAAAATCCAAAAAAATTAGAAAAAATGATCAAAAATAGTAAAGAGAAAAATCGTCCTTTGGTGAAAACCACTTCGGTGGCACTTTGGACAAGTACCTTGGTGAAAACCTGCAAAACAAGCGCCTTGTGTAAATAAGCATGTTCCATCCACCAAGATCTTTACAGCTTGTTCTGCATCATCCATCCATTACGTTTCCATCATCCATCACATTCAAATCTCCATCCATCACCCATCCATTTGACATCCGCATCATAGGTTGGTCTTGTGTTCGTATCATTATCCCTCCTAGTACTACTCGACCCATCCTCAAGGTCAATTTATCCTCCCTTTATCAGAGTAGTCTATTGCATCACGTTGGGGGCATGTTCTCATTGAATCAAATTCGTGTATATTCTTGAAGTCCTAAAATCAAAAAATCCAAAAACATCGAAAACCAAAAAATCCAAAAACATCAAAAAATCACCAAAAATCCAAAAACATTCAAAACATATCAAAATCCAAAAACAGGTCAAAAATTAGTCAAAAATTCAAAAACAGAGTCGTCTTGTCGAACTACAGGTATTTGAGCCTTGAACGTAGGCAAGGTTGATCTTTGATCATCCCCCGAGACACTTAGGTTAATCCTTTAGGAGTCTGTCATAATAAACTAACATTTCATCATGTATATCTTCATCTATAAATCGGTCAAGTCGTTAGTCAAACTACGTGGTCTCTGTGTGTATAACGTAGGCAAGGCTAATCTATTGATCAGCCCCCAAGGCCCCTAGGATAGGTCCATAGGTTAGTCTCTTGGTCAAAATCTCATAAAACCCAAAAACATTGGAAAATCAAAAATCAAAACATTTGGAAAATCTCAAAAAATACCAAAAATAGCCTCAAAACATTGAAAAACGTCAAAAACATCCAAATATTTGAAAAAAAAATCCATCTATCTCATCTTGCTTTCACCCGCAATAAACATCACTCATAATAAATGATCGTCATCCTCAGCCTTTGGTGAAACAATTAGAAACAAGTCTAGCAGGTGAAAAGTGAAAACTCAAAACGTCAAGTCTCAAGTCTAACTCAGTCAATAAACAAGTTAATCAACTTTTTGTACCAATAGCTTATCAATCTTAAAATCAATCTCATCATTGTCTGATAAAATCACGTCCTAGGATGAATCCTTCCTACAATGGGCACCTTTTTTATTAGACCAATCACTTTGGATAAATGAAATGGTGTGTCACCATCCACTAATATGTCCTAGGATATATCATTCTGACAATGGACATCATCTATTGGCAATAAGTTTTGGTTCTTATCCTTCAAAACATAGTTTCCTTTGGCTAACGGTATGAAGAACATTAGCTTGTTTGTTTACGTGATTTTATCTTATTTATCTTATTGCGCTCATTCGAAGGACCTCTCGATGATATCCGAACAAAGGATTTAGAGAGATAGGAATGGGACAACGATCATTATCTTTTGTCTGCTATGCTTGTTGGACGTTCTTGTAATATAACTTGGTGAATACTTTCTTTGTTAGATATGTATGGAGGGTGTTTTGGATAGCTTGTTGACTATTGCATTGATAGGTTATACCTTTCTGTGTTTTGGTCCGAGATGTTTGAAACTTCTAAAGTGCATCCTAACAAGGTTTATGTATGTCAGGTGTGAACAAGAATACTCCTATCTATTTTTCAAGTCAAATTCCACCACACTAAGTACAACGCCATCCTAGTTCTCTATACCTTGATGCATCGTACCACGTGTGTTATCAAACATAAGGAAATTGGCCGTTTGAAAATCCTAACTCCTCGACAAGTAGTCATCATCATTTGCATATTCATTATCTTATGTCTTGTTGGAATGTCTTATCTTCTTTTATCCCTTCTTGCTCTTCACGCTAACAAGGTACTATGACAGTTAATCATCATCATCATCATTGATCTTGCATCCACAAATCGTTAGCATATTGCATAACATATCATATAGGAAACATATGCATTGCATCTCCATCATCATATTAATGTGTTATTATAAGCACTTTTCATAAATAAGCATATTCATAAATCATCACATTGCATCCATTTTTCATCACATTGCATTCATCACATAAACCATCACATAACATTCATTTGCATAAACATTTAAAAAATCATTTCATATTACCATCTACTGCATAATTAAACATAATAGGTACGTGAGCATTATCGATAATCCATCACATTATAAGCATACATATTCATATAAACCATCTCATTTTCAAGGTATATCATATAGAGCAGGACCATTACATTCACATTGCATCATACATAATCATAAAAACATACATATCGTCCATCATTCATCCATACCATATAGAACATCTCATAAATAACCACATCACAATCTTTTTTTGCATTTCATTTTACAAATCATTCCATACCATTTTGCATATCACATCATCTATCTCACATGCATTACATTATCATTTAAGTTATTTGGGATAATATAGATTTGTTATTCTAAGCATCTTAAAATCATCACATTTGCATCAACATACATAAATCATCATATAGATTACATCATCATAAAAATGTACATATCATCCATCCATATCACATATCATGTACATCAATTTGCATACCATATGTCATTTATTAGAAGCATGATATAGATCTATTAGTCGCATAACCATCACATAATGCCTACACCATCAGAAAGAAATGCATCCATATATACATTGCATAACACCATAACATTATTGCATAGCATATAGAAATAGAACCATCCATAAATGCATAATAAATAAATGATACACATCACATCATATCAACATCATCATCCCATATATATATCATCGGGTAACTGTCATAGTACAAAATAATCGGATCACTGTACATGTGTATGTCAATAAGTACAAAAGGCCCAACGGGCTATCAAAAATGAGCCCATATGGCATGAAAGAATAATATCTCGATCAAAATAAGGTCTAACCCTCTTGTCTGCTGCCCTCACCCCTATCACCATGACCCTCTACTGGTCTATGGCTGGTCCGTTGTGAGTAATTTGGGGCCCAGGCTACTCTGGGTACGACCTGATGATAATGCAAATGATAATAGTCTGCCTCCCGGATGGCCTCCCTGTAAGAACAGAGAGGCACTATGCTCTGAGAGGAGGAGGTCGCCATGCTCTCTAACTGTTGTCTCTGACCCATCTCTGCGGTTGCATGTAGCTCTGCAGCCTGTCTCTGCAAAATGGTCTGGTCTCTCTCGGCCTTGGCCTAATTCCTCTCCGTCGTCAAAGTTTGAATTTGAGCCTGCAACTGTGTAATCAATGCATCTCAGGGATCTAGTTGTCCTGCTGGTGGTGCTCGGGGGGCTGCACATGAGGCTAATCCTCACCCTCAACTCGTGGTGGTGCATCTGCCTGATCCTGCTACCTGGCTGGCCCCTGGTCTTGATCTTGCATACGAACATCTGCCTGGACCTACTGAACTGGAACCCTGACTGGCTGATCCTGTCGCTCACCCTCTCTTCGTCCTCGTCCTCCCCCTCTACCCCTCGATCTCCATCAAGCGGAGGGTGCACCTAGAACTATCAATCATAGGGGTCATCAAAACCAATCTTTGTAGGCCTATGTCATGCCTAGATCTACGGGTCCCTGATCATATACCCATGATCGGGCCACCAACTTTTTGAAATTGTCTACCGCCTCGGAGGCAGGAATATATCGCCCCCACGAACCTTGCGATACCATGCAAGCAAATATAGCCACGTAGTCATCATCTGGCTGGTCCTGTGGCTCACCAAACTAACGTTGGACTCGCCCTGGTAGGTATCTCTCGACCATTGTATGCTCCCGCCCTTGCATAAAGCGGTCCTAGCAGGCGAAGAATAACTGTTGTGCATCGTCAACCCATTCAGGGTGACCAAGGTACAGGCGCTAGGTGAAGACCTGCATATCATCCAGGACCCTCCTCCAATAAGGAATCCTATGCTCACATGTGTGTGTAAAGGACACACCGCCTCTATAGCACCACACTATGGCATCATCAGGCCCCATTGGCACTGGAACGACTCACGGCCGAAGAACGAAGATGTGCTCCCACGCCCACACATGAAGAAGTGTGACACCTGCTCCAAGTGCTCTATCGTCAAGGTAGACATACTCATGTAAATCGTTGTAGAGGGAGGCTAGAAGAACATGCCCCCAAGCAAAACAAATAGGACTGTCACGCATCACCATCCGCTCCCAGTAGAGCCCCCAGCCGGGACTAAAAAATACCAGCCTCGTCGATCCGAGGCAATGAGACCTGAAATGATCACTGCAACCACCAAGTGGAAGGGTGAAGTCAGGGCTCTATGACACTCTAACTTTATCTGACCCTCGCAGTATATAACATCCTCCATGGCAAGGACTTTGTGACAAGCGTTTCATTTGGCATCCATATCATGAATAACCCGCTACCCATGTATCGGCAGTCTAAGGATGTGCCACACATCCTCCAGGGTGATAGTGGCCTCGCTAGTAGGAAGGTGGAAGGATGAGGTCTCACTGTGCCATCTCTCGGCAAGCACTGATATCATCCCAAGGTGGGTTCGCATGGGTGTTGCTTAAGCAATGTACCATAGTCCCATATCTCGCAGTCGATCCTGCTCCCTGTCGCTCAAATCTCACAAGTAACCAAAAATCTCTCGTGATCTATGCTCCTGAGAATAGAGCTCCCTTACCGCGTCTTGCATCAAGAAAGGTCACCATGTTAAAACCTTTGAGAAATTTTATTTCGAGCATCCAAAAAGCCAGCCTAGTGTCGCTATTTGTGAAGGCGTCACAGTTTGAAATTTGCAAACTGCGACGCTAGGACTGTTGAAATCTTAAAATGCATCGTCATAGTGCACTTTTCTAAAAGCGGCACAGTTTGGCAGAAACCCTAGTCTAAAAGTCCGCCGTCGCATCGGACTTTGAAATGCCCCTGCTGGAGGTAGCATAGGTGTCAAATTTTTAAGTTTATTTCCAAACTCCAAACTCCACCGCGACGGTGCATTCTACAGTGGCAAGCCGGTTTGGACCACCGAGCGGTGCAGTTTGAATTTTGAGCAGTGCTATATAGCACCGCTGCGAGAAGCTAAGTTTAAAAGGATTAAATAAGCACGAAAAATGAAAAATGAAGCTCAAGTAAGAATCACTTACCAGTGCCCCAATGTCGGGAGGTCACTGGTATGTCCGGAATCAATCAGAAATATGCATCAGAAGTTGTCATTGTGCCATCTCGTCAAAATATCAGAGCTCAAATCGCTAAAAGGTTGTGTGAAAATGAATTGAAAGTGACCCCTCAGAGCCTTTTAAAGCTTGAAAATTAGGGTTTTTTCACCCTATTTCGCTATCTTGCTGGGGTTTTGAACTCTTGAACCTGTTTTTTGTCCGTTGAGGCCTGTTTTACATCGTTTTATTGCGTTTGGACACATTTTTGGCCTCTTGGAGCCTTTTTGGACCTGTCGGGCACCTTGTCCTCTTTTTCGTGAGATCACCCAAAAATCAATTTTTTTGTCCAATCTCTCGAGGGGGCAGTATGTTAGCATGTTTTCTCTCGCCGGGGCAGCAGTGGGGCAAAATTTTGAAAACGAATTTTTTTTGGCTTTGATCGAGATCGTTTATTCTTTGAATCAACACAAGTGTGTTGCTTCAAAGAGGGGAAAAATGTAGATGTGTAAAATGTACTAATTGACGTTGGACATTTGATCCTGACCACTAACATCGCTTCATCCTAAATCATTCTTCGGTCTAACCATTTAATCAAATGCATTTGATTAAATTCGTCAATATTCCTCTCTTAATTAAATAAATCAGTTATCTAATTAAGTCATTCTTTCTTGATAATTAAATCAACCAGTCTGGTCTAATTATCCCTATTTAATTAAATAATCAATTTTATTTAATTAAATCTCTAAAGTCTATCTATTAAATTAAATAAATTAAACCTTGTTTAATTTAAGTTAACATCACCCCCTTTAGCTAAATAAATTAAAATATTTATTTAACTAAATCTTTAAATCATATTCTTCTCATATTTGATTTAAATCAATCCATATATTTAAGTCAAATAGGTCACATTATTTAATCCTTCATTAAATTAATTAACCTTGATTAATTTAATTGCTTCTCATGTCCCATCCTCCATCTTTTGCAACTTGCACATGAAAATAGAGTTATTTGATTTATTAAATCTCTATTTATCTTCAACATGGCACAAAGGAGGAATATTCTTCAAATTTGAAATTCAAATCTAAGTTGAATTTTTCCTTCCAACAAGGCATTCATTCCCTCTTACAAGTCCTTTTGCATTGAGCCAAGTGGCCATTACTCCATTTGACTCTCCCTCCACCTTGTCATTAATACAATTTCAAAATTCAAATATTGGCATTTATTGGCACATTCATCAAAACTTGCACATCCTTGGCCCATTCACATTTGGACAAGTGGCACTTTGCCATTGGATGAAATTTATTCCCACATTGCTCTATTTTAGGAATTCTTTCAACTTGTCATTCTATAAATAGAGAGCTCCTCTATTGTATTTGGCATCCACAATTTGAGTAAACTTACTATGCTCAAATCTTTAGCAATCTTCATCCATACTTTTAAATTTGTAGTTAGGTTATGCAGGTTTTTATCTTGAAGCATTCATCACTCTTCATCAAAGTGGATCAATTTTCATCACCAAATCACCATTGCATCATTGGAGTTGGGAAATGGCCAATTTTCACATCAAATTGGCACCAATTCCCTCAAGAGATTTAGAGTTTTCTTTGCTTTAGAATAGGATTTGATATGTTTTAAGTTTTGTTGTGTTTTTTATTTCATATCCTTTTTTCTTTTGCAACTTAAATGAATTTCTTGAGGAATCATGTTACTAACCTTGCATTTGATTTAATATATTGATTGTTTCTTGTGTATGTGCAGGTTTGGAACAATGGTTCACAAAAGCTACCATAGAGGTAAGAGTGATTTTTTGTATTTTAATGAATGGTAGAAGATGATGATTGATGATCTCTCATGATAGTCAATGATTAAAATGACCTAGGGGTAATGTCCTTTTATATATGTAACATGTAAAAACTCTCTAGGTTGTACAATTATATTTTTATTTATCAAGTAAACCAAAGTTTTTACATGTTATTTCATTTGCATACTCAAGAATTTTTCGATCCATATGGGACATGCATTCTTCCATCTATCCAATATAAATATTCATATATTCATACATGGCATGTATATTGCTTTGGCCAAAGACTTTGATTCATCAAGATAACTTGTGTTTTGAGTCCTCTTGGTAGACTGCCTTTCCTTATTGGAGAAGCATTGAGGTCATGTATATCAAGGCTTATAAAATAAAATTCATACCTTGCCTCAAAATTTATCCTAAAGACTTGAAGATGTGAAAAGTTCATTTGGAACTCATTTGAGTAAATATTGAATTTTAATTGTATCTTATATTTTATTAAGTACATTAGATGTTAGCACAAGTTGGTCTATCTAATATTCAAAGATGCACCAACCTTTCTTTAGTAAATGTATGTGTGAGATGGTGAAATGGGATCTAAGGATAATTGGCTAACCTAAATCACACATTCCTTCATTAATATTGGGGGACACAAAATAATCAAGAAAACATTATTAGGTTACATTATCCTCAAGGAAGAGCCTGAATAGTTGGTTAGGGTTTTGGTCCCCTTTTTGTTTGTTGGATGGATAAGTGATGTGTATGTGTGTGATTTATGTGGAAAACTAGGTTAAATGATACTAAAGGAGAAAACTATAACATAATCTAAGAAACACATAACAAAAGTGTAGAAACAAAAAGTATTGGATTGAAGAGTGTAGAGAGGAAAGAGCCTGCAATTAAAGTTTGAGGCAAAAATGATTGGATAGGGGTGAGGGCACCCCAAATGGTGCTTTTTAGAGCTTCAAATTTTGTACAATAACATCACAATCTATAGGTCCTTCGCTACCAAGTTTAGCTTTTGAAGTCTGTCAATCTGTGAATAATCAATCTTTCCCTAATTTGATGAGAGAAAGTACTTGAATGCTTGTCTTAGGATTTTGAACTCTTGAGATCTTCAAACCACTCTAATCCACTTCAAACCTATAACATGTAAGAATAACAAGGGAGAAGGGTTATGTCGTATAGGGGCTTGCCTTGGTCAAACCCTGGTTTGGTGTTTCCATCTCCACAAATGACTATAATGATAATGATAAAGAGTGATTACCCTTGGCAGGGAAGAGGAAAATGGATAAAAATGAATGATAAATGATAAATGTTGTAACTTACCACTCAAATCTGCATTCCTTGTTGTATTGAGGTTAATTGGCTCATTTCATACAAGGAGAAAATGATGATTGCTTGAAGATCCTAAAAATATTAGTGCTCATAACAATAACAAACATGAAACATGAAACATATTACTATGAATAAACATTAATTTTTTGATGTGTTGTAAACACGATCTTGGCTAATAGAGAGTTGTAAATATGATCCTTCTTCTACTCTTGAAATTACCTTTATTGATTTTTGAATTTGCATGAGAGATAAAAATTTTTATTAGGTGTTCAAATGGAGGGAAATACTTATATTCATATGAGTTTCAACATATTTCGTATTAATATTTTTGATAAACCAACAAATGATTTTGAATTCATAAACACTTTAAGGTCAACAATAAATTTTGAGATTTTGGGCCAAAATAGGGGAGACAAAGGCAAGGACACCCTAGTCTAGCCCTATTTTTAATTTTAGGTATTCATTAAATAAATAGTTAAATTAATTTCCTATATTTAATTCAATTTCTTGAAAGTGACAATAAAACAGTTGATTAACAAGCATAATTAGGCACAAGCACTTAGGGGGATCCAAACATAATGTGAAATTATCAAGGGTGACAATTTACGACACTACAGTATGTACATAGAACCGCCTTCATTTATTCAAACTACATACATATCCATATCCATGAGATTAAGATGCAACATATGTAGCTCTATTTTCCTCTAAGTTCGATGTGAACTATAAAGAGTGGGTACACAACCCTTTTTAGGGTCCCTTTTCCCTAGACAATCCTTCTTTGATTGCTACACACTAAGGTATGCATTGAGTCATTAAGTTCTTAGCCATTTAGACAATGACTTGTCAACTATCATGTCTTAAGTATATACTCCTACTTGAATAAATTTTTTATTGAAAATTCTATGGTGATGATTTTATTAGCATTAAATTATCATTAGTTAATTTACCCAAGGAAGATTTCTTGTTCACTCAAATTTAAATTAATAAGTTAACATTATTGCCCCCTAGTGATTTAAAGGGATGATGCCATGAAACATTATTGTTTTAGTTATATTAGGCTATAGGTGTAGTAGTTCCATTGCAATAGCTTGACCCAAAAATGTGAACTAGATATTTTATTAATACCAAACACTATGAATGGTTTGGTTTGCATAACTTGTTTTAAACATTAAAGACCAAAAAATAATATTTTAAGAATGTTCAATAGAGTGCTTTACTAAAAGTATCAATGTTATAACATATTTTAAAACTTTAAAATTAAAAATAATTAAATTTTAAAATAAATACTATTTATCATTAAATGACATCACTAAGATGAACAAATTGAAAATTAATTTTGGGTAATCCTACAATAGCGTGTCCCACTTTTTGGTCAAAGTGGGACATTGAAATCAACATTTTAAACCAAATTTTCATGTTCTATCACCTATAGAAATTAAACCATTAAGAATTTGAAGTGGTGAGAAATAGTGATTTTTGAGATTTCATGTATAAATTTTAAATATATATTTTTCAAAAATTTAAAAATTATTTGTGATTTTCTTTTCATAAATTTCAATAACTTAATTTTGTATAGTTAATTTTTTAAAAAGTGATATTTATTTAATAAAGAATAATTTTTCTCATAAAAAGGATAAAATTATAAATTCTTAAGCATAGATTAGTGACACCAATATCTAGTGTACATATATATATTTTCATATTTTTTGTTACATTATTATTATTATTTGGAGATTAATTATAATTTAGACATAGGTTTATTTCATAATGCATATCATTTTTGTATATATTGAAATGAACTTTCTTTTGTTGAAACAAGGACATTAATATCTAGAACACACATTTTTAAAAAAATTCTATTTTTTATGTGTGAACAAAGACATTGATGTTTAGTGAAAAATCTATGTTCACTAGAAAACAAAAAATAAATATAAAAACCAAGTTAAATATTTCAAAATTATACTTTTTGGAAAGATTACCTTGAGGGCTATGATTTTAGAAATTACCCTATCATGTTGTCATTTGTTGGTCCAACCCAAGGTTCAAAAAATAAAAATATGAGGATCAAGGTGGAGAGGTCCATCCAAGGACCTTCATTCAAATATATCAATGACCTTCATTTGAAGGTACCTTTGAATTAAGGTCCTTTCCATGACCTTAAAACATATTTAAATATTAAAATTTTGAATAACTTTCAAATGAACATACACCCTCGTTTGAAGGTAATTATGCAAAACACCTTCAAATTGTAAAGGTGTTTGCTATTTTTTCTCTCCCCAAGCATGAAAATTTATAATATCTCATAAGGACATACTATTTTGGGTCTACTCTTTTGCTCCTATATTTAACTTGTTGCATAGACGATTGTTGTTGCACCACAAGATCGACCTGCTAATGCCTGATACAACTGCTAGAGTTAATGAATCCACAGGAGGTGGTCAAGCCATGTCACGAACTTGAGTGTTGCACTGCACAACACAAGGAGACAAAGGGTGCACACCTTACAATAACCCCCCCCCACCACAAGCGAGGGGTTCAAACCTGTGACCCAAGCTCTGATACCAATTGTTGCACAAACGGTTGTCATTGCACCAAAATATCGAAGACATCAACTGATATACCTTACTACCTTAAATGATTTGAACCTATCTATTAAATGAAAGGAGACCAAGGGTGCACACCTTGCAATAGAGCAAGGTTCCTTGGAAGAAAGCTTAACCGCTTGAGGTAGATCTGGAATGGTGCACAAGAAGGATATCCCTATGTTTGATGGAATAGACTATGCATTCTGGAAAACAAGGATGGAAGGATTTTAAAGTTATTTGGGATATGTTGTTTAGAAATTAGCTTAGAGTGGATATACTATACCTACAAATGGTCTAAGCACTGAAGCTAAAATCAAGACCTATGAAAGCAATAGTAAATCAAGGTGTATGTGTGAGGTAAAATGTGTAAATTAATAATAAGATCACACAAGTAATGAAACATATTACATTAGAGAATTTAATCATAAAAATGAATCAATTTGAAACAAGAGAAAATTATTAAAATCATTCCATTGTTCTCTATTCTCAAGGATCCTCTAAATCATTAGTGTTCTTAGATTTGTGTATTGCACTATGACTGTTTAGATGACAACCTAAGAATGAGATGTTGTCTAAGATGCTATATGATTGATCTACAAATGATATGATGCTAAGATTATGACGTTGTCGTATAAAAATGGAGATTATACTATGATAATGATGCTAAATTCTATTATGCAAATGTTGTATAAAGTATAAATGATAATGGAAATGCAACTATGAAACTAAGCCATGATTCTAAACTAAAAATGATACTACAATGCTCAAATGATAAATGCTAAGATGCTCTAAATGCTCAAATGCTCCAATGTGATTTCTGCATAATAAGTTTGCTCAAAGATGGGATTGTCAAATGTTGTAGAATGGGCTTGTATTTATAGGATTTCCAAAGCATAAAATGATGTGGCAGCAACTAACAGTCAAGATTTCAGCTGGAGAGATGAACGGTATAGATGGAAGAAGTTAGAGAGAATCATGGAGGATGTTCCCTTGACTGTGAACACCATGCCAAGTGTATGAGGGAATAAAATGTATGAAAGAGCCAAGTGTCCAAATTTTGTTTTGGAATTGGTTGAGGATAATTCCCATTTAAATATTGGACATATTTAAATTCATGTGACACTTGAGGATGTGGCAAGAGGAAAACTTGGAGACATGTGCCTAAATTCAAATTGGGAATTTAAATTTAGTGAGAAAATTATTAATTAAATAAAACAAACTATTGACATTTGTTTATTTAATTAAATTTAGAAGAATGTGATTTAAGATGGTAGAATTAGAAAAGTGTGAACTATATAAATAAGTTTGGAATTTATTTATAAGTAGATAAATTAAAGGGGTTCATTAATTAAATAAGTTGTATTTAATTAATTAATTGTCTTGACTGATTTTAGGTGTATACACAAGGTATGCTCTTTTAAGTAGTCTTATAAATTTTGAATTAGTGAAGGTTATGAATTTGAAAACTATAGAAGAAATCTGGATAAAATTGGAAAGCATTTATGAAGGAGACAATAAGGTTAAACAAACTAAGATGCAAAATCTGAAGATCACATTTGAGAACTTACGAATGTCTGAAGATGAAAACATTATAAGCTACATGTAAACCTGGTATATGAAGTGGTCAACTCCATCAAAGGTCTTGGTGGAAAAGTCAAAGAATTAAAAGTGGTAAAGAAAATTCTTAAAACTCTACCTAAAGCTTATAGTCATAAAGTTTCTACTATTGAGGAATTTGTAAATCTAGATCAATATTCTAGAGATCAATTGTATGGTTCTCTAACTGCATTTGAAATGAGAGAATTTGGTACAAATAATGGTGCAAATGTTGAGACTGCTTTTAAAGATGGGAAATCAGAGAAGATTGAAGAATCAGATCAGGAGGATCTTGATGATGTGGAAGCTAACTTTGTGAGAAGGATGAAAAAGGGTACTAGTAATTACAAAGATAAGTTTCCTTTCAAATGTTTCAGTTGTGGAAAGATAGGTCACTATGCTTCAAGATGTCCAAATAGAGTTGTGAATGACAAAAACAAGGACAAAAAAGGTAAAATGATTAATAAAAGTTGTTATGTTAGAGAAAATACAAGTATTTCTAATGATGATAAATGCTTGTTGATGGCTTCAAAAGATTAATCTGTTTCTACTAACTTTGAAATATGTGTGAAGGAATGCCCTCTGGAGAGAAAGGATAAGACTAAAGGTACTTTGGTATTTTCTTTTCATGCTAGATAGGATAAGAACTATTGGATCATTGACAGTGGATGTTCTAACCATATGGCTGGAGACAAGAATAAGTTTGTTAAACTTGAAAAGTATGATGGAGAACTTGTTAGATTTGGTGATGATTAAGGTGCTAAGATATGTGAAATAGGTTCAATCAGTTTTGATGTCAAGCATAATACTGATGATGTTTACTATGTTAAGGGTTTAAGGCATAACCTCTTGAGTGTTGGAAAAATGTGTAGCAAAGGATGCAATCTTATGTTTTAGGATGATGGATCATGTGAGATCGGAAAAGGGTCTAGAACTATTATTACTATTGGAAGGACATATGGAAATATTTATTAGCTCAAAGGTGTTGATGGTCATTGCTTTATGACTCAAATTAATGAAAGTTGGCTATGGCATAGGAGGGCGTGTCACATTAATTTTAATAATCTAGTAAGAATTAGTTCAGTTCAAGCAATGGGATGTTTGCCACAGATTACAAATCTTATCAATGTTGTCTGCAAGGATTGTAAAATTGGAAAGCAAACAAGAAGTTTCAAAGGAAAACAACAATATTATACCAGATTACTGGAATTGGTCCATACAAACCTTTGTGGTCATACAAGAGTAAGAAGTCTTCAAGGTGATAGGTATTTCATAATTTTTATTGATTATTATTCAAGAATGACATGGGTTACTTTTCTTAGAGAAAAATTTGAAGCCCTAGATAGATTCAAATCATTTAAATTTATGGTTGAGAATGAAATCATGGATTTGAAGATCAAATGTTTGAGGTCTGATAGAGGTGGATAGTTCACCTCCAACGAATTTAACTTGTTTTGTGAGAATCATGGCATAAAGAGGAACTTGTCTGCTCCTAGGACTCCTCAGTAAAATGGAGTGGTCGAAAGGAAAAACAAGACTATTCAAGAAGCTGCAAGGACTATGATCAAAGAAGTAAATCTACTAGAAATCTATTGGAGAGAAGCAATTCATACTGCTATTTATATACTTAACAAAATTCAAGCGAAAGGAAACAACACAAAGACTCCCTATGAGTTATGGTGTGGAAGGATCCCTACTGTCAAATACTTTAGAGTGTTTGGAAGCAAATGTTATATTAGAAGAGATGAAAAAAACTTGGGAAAATTTGATACAAGGTCTGATGAAGGAATCTTCCTTGGATATTCTACTAAAAGCAAAGCCTACCAGTGTTACTACAAAAGACTTTAAGAAAGATTGTTGAGAGTGCAAGTGTCAAGGTTGATGAAGATTTTTAGAACTTAGTGGTGATAGATGGATATGAATCAGATGAGCCTATTTGTAGAGAAAAAGAAAAGGCTAAGGAAAATGAATTGTAGATTGAAGAGGAAGAGGAAGAAGCTTCAGAAAAGACCCCTAGAACCCCTAAGTATGTGCAAAGGAATCATTTTGAAGACCAAATCATTAGAGACAAAATAAAAGGTTTGATAACAAGAAGAAAAGCTACTGAAGAAGAGGTAAATTTGTGTTTACTTTTTGAAGTTGAACATAAAATAGTGATTGAGGTATACAAAGATGAACATTGGATAAAAGTTGTGGAAGAAGAACTACTACAAATTGAGAAGAATCAAACTTGGGAACTTGTCCCAAGACGTGCAAACAAAAACATAATTGGAACTAAATGAATACATTAAAAAACAAACTAAATGAGAATACATAAGTGGTAAGAAATAAGGAAAGACTTTTGTGTAAGGGATACTCACAAGTTGAAGGAATAGTTTTTGAGGAGACATTTTTCGCCGGTGGAAAGAATGGAAGCTATTAGTATGTTTTTGGATTTTGCAACACAAAAGGACTTTAAAGTTTATCAAATGGATGTGAAGTCTACTTTCTTGAATGGAGAATTGGAAGAAGAAGTATACATGGAACAACCAGAAGGATTTCAGTTATTAGACAAACCAAATATGGTTTGTAAATTGAAGAAGGCGTTATATGGATTGAAACAAGATCTAAGAGCTTGGTATGCAAGGTTGGATAAGTATTTGATACATCAAGGATTCAATAAAGGTGTCACATATAGTAATCTTTACTTTAAAGTTGAAAAATATCAAATATTGATTTTGGTTGTGTTGAAAATGGAGGTAATTATGTAGCTTTAAAACTTGTAAAACTATTATATTGTAGATCTAAAAGAGTATTCTTTGTTACAATTTCTTTGTGGATGATTATCTATTTCATTCATTTTACCATTTGTAGAAGTAGACAGAAGATTGTAGAAGAATAAGACCAAAAGAAAGAAGTTACACAACATATACTGTGGAGAAACCCTTTCAGGAAAAAACTCCACCAAGAATCAATAGTGATTGTATTATTTAACCTTAGAACAAGATTACAATAATTCTTTATTAATCCTTTCTTGAGATGCTTCTTTTGCCTTCAACAATTCTTCTTCACAACCTGCAATAAAATTTGATTAACTCTCTTTAACTTGCTGCAATATATATACAATAATGAGCCTTGTAAACTCCAAAGAGTTTACAATTACAAAGCACAATGTTTATCTCACAAAATCCATGCCTATTATTTGCAAGTAGAGTTCTACCATGAAGAACAATGTCAAAACAAGTCCTCCATCCATTTGGGCGTCTCAAACTGAAGTCATAACTCAACGTTGATTCTGAAGATATCTTGTAAACTTATCCTCAAAGTTGGTGCCCAAGAATGGGCCCACTTAACTCAGCCTTATAAAATATCTTATCATGCAAATGTGTTAACTCCAAGATGCCAACTTGGGCACCCAAGGTGGGTCCAAGTCAATCTATGTTAACTGAAACATATCTCTCCATCAATTCATGCAAATAGGATGCATGATTGATCATCCCCACTTAACTGAATGTATCACCTATTATCTGTCATGCAACTCAAGTCATTAGTCATGCATTCCAAGTCAACTTAAGTCAACTAGCATTCAACTGAAACTAACTACATACAACTAAAGATAACTGAACCATAACTAAACTGAACTGAACTGAATTAAATTGAACTGATACTGAACTGAACTAAATTGAATTGAATTGAATTGAATTGAACTGATCTGAACTGAACTGAACTGAACTGAACTCCATGCATATAAACATCAATCCCTAACTTCTAGGATCTTTACATGCATTATTGAAGTGTTATCTTTTCTCCAAACAATTAACTTAAGTCAAGGTGAGTTCCACCTTCCATGTGGGTGCCCCATGTGCTCCTATTTTGTAGGATCTCTTCATGGGTGTCCCCACATGTTCCTATCATTTAGAATTAATTACAAATGTCAATTTACATGTTCATTTCATTCGAATTTAATCTCTTTATATTCCTAGTGTTTGGGGAACACTTTCCAAGGACTTAGGAGATACATGAAATAATGTTTAGGATTGCAATTAAATGGCATCATATTCCCAACATTCTCCCACTTGACATTATACATTGCAATTATTATAAACAAGGAATCATTATTATAAATCAAGTATAGGAATCAAGGCCAATGGCCTTCCTGCACCAACTAATCAATCCATGCCAACTTCAAATGCAACCTGCATAATTATGAAGCTCCAAGAAAACAATTAAAACCAAGAGAACTTATCTTAGGAACTGGTTTCATAAGATAATCTGCACTATTAATTAAAGTGTCAACTTTCTCAATTAATACCTTTCCACTCTCAACCATTTCTCGCACAGTGATACTGAACATCAACATGCTTAGTACGAGCATGATACATAGGATTTTTTGCTAAACACATAACACTCTAACTATCACATTCAAGTTTTACTTCCAATTAAAACCAATACCTTTCCCAAGTCTCTATATCCAAACCACCTCTTTGGAGGCATCTGAAACCGCCGAGTGTGTTGAACTCACGTCCAACGAGGGTGTAGGCTTCTCGGTCTTTACTATTGAAAAATATTTTCTCACAAGTAATCATTCCAGCATATATCTCTTACCATAAGAGAACTCAAGCCTCACCTATTTCTCCAAGTATCCATGAGGACCTGTAACCAACGAATCCATGCCAAACTCCAAATGCAACATAGCATTATCATGAAGCAATCAAGTAAATGATTAATGTACCCAATACTTAAGAGAACTACACAAGATCAATTTCAAATCTCTAATCATGAATCAGGAACATAAACATGACAACATGATCTAACCATCTCCTACTAGGAGATCACATGCACCAAAACATATATACATCCTAGTCTCAAGAGAACAAGTACCGTGCCAAACTCTAAATGCATATCAAGAGTAAACCATGACATAATAGCAACCATTCTAAACCAAGAAAAAACCACATCCCCAATCACATGAAGATAACCTTACCAATGATGCATCCATGTCACTGCCAACAACTCCCATTGAATTGTGGTATGAGCTACACATGGCATCATGACTACCACCCTCCTCATGAAGATCACTCTTTAACATCAAGCAAAGATTCATCACTAACATTTTTACTTGAAATGATCAAAGCATGATTACCATCATCCTAGGATTCCTCTGTAGAAGAATCAAAACTCTTTTTCTTGTTCTTACAATCCTTCTTCACATGTTCCAGTTTACCATAGTTCCAACACTTTACCTTACTCTGTCCTTCAGACTTACCCTTTCCTTCCTTATCTCCCTTAGGTTCCCTTTTCTCAGGCCTACCTTTTACAAACAAGGCATCTTGGATTTCCGTTTTAGAATTCCTCCTCATCTCCTCTGATAGGAGAGTAGGAATTATATTGTCCATCTTTGGATCTACACCACTACCACTGATAGCAACAATTAGATTTTCCCAAGATTCTGGTAAAGAACAAAGTAAAAAAATGCATTTATCTTCATCTTCTAGCTTTACATCTACAAATGATAATTGACTTAGAATCAAATTAAAAGCATTCAAATGATTTGCAACAGAATCACCATCTTTCATCTTTAAAGAATACAACTGCATTTTCAGATACAACTTATTAGTAAGACTTTTGGTTTGATAGATATCACCTATTCTCTTCCACAACGTATATGCAATAGTTTCTTCTGAAACATTCAAGCGAAAAACATCAAAAAGACATAATCTTATGGTCCCTCTTCCTTCTTATCAAGCTTAGCCCAATCTTCATTTGACATCGTTGTAGGTGACTTTGTCTCATTACCAACAACTAACCACTAATCTCTCTCTTCAAGGAGATCCTCCATTTTTAGTTTCCACATCTCATAATTAGATCCATTGAATCTTTAAATATCTAAATGAGAATTAAAACTCATTGTAATAAACTTATTTTCCAAGATCAACAATAACACAATAGTAAAAGCTCCCACTATAGCCAAAAAACCTTCAAACTTTTAAGAGAAAGGTGTCCCAAACTCTACCCAACCTCAACTCTGATACCAAATGTTGAAAATGGAGGTAATTATGTAGCTTTAAAACTTGTAAAACTATTATATTTTAGATCTAAATAAGTATTCTTTGTTACAATTTCTTTGTGGATGATTATCTGTTTAATCCATTTTACCATTTATAGAAGTAGACAAAAGATTGTAGAAGAATAAGACTAGAAGAAAGAAGTTACACAACATATACCGTGGAGAAACCCTTTTGGGAAAAAAACTCCACCAAGAATCAATAGTGCTTGTATTATTTAACCTTAGAACAAGATTACAATAATTCTTTATCAATCCTTGCTTGAGATGCTTCTTTTTCCTTCAACAATTCTTCTTCACAACCTGCAATAAAATCTGATTAACTCTCTTCAACTTGCTGCAATATATAGACAATAATGAGCCTTGTAAACTCCAAAGAGTTTACAATTACAAAGCACAATGCTTATCTCACAAAACCCACACCTATTCTTTGCAAGTAGAGTTCTAGCGAGAAGAACAATGTCAAAACAAGTCCATCCATTTGGGCGTCCCAAACTGAAGTCATAACTCAACGTTGATTCCAAAGATATCTTGTAAGCTTATCCTCAAAGTTGGCACCCAAGAATGGGCCCACTTAACTCAGTCGTACAAAATATCTTATCATGCAAAAGTGTTAACTCCAAGATGCCAACTTGGGCACCCAAGGTGGATCCAAGTCAATCTCGATTAACTAAAACATATCTCTCCATCAATTCATGCAAATAGAATGCGTGATTGATCATCCCCACTTAATTGAATGTATCACCTATTATCTATCATGCAACTCAAGTCATTAGTCATGCATTCCAACTCAACTGAAGTTAACTAGCATTCAACTAAAACTAACTACATGCAACTAAAGATAACTGAACCATAACTGAACTGAATTGAACTAAACTAAACTGATACTGAACTAAACTGATACTGAACTGAACTGAATTGAATTGAACTCCATGCATATAAACATCAATCCCTAACTTCTAGGATCTTTACATGCATTACTGAAGTGTTATCTTTTCTCCAAACAGTTAACTTAACTCAAGGTGAGTTCCATCTTCCATGTGGGTGCCCCATGTGCTCCTATTTTGTAGGAGCTCTTCATGGGCATCCCCACATGTTCCTATCATTTAGAATTAATTACAAATGTAAATTTGCATGTTCATTTCATTTGAATTTAATCTCTTTCTAATCCTAGTATTTGGGGAACACTTTCCAAGGACTTAGGAGATACATGAAATAATGTTTAGGATTGCAATTAAATGACATCCTATTCCCAATAGGTTGTGTATGTTGATGACATATTTTTTGGAGGTAATGAAGCTATGTGTAAGAAGTTTGCAGAAGAGATGTAGAAAGAGTTTAATATGTCTATGTTTGGGGAGATGAATTTCTTCCTTGGGCTACAAATCAATCAAACGGATAAAGGTATATTCATTTCACAATCAAAGTATGCCAAAGAAATGTTGAAGAAGTTTAGAATGGAAGACTCTAAACCGGTACGTACTCCTATGGTTACTGGTTGTAAACTGAGCAATAATGATGAATCACATAAGGTTGATTAGAGCAAGTATAGATCAATGATTGGTAGATTGCTATATCTTACTGCTACTAAATCAGATATCATGTATGTAGTTTGTCTTGTGACTAGATTTCAAGAAGATCCTAGAGAGTCACATGTTGCAGCAGTGAAGAGGATATTTAGATATTTAAAGGGCACTCTAAATCATGGCTTATGGTATCCAAAGGATACTAATTTCACTCTAAGTACTTACACATATGCAGATTGGGTTGGTCATGTGGATGATAAGAAAATTACATGTGGTGGAGCATTCTTTCTTGGATGTAGATTGGTATCATGGCTAAGCAAGAAAGAAGATTTAGTATATTTATCTATTGCAGAAGCTAAGTACATTGTAGCGGCATCTTGTTGAACATAGGTATTATGGACGAGGCAAACAATGAAGGATATCTAAGTGGTGTATGATGAACCAATTTCTATCTTTTGTGACAATATAAGTGCAATCAACATTTTAAAGAACCCAGTAATGCATTCAAGGAAAAAACATATTTCAATCAGATACCACTTTTTGAGAGAGAAGGTTGTGGAGAATGAATTAAAGCTTGAATATGTTCCTACAAAATTGTTGATATATTCACTAAGGCTCTTCCTAAAGATACTTTTGAGTATCTCCAGGAGAAGTTGGGGGTCATTGCCCCTCCTTTCTTGAACTAGATGCATAAGGCGATGCATCAGTCTAGTGGATCTCAATATTCATTCTTTATTCTGGACTGATGTTGGTGGCTATCTCCTAGGGGGAGTAGGTAGTAGCATTGCTAGTTATTGTAGTCAGAAGAGTGTGTTGTCATTGTGCAGTGGTTTCTAATTTGGTGTAGTTTGGTGTGTGCACCTAAGGTGGAGTATATAGAGCAACAAAGGAAATAAGTTTCAGAATGGTAGTAAGCATCTTGGTTGATGTCAAAAGGATAGAATAACTGTAAATACTTTGGTCCTTTGTCATTGATGTCAAAGGGGGAGAGAGATTCATGTGAAAAAGAAGAAAGTTAGGGGGGAGAAATTCATAAAAAAAAGATAAGCTACAAGGGGGGAGAGAGAGTAATAAGCTAGTTGAGTAAGGGGGAGAAGTAGTGTGAAGAGTTGCAATATGTTTGTATCCAAATTTGTTGTGTCTTTGATGTTTTTTCACATCATGTGTTGCCATCAATGACAAAAGGGGATATTATTGCAAGTATGTGCAGTCAGTGTTGTCATTGATGTCAACAAGCATGTGTTGTCATCGATGTCTATCTTTGGGTGAGATTATGAGTAGTTGATGTTATCCATGCTTTGATCAGTCACATTATGTTGTCATTAGTAAAGCTACTGGTGTCAACCTCTAATGTTGCTTTGGTAAGATTTTGTCTATGGATATGTGGTTGAGTTGCTATATTACAGTTGGTTCATTTGGGTTGAGAAAGTTTTGAAGATGATGAGGATGTGTCTCTGGTGCTTGGTTTCCAAGTGCTTTTGAGAAAAAATGATAAAAAGAGGAAACAGTGTGTTGTAGTGGTGTTTGGGTTGCAAAGATGTGTTTTTTTTTTGCTTTGCATCTCTTCTAGGTTGAAGATCTGCCTGTGTGTTTCAAATATGTTGGTAAGAGATGTTTAGAGGTGTTATAACCAAAATTTGGTGTGCTAGATCATTGTACAGAAGAATTTGTGTTCACCAGTGTGTGAACTATGCATTGAAGAGGTGTCTAGGAGAAATTTCTTTGCTCCACAGTTCCCCGTAGAGTGGTTTCAGGTCTTGCGAATCCAGGGATGTGTTGATTATGTTAGTATCTTTGTTTAGTCAAGATGGTTTGAGGTTTGGTGCTTCAAAAGTCAGTTTCTCAAGTAATAGTGTATGACAAAGTTGTCTGAGTATACTAGGTGTGTACATTCTTTAGATGGAAATTGTTGTGAAGGAGTTTCTTGGATTTCAAGGTGTTTGAGGAATATTCTAAATCATGTTCAATCATGGTGTGTGGTTCGCAAGTCATCCTTAGACTTAAGGAAGTGTGTACTTAAAATTTTAATGGTGTTTACAAGGGTAACAATTGACTTGGTGTTTACACTACTTGCGATGGATAATTATTATTTGTAGAAGCATGTTGTAGTGTGGTGTTGTTGACTTGGGTCCTAACTAAGGTATGATGTGGTCCGCTTTCACTTCTATTTTCCATGGAAGTGCTTTGGCGCCAACCTAATTTGAATTTGCATGATTAATGTGCATAACAGACCTTGGAGAAGGGTTTCAAGGTTGAGGATGGTATAAATAAGAGTTGAGTTGTTGAGGGATGTTAAGATAGATGTGAGAGATGTGAATGATGCGAAGTATATAGTTGTAGAGTGTGAAATTGAGAACTGCAATGTGAGCTTTCATGTGTTAGATTACGGGATGTAGTGAGCAGAAGGTGTCTACAATTCTTTGATCAAGATGTGAAGGTGTTGATGACATTGTGGTGGATTCTCTGTTGCATTGAGATGCTTTTCTCTGTGTAACATTTCTTCTCTATCTTCTTTTCTATTTTGGTAGTGAGCTCTTTGACAATGATCCCTATTGTATTCAGTGTTGATATTACTTTTATTGTGAGCTAATTCATCATAATAGATTTAAGGGTTTAATGAATGAATGTGCATGAAGGTTTGACGCTTTAAGGTACAACTGATTCACCCCCCTCTTAGTTGTCTTGTGCATTCAAAAATTGGTATCGGAGGCTAGGTCACATATTCAAACCCCTCACTTGCACTGGGGAGGGATTGTTGCAAGGTGTGTGCCCTTGGTCTCCTTGTGTTGTGCAATGTAGTGCTCGTGTTCATGACATGGCTTAATTACCTCCCATGGATTCATTAACTCCAATGATTGTATCAGGCATTAATAGGTTGATCTTTTGGTGCAATGACAATTTTCTATGCAACATAACTTATAGTAAATTATCTGACTAATAAATATTAAAAAATAATCAAATTAGCACTTGATTTTTATGCATGACATTCATGAAAAAAACATCAAAATATCATTAAAAAGAAAGGATCAATACTATTGAACTCAATAAATAGCCAAATTTAATCATAATACAATGAATCAATGTAACAATACAAGTAAATATATACTAAATCATAACTATAATAGACTCAACAATGACCTAGGCTACTAATTTTAACCACATACTTACTAACTTGGCACTAATGACACATACAAAGATTGCTAATGGGTTGAATTTTTAATGTAATTCATATTTACATGTTTGATATTATTTTTTTAATAAATTAATTGGCATTATATTTTCATTCACATACATAAGCCATTAATAATAAAAGGCCAGAAACATGCACTGATAGTTATTATAATTTCAACAAAAAACTTATCACGGTTATTATAAATCCTAAGGTGGGAAAGACTGGCTCTCAAATTTTTGAATCTAAACTAAAGAATGAAAAGTTAAATTTTTAATACTCGTTAAATTTAAAATATTTTTGATATGTTTAAAAGAATTAAAAAATAAACATAAATTTCAAATTTCAAATAAACTTAAATTTTCTACTATTTTTTTATAAACATGTGATTTTTTATAAATTTTCAAAATGGATAGATCCTAATTTTATTTTTTTAAGTGTACTACCCCTTAAATATTTTAAAGACTAATAATATATATATTTTTAATGTGTATAGAATAGAGTCTAGATGCAATTTAAAAAAAAAAAAAATTGGATGAGTGGATACAAAATGATACCAAAAAAGCTATGCATAGATTTTCAAAGAAAAATAACACACTAGTAAAAGAATTAAAGATCAAAATCTTAATGTATTTGAAATGTAGAAAGAATTAAGTGATTAAAAAAAAAAGAGAGAGTTTGACGTTATTTTGGTGTCTTTTACCTTATGGAGAGCACACACTTGACATTAACTTTTTTTTTTCATATTTTATGCAAAACATGTATTTGGAAACCTTAAATGTAGGCCCAAAATTTTGGCTTGGATATCCAAGCCAAATCCAAGCCTAAGGGTGTGCTTCCAAAGAAAATTTAAATGAAACATGTGCATGCATTATAAACTTAAAAAAGTGATTGATTTTGTGTTTCTAAAGAAAACATAATTGAGCATGCATTATAATGTTTCATGTTATATTAGATTTTGATTCAAAATGAATTTAGTCACACTTTGGTCCTCCATCTTGGTGCACATACTTTTTTTAAGCTATCTTGGTGCACATACTCTTAATTCAAATTAATCTATTATTTTACTTTTTTCCTTATTTTTACTTTTCTATTTTTTTTTAATAAACATGATAATTTTAGATTTTTTTTTTGATACATAAGTTTTTTTATTAATTTAAAAAAGAGAGCATACAGTTTGTCTGCTATGCAGGAAATTTCAGTTGTTTGAACCAAAACTAGAAGCTACCATAAAACCTTCGCCCAACACAGAGAATATAGCCATAAAATAGATAGAAAAAATGACAGAGCCATAGTCTAACCCAAGAAACCCCAACCACAAACTACCACTACCAGACTTGAGCAAATACTGACTAAAAGCTTAACCGAACCAAATTACATAAACCCATTAAGATTCACAAATGACTTGAATTCCTTGACCTATTTGAAGCCTTTGGCCACCATTAGCCCTAGCAATTTCTTCAAGTATTCCACAACAACAACCACTATCATTCGATGACACACGAGGGCCACCCCGCTCAGGTCCAAGAGGAAGGGATAGAACCTTACAGCCTCGTCAGTATTTTGCAGGAGCACCAAATCATCTGGATGCAGGATCTTGGTGCCCAGAATTGTCGTCTTCAGAACCTCCTCCAGACCTCCAACCAAATCCTTCCTAAACATTCTCACCAACAGCTCCTTCGCCTCCATCTTGGGAACTCTACTGTCAAGCAGAGAGGCCAAGAACTGTGAGGAAATATGTGCATTGTCCCTCCCATACTCCTTGTGCTTGAGGTGACTAGAACCCAAAATCATCTTTACCACCGCAACTACGAGAGGATTAATGTTGAGCAAAATTTGCTTCAACCTTTGATTTGTAATCTCTCTGAACACATCCTACCTCGATGTTGCCCATAGGGAAATTGGGGTGTCCACTCCAAACCATGACAACCCCTCCACTGAAACTGCAATAATAAACTTCGAGCACCCGACCATTGTCATCCGTAGACAACACCAGAAGCCGAGCACAAGTTGCCAACCAACACACCACCATAAACTAAAAACCAACCCCAAAACCTTTACTACGCTACAAAAACTGTCACCACCACTCATTAAATAAACCCACATACACCAAGCAATTCTATCGACACAATAGCGAAAATTATTTCTAGGCAAGTCAAGCTATCCTTGTGCCAACGATGCCATGTCCTGCATACCCGACTCCATATGCAAAGCCATCATTAAAAAATGGGATTGAACTATCCTCCATTAATACTCGTACTCACCTTAGATGACGTCACCGACCCTTCCCTCCATCGTCCACCTCAACTCTAATCTCCTCTGCGTGGATGCCACTTAACTCATACTAATAAAGTCCCTCCACCAGCTTGGAGGGCCGCCCCCCAACTGCCCACGATAGTTTTGGATATTATTATTTAATAATCAACTCATTAATTATTATTTATTAATAAATAATTATCATCCATAATTACATAGACATTAATTGTAGGGTTTTAAAATTTTAAAAGAAAGGGGTCGTGGCATCCTCCTTCCCTTAGATTATGTAGCTCTAATGCATCAAAATAATATTTTGGTCAAGACAAGTTAAATTTATATAGTATCATATTTTTTTTTAAAAAATGGGGAGATATAGTTGTTGCATCTTAGTTGTATCTTTTTATGTTATATTTTATGTATTATATTGATCCCTCTAAATTGTGCATTGGTCTACCACTCTATTGTGCAATTGCTACCAATGCTTCTCTAAGATTCTACAAGACTCTATTATTATCATTTTTAGTTATTTCACTTGTAAGGCATGCTAATTTAAGATATATTTAATATCAAGTAAATACTTTTGAAGGAGTGAAATAAGAAAAACATTGTGAATTCAACTCAAATTTGGAGGTAAAGTTAGTCAATAAGCCACTAGGTTTAACTTTTCTATGAATTCAAATTTCCCTACATAATGGGGTGCTAAATTGGCTTTCTTTCCAAATGATATTGAGCTTTTGTGGGATCAAACCCTCAATAGATAATTCTCTCCAACTTAAAAAATTCTTATAGACCTATTTTTATTTGCATAATTAATTTTTCCTATCAAATGCTTCCTTTAACCTATTCCTTATGCCCTTAATATGAATTTTCACACCCTTTAACATTTGAGAACCAATTAAAATTATGTACTCTATATTATCCCAACTTAAAGGAGTTTACCACTTTCTTCCATATAATTATTTAAATGGAGTTATTCCTAAGGTAGAGTAGAGATAAATATTGTAAGAAAATTCTACTAGTGGAATATATTCTTCTTATTTTGATTGTTGGTCCATACAATAAATGTACATATAAAATATCTTTCACTATTTGATTGGTTCTCTTTGTTTGTCCATCTAATTTAGGATAATAAGTTATACTAAGGTTTAATTGAGTTTACAAAGATGACTATAAATTCAGCCAGAATCTTGAGGTAAACCTAACATCTTTGTCTAATATGATCTTTTAAGGAATCCTATGCAATCTAAATATTTTTTTTACAAATAATTTATCCAAGGTTGGGGCATCATTAGTTAAAAGCCTAATATGAAATGGGTTGCCTTGTTAAGTTGATCCATTACCACTGATATTGTATTATGTATATACAATGTCATTGGCAATCCTTGTAGAAAATATATACTAATGACTTGCCACTTATGATGTGGTATATCATGAGGATATAAAAACTTAATTGGATGGTTATGTTCAACCTTAACCTTTTAACACTCCATATATTTCACCATAAAAGTGTATATTTCTTCATCCACAGCTAAAAGTACAGCCTTTTAAGATCAAAGTACGTATTATTTACTTGTGGATGTCTTGAATAAGGAACATTGTACGCTTCACTAAAAAATAAATTCCTAAGTTTTCTGGAATTAGGAACTTATATTCTATTATAATACCTAAGAAACTCATCCTTATCAAATGCATACCTTACATATTTTAAATTTAATGGATTAATATCTAAGACTATTTTAAGTTGCTCATATACCAAGGATCATGTTTTCTTTTCCAGTAATACTTATTTATTTTAAAGTGGTTTTAAAGATTTTTATTACCATAAAGTGTCTCTTTTTTCTTAGAGAACCTACCAGTTATTTTCTTTACCCTTAATATATTTAATCTCAAAGTCATATTCACTCAAAAAATATAATTCTTTTCATTTCCTTGAATTTAAATGTAGTTGAGTAAAAATATATTTTAACCCTTGATGATCTGTTTTTAACTCAGATAATTTTATCAAGAAAAAATATCTCTATTTTTGTAGAGCATGCACAATGGCTACCAACTCTATATTCATAAAGTGCATAATTCATTTCATATGATTTTAACTTTTTAGATTCATAAGCTATCACGACATCTTGTATAAGTACTCCCCCTAAGCCTTATGTAGAAGCAACAATGACAACAACAAAATGACCATTAGGATTATGATATCCTAAGATTTGAGTCATAGTCAACTTTTTCTTTGAGGTTTGAAATTCCTTATCACCCTATTTTGTCCATAGTAATATTTTAGCCTTCTTTACCAAAGAAGTAATAGGGTTTGTGATTTGAGAGAACCCTTCTACAAACCTTCTATAATACTTTGTTAAACTCACAAAACTCCTTCCATTTGACACATTTTTAGGAATTTTCCACTCCATTATAGCTTTGATCTTGTCAAGATCTATTATAATTCCTTATGGAAATATAACATGCACTAAGTAATGACTTTTCTTCTCAAATAATAAACATTTTGATAGTTTACCATACAAATTGTGTTCTCACAACCTTTGCAAAACTACTTGAAGGTGCACTGAGTGTTCTTCATTCTTAGAATAGATTAAGATACCATTTAAGAACGCTCAAATTTTTTTATCTAAATAATCATGAAAAATGCTATCAAATTCATAAAAGAAATAGGGGCATAAGTCAAGCCAAATGGTACAACTATAAATTCATAATTCCCATATTTGGTTCAAAACCTATTATTTTTTGTAATATCTTTCTCCTTGATTTTTTTATCGGTATTATCTGGATTGAATGTTAATTTTTTAAACTAAAAATGTTCCCTTCATTTTATCAAAAAAGTATTTGATATTAGAAAAAATATATCTATTCTTTATTGTTACCTTATTTAGTATTTAATTGCCATACAAAACCTCATGGTTCTATCCATATTTTTAATGAAAATAATTGGTGCTCCCAAAGGTGACACACTTGGCCTTTTTAATCATTTTTCAAGTGGCTCCTGTAATTGCATTTTAGGTTCAAACAATTCAATTCCATTCATTCAATAAGGGATCTTGGACATGAGTCTAGATCTAGGTACAATTTTAATGGAGAATTCAAGCTTTGTTTTAGGAGGTAATCTTAGAAAATCCTCTAGAAAAACATCCTTAAATTCTTATGTTTTCATCTAGTGTAACCATAAATAATTGAGCTCCCTTAATTTTTACTTTCTTTATTTGCATTGTCGGGATAATTTTCACATTAATAGGCTTATATACTCGTTGCAACTTGAATTTATTTCCTTCGCCATCTACACATTCCATTGTTTTTTATACAAAATCCACACTTTCTTGATGATTAGCTAACCAAATTATTTCAATGATTACATGATATGACCTTAGGGGTGCCACATATATGTTTACTTTTTGTTTCAAATTGAGGAAATTGAATTGAAGTCTACAACATAGTTTTCATAATTTTCAAAGTTTTGCTCCACTTTATTCTTTATATTGGGTTGCCTTTCCCTAAGTTCATTGACTATTTTATCTAAATTATTTATCTTGTCTCTTTGTTTAGTTAAAAATATAATTACGACTTAAATTCATGTATTGTTTTTTTTTACTAGTTGTTCCTACTATCCATTAGGATCCATCCTTTGGTTATGAGAATTACTATCTTAAAATGCTCTAGTTTTTTCTATTTAAGGTGTTCTAAAAGCACCATTCTTTAATTAATATTTGGTCATAGTCCATGACAAACAATTTACATCCATTTTATAATGATTGATTAATTTCATGATTATTTTTTATTTTTTGTTAGTAGAAAGCTTAAGGCCCAGCTTTAGAACCTAGCTCTAATAATACACGTAACAACCCTCTAGGTTGCATACATTTTTTATTTATTAATTCAATCAATTTTTTTATATTTTATTTCATTTGTACACTCATACATTCTTCTATCCATAGATATTCATCTTTCCATTCAAAATATGTGTTACTCTATCCATTTGGGAGAAGCACCCATTTGTCTATACAAGATGTGTATATTATTTTGGCTAAAGACTTTTGACTCATCAAGACAATCCACATCCCAAGTCCTCTTGATATACTAAAATTTCCTATTGGAAAAACATTGAGGTCATCATCTACTAAGACATAAAATCAATTTTGCACTCTACCTCAAAATTTAGCCTAAAGCCTTAAGGATCCACAAAGTTCAATTGAAACTCTTCTAAGTATATAGTGAATTTTAATTTTATCTTAGATTTTATTAAGTTCTTTAAATTTAACACAAGTTGGTCTATCCAATATTCAAAGATATACCAACCTTGCTTAAAAAAAGTGTATTAAGAGCCTCCTTCTTTTACCTAAACTACCAACATACTTATATCCACATGATCAGGGTATAACTTATGTATTTCTATTTTCCTCTAAGTTTTATGTGAACTATAAAGAGTGCATACACAACTATTTCTAGAGCCCCTTTTCCCTAAATAGTTCTTCTTTGGCTACTGTTGACTAAGGGAAGCATTGATTCATTAAGCTTTTAGTTATTTAGACAAATATTTGTTAATTATTATGTCTTAAATACATACTCCTAATTGAGTACAATTAACTTAGAAATTCTATAGTGATGATTTTCTTAGCATTAAATTGTCATTAGTTTATTTATCCAATAAACATTTCCTATTCACTTAGATTTAAATTAATAAGATGTCCTTATTACCCACTAATGATTTAAAAAAGTTGATGCCATATACATCATTGTTGCAACTATGCTAGGCTATAGATGTAGTAGTTCAATCACAATAGTTTAACTCATAAACATGAACCAAAGGCTTTGTTAATAATACATTTTATGAGTGGTTTGGGTTTGTATGACTTGTTTTAAATATTAAAGACTAAAGATAATAACAATTTAAGAATATTCAATAGAGTGCTTAACTAAAAATATCATTGTCATATTTCAAAACTTTAAATTGAAAAATGATTAAAGTTTGAAATATACTATTAATCATTAAATAAATTGCTAAGATGAAGAAATTAACAATTGATTTTGCTCCCATATTTAACTTGTAAATAATCAACTTATAAAAATTAAAAATAATTAAATTAATAATTTTTTTGTGCATGCCATTCATAAAACAAACATGGTCCTTCCCTTCATGGAAAGCATCATTTAGAATCATCGTCAAAGTGAAAGGATCATTACTGTTGAATCAATGTCACAATGTGAATAAATGTGTAAGAAATCTTACCCAGAGTTGACTCAATAATGATCTAGGCTACTAATTTTAACCACATACTTACTAACTTGGTGTTAATGACACATACAAAGATTAATAATGGGTTACAACCTTTTTTAATTCATATTATGCGTTTGATGGTATTTCTTGAATAAATTAATTAGCATGGTAATTTTCAATCATATACATGTCATTAGTTTAAAAAAATAAAATTTCAAATGACATTTATTATGATATGAGAAAAAATAATAATGGTTATTATAAATCTTAAGGTGGCAAATCTTTGGTCTTAAAGTTTTGAATATAAACTAAAGAAATGAAAAGTCAAATTTACATTACTCTCTATAATAAAATATTTATGATATGTTTGAAAGATCAAAAGGATAAATAGAATGGGCGGGGCCCTAGTTCGGTTGGTCAAATCTTTCCTGTTGTAAGAGGTTGGTCATGAGGTCTAGTCTCCCCCACCCCCGTTAAAAAGTTTACCAGGCACACGAGTTATCATTATCGAGGTGCCACTAATTTAACTCTTACCCTAATCGTAATAGAATCTTAACTATAACCCTAACCCTTATTAAACTCTTAACTCTAATTAAACCCTAACATTAAAAATTTATATTTATTTATTTTTTAAGAATTTTAATAATAATAATTAATATAGAATTAAATAATATGATGATATACTATATATTAATATTATTAAATATAATAAATAATATTTGTGTGATTCATTTTTTTTTATATAAATTTAATTTATTAAAATTATTAATGTATTATTATAATTATAATATATTTAAATTGTAATGTATATAATTATAATATTAAATATTTTAAAATGTAATATTTTTTATAATTTATTCTAAATAATTTTATATTAACTTAAATTATAATATTTGAAAAAAATTAACTATAATAATTTAAAATTAATAATAGTATGATATAATACTATATAATATCCTAATTATTATAATAATATTAATTAAAATAATAATATTATAATATTTAATAAATTATTATTAAATTAGTAAATATTATAAGGTTATTATTTAATGTTAATGTAATATTATATTAATATTGTTTGGATTATAATTAAGTTAAGGATTAGGTTTAATGGAAGTGAAGGGTTATGATTAACATTAGTTTTAGAATTAGATTTAGGGTTTTTGATAGAGATATAATTAAGCTTAGGGTTTGCATTATAGTTGGATATACAAATAAGATTCAAGTTAGTATATATATATTAAAGTTGGGTTTTCTAATAGCCTTAGAGTTATGCTTGGAGATAAAATTTTAATTAGAGTTTTTGTTAAGATTACATTTTGAAATAGAAGTAGAGTTTAAATATTAAGTAAATTAGGGTTATGATTAGAATTAGGATTGGAGTTAGGTTCATGGTTTTGTAATAGGGTTATTGTTTGGGTTTGGGTTATGACTACAAATATAATTAGGTTTAGTATTAGGGGTACAGTTAGTTAGATTCAGGGAGAGATAAGGTTGGGTTTGGTTTTAGGGTTAAGGTTACTATTGGAGACACAATTACAATTGGTGTTAAAATTAGCGTTAGGATAAGATATATTATTATTTATAATTTGTGTTATGGTTGGAAGAGGGATGGAATAAGAATATAGGGTTGCTCCCTTACCATATTCTATGCACAAGATGGAAGTCATTAAATAAATTAATATTTAATTATATAATAGTATTTAATTATATATTAGAATTTTTCTAGTATTTTTGTATTATTATATATTAGAAATTTTTTAATATTTTTGTAATATATAATTATATAACTTTTTATTAATATATAATAATAATATAATTATGTTTAAAAAAATATTATATATTAATATATTTAATTTTTAAATAATTTTTTTTTTTAATTTAATTGAACCTTAATTGAACCAAAATGCTAACCCTAACCATAATTGAAACTTAATCCTAATTTTATTGTAATCCTAACCCTATATCTAGTTCTAATTGTAACTCTAACCCTAACCATAATTATAACCCTATTCATAATCTTATTTGCAAAGGTAACTCTAACCCTAATTGAACCATAACTCTAAGTTTAATTGAACAATAATCACACTTTTACGCTAACCCTAACCATAAGTCAAATATTTCTCCCATAAATGTAATTGAAATGTAAACCTAATTGAACACAAACATTAATTAAACCCTTTATGTAATGGATTGTTAATATTAAATTCAATTGAATGCTAACCCTAATTGAAACCTAACCCCATTCATAACCCTAAACCTAATTCTACTTCTAAACCTACTACTAATCCTAATTATATCTCTAACCCTAATTTATCTCTAATTATGGTAAGGGTTAGGTTATAGTTTTATTAGGAGTAGGGTTAGTATAAGGATAAGGATTACAATTCAATTAGGGTTGGGATTAGTATTATGGTTACCTAGGGTTAGTCTTACTATTATATTAGGGTTAGGGTTAGATTTTAATTAGATTTAAATTAGGGTTTAATTAGGGTTAGGTTAGATTTCAATTAGTGCTTAATTACAACTCAATTAAGGTTTAGTTATGGTTATTATGATTTCAGAAAAAAAAAAAATGGTTATTGTATATCCTAAGGTGTCAAATCTTTGGTCTTAAAGTTTTGAATATAAACTAAAGAAATGAAAAGTCAAATTTACATTACTCTCTAAAATAAAATATTTATGATATGTTTGAAAGACCAAAAGGATAAATAGAATATTTATGGTGCTTGCTACAAATTTTAAAAAATATAACCACATAGAGATGGAACTAGAAACATAATTATACTAATATCTAAATATTATTTTAGGTAACATTGAGAGTATTTTTTGATAAGGGATGGGTACAAACTTAGACAAATAGAAATATAAAAACTATCTTTAAAGATATAAAATTCAGGTCAATAAGTTAATTATATTCTTAATATTAATAAGAAATTTATAAATTAAGGAATATATAACAAACATATCCAATGACATCCAATTGATAGATTGGTTCCCTTATAAGACTCTATATTTATATAACAAAACAATTTGAAGCAAGAATGTAACATTATTTCAAATGCTTTAATTTGGATTTAATTATTTTCATGTTTTGTGGCTTTCCATTCCTTCATAGTTCTAGATTTAGTTTTCCCTTTCTATAAATATATGAAACAATTATTTGTTTCCAATGCTTGAAATGCAATTGTATTTCTAATGCTAACATTGGACTATTGCCACTTTTCTATCTATATGACACAAAACTTAGTAGGGATGGTCATCGATTTAAGAATAATAGGAAAAATAATCTTATTAATGGTGGTTTCCTTTCAAATTATCATACCCTCTTAGAGTGTTTGGTTGTTGGCATGTTAGTCTCTCTATAAAGGCCTAAAAAATATGTTCGAGCACCACTTCTAGAAGTGCATGGTATTAATTCCGTATTAATGGGATCTTTTAAAACAAGAGTTCGCTTCAACTCTCCCTCCAACCCTTCAATAAGGAAAGCTACAATTAGAGATCTCTCTCTTCCCAGTGCTCAAGTTTCATGCTTAGAATAAAATTCTATTCATTTCAATATTAAAAATTAAACTGTGTTCCATCTCCATCTTATTTTATCATAAACATATGCAAAGGTCATTATAAGACAAGCATAAAAACCTCATTTTAAAATAAACATAGAACTAGAGAAATTCACTCAACTAGGCTAGCATAAATAGAAGCCCAAGAAAAGAAGATAGAATAAATCCATATTCCCTAACTTCAATGTGTAAATATAATTTTTAGATTGAAGGAATAGGTAGCCCCTCTATAGACTGAGTGCGCTCGGTAAATTTTTTTCACGTGACCGGTGATGCCGATGCGACACACCCTCCAATACCACATGGATGGGGGAGACTAGACCTCATAACCTCTTGCCTGCAATAGGATGCTTTAGCCAATCGAACTAGACCCCCTCGACCCTTCCATGTGTAAATATTTTGATAAAACTGACACAAATAATTTTTTTATTAGCTAATCTCAATATAATGTCAATAGTGAGAAAAAAACTTATAAAATTAAATGTAATAAAGTAGATAATAGAGAACCATTATAACAATTCAAGAAGAGTCGATTACCTAGAGTTAATGTTTATATGATAGTCCATAGAAGAATATGCCAAATCTTCTTAAAGACTTTCTTGAGCATCCTCTTAATAGAATTATTCTTATTATAGTTGTTGATTTTCATGGATGCAAATGAAATTGTTGGACAATAGTTACCCATGAATGAATTTTGGACAATACCTATAATTTCAAGGTTCTAGAAAATTGAGAATGAGTCTTATTTTATATTAATGCCTATGTTGGTTTTTGAGAGGAGGATGTTTAAATTCATTTATTTAATTAAACATAATTATCACAAAAAAATCATAAATAAGATTAGACACACCACTTAATTATATTTGTTGCTATTTTTTTAACATACAAGGTTATGAAATTGTATGGATTAAATGCATAAATCCTATTTAACAAGTATAGTCATTATTAATAATTGTTGAATGTCAAATTATTCATAAGAATAAAAAAGTTATTAATAGAGGATTTTTATAAATGAGAATGATCAAATAACATACAAATTAAATGTCATGGTATGAATGCATTTTTATTCAAGATCAAAATATAGATTTATAAATTCAAATCCCATGATTTGGTTTCATAAAAAACTCATCTAGATCAAATCAAATAGTATAATTATGAATTATTTTCAAACAAACTTAAAATCTAAACACCTAGAAAAAGGTGAATGCTTATCTTAAATTTTCTACCAATACAAGTAATCCTATTAAGAAAAATATCAATTCTAAATTCATAAATGATAAAAAAAATTGGTGATAGGTTTAATTGTAAATAACTTTCTCTTTTTGCATGTGCTCAATCATGTTCTCTTGATGAAATATCTCACATTTCTCGTTTCTATTTAAAATATGTTATACTCATACAAGCAATACAAGCTCTTGCAAGTATAACCATGATATTAATATAGCTCCTTTCAAGCAGCCACAACATAAACCACTTATGAAAGATCCAGATTCACAACTTGGAAATCCACTTATTTAGAAACCACTTCCACATTAAAAGTCAACTATGAAAGACCAAGAGTTACAATTTAAAATTCCATATTAGATGTCTTATTGGGATCTAGAAACCTTCATTCTCGCTTAACATTACTTGGCTAAAAAACTTAAAATTTTAACAAGCCCCTTGAATGAGACTAGTCCTATAATTTGACGGCCACCTTGTATATCATATAATTTTTTTTATGATGGTTTGATCATTTAATTGTCTTTCAATTGACATTTAAAAAATATATAAATTGTGAAAAAATGTTCAATTTATTGAAATCAATATTTAATGCTTTCTAAATCATCCTTAATTATTTTGTTGAAGAATTCTATTTTTGATAGTCATATGTAGCTATAACGCACTTCTTGTATCACATTTTTAGTGGCACATTAATTTTTTCTACATTATTTGAAGTTCAAAAATTAAATTTAGACTTATTAATATATATTGTTGGTCTTTTTTTCTTTTTGAGTCTATTGGTTTGAATTTCTCAAGAATCGGACTAATAAACTCAACCAGACTAATGTATTAATGTATTTTCAAATTTTAATTATATGTGAACTCATCTAATAGTGGTGTACCCATCACATTTTACTTATATAAGCATGTAATGTCATCTTTGTTAGAATCATTTGGTTTGATCTAAAAAAATATAGGTTTGTAGATGCTTGAAATGGAAAGTAGATGAATGTGTTATAAGAAAAGCTCAAGTGATTAATATGGATGTAGAACAATTTTTTTAGTTTGGGTGGGGTTCGCTTTACTGGGGTGAGATTTTCATAATACATATACAACTTTATTTATAATAAATCACTTCACTCAAGCGATGGATGGATGGCTAGACATCGACTTCTATTGAATTTACTACAACACAAAGACAATTCTAATTTGAATTGAATCCACATCAAAACATTTTAGTTTTTAGAAAGTATTATTTTAAAATCAAACAAAATTAAAATCATGGTCTAGTAATGTGAGGAATTGAGATATAAGTAGATAATTCATTACCACAAGTATAACTCTTATTGGTGGTTTTATTTATTTCAATTAAAACAAGTAAATCAAAATATTAAAATTAAATAAAATTATGATTGTATTACATACATGTTATAGTCTAGTGATAACTCTTCTTGACCTCTTTGTGATTTTATTTATTTATAATTTAAAAAATTAAATGAAAACATTAAAAAATAAATAAAAATATGAATAACAACTTTTGTTGACCTTAGTAATAATAAATTTGTATTGGTAATAAGTATATGTGAAAAATGAATGTATAATTATAAAACAATGAATAACAACTATTATTTTTAAAGCTTATACAAATAAAAAATTTACAATTGATTTAAAAGTAAGTTTCTATTTGATCTTAAAAAAATAGTCAAGATAATCTTATTTTTAAGAGGAAAATCTTGAAAAAAAGAAAATAATCATTTATACTAAATTAATAGGTACTTTTATAGCAAATATTATAATATGATATATATTATAAATTATTATACTATTTGTAATGATATATATTATATATTACATTTGTTTATGCTAATTTTAAATGTAGTATAGGGAAGAAGATCCACTAGTTGAACATCCTAATTTTAGGCCTTTCAAAATCTTACGTGACAATTTCAAAGCATCCTTGATTTTTTTAATAGTTTACTTGGCAAGTTTCCTATTTATAACTAATGTATTAAGACCACGTCATAAAATATGATGCTACATCAACATGTTTTTTGTTGAGGTGTCCAAAAAATCTAAAAAAAAGTAAAATTGGTAATTGTGCAGAAAATCATGTTTTATTAGTATCAACACTAACAACTTTAAAGTCACAACTATTAGTGCTATATTATTATTTTTTTGATACTACAGGGTGTCCCCACGACCCAACCCAACGGCCCAAGAGCCCCTACCTTGGGTGCCTGAGGCGAGCTAGGGCCAGACAAGTCCCTCGCTGATGAGATCCCCGCCCGCAAGAAGTCCCACCTCTTACAATTATTGAAACATGCTCAATTAGAAAATCCTTTCCCCATAGAATTGATTATACAGTTCAATAGATTTTAAAATTATAAAATAGATTTTAAAATTATAAAATACAATTTAAAATAAAAAAATCATAAACCATCAAATTCCAGACCTGAATGAAACCTTAACCTTATTAGTAGGAAAATTTGGGATTACTCATAAAAATAAGCCTCCATTTGCTTTTCTTTAGAGTAGTTAATATATTTAAGATATCTGGGAGGTTGCCTTGAATTTGGAAAATGGTCCTTGTGGGGAAATGTGCGTGTTGTGTGGATTAGAGGACCAATTGCAAATTTACTTCAACAAATGTTCGCCATGTTAAAGCTTATATTCAATTTCTTTCTTCTCCTAATACCTAACCAGAATGCACAACTATCCTTTCTCAAACAAAGTGAGGAGTTTTGGGGGGGTTTGTAGGCCACATCTTTATGTCTGTACTTTTGATTAAGACCCCAATTACGTATAACTTGTTACACACCCCTTTCCTGTTGTTTTCAACATAATTTTTGACAATTATTATAATCCCACTGTCCCTTGTTTGCCACCCTACTCAACGCTATCCAAAGTTATATTTTAAGGGTTGTTTTGTTTGGGCTTGCATGTCACCTTTTGTCTGCCATAAATGAAGCTGTGTTTTGTATGTTTATTATTATACACTTCTATTCCATCCACCCTTAGACTTTTCCAAGAATTGGCTAGGCAAAAATGTCAGAAGAGGTGGTTAATAATTAAAATGTGAATAGAGGTTAGAAAAGAAAAAACATACCCACGAGTGCATGGCATAAAGTGCAAAGGTGTAAGACTTTAGAAGTAATAGAGAGTAATGCATGAAGACGAATAAAGCTACAGTTCCCCAGCATTAGTTTAATGGGGAAGACAGAATGAAGATGGCATTGGGACTTTTTTTCATAGACCAGCAGTAGCACAACTCCGAAATTTGTGTGGTCTTGATAGAAGATATGGCAGAAAGTTTTATTTAAGCGGAATTCGAAAGGAGGGCCCAAATAAGAAATACTGCCCGCATGGTCTATGCAGTCTCCAATAAATTGGTCAAGACCCCATAATACTATTTAAACGGAATTCTAATACTTTAATGCGCTTGCCTGAATGGCGGTACTGTTTTGCCGGGGGGGAGAAAGTGGCGGCGAGAGTGGGAGGGAAAACGGCGTTATGGGCCCACTGCAACGTTCCGTCCAACACACAATTAATTGACGGACATATTCGTGGCAAATCTTACATGCGTATTTTAGTCTTCATATGACGTTCTGGCGGCGCCGCCAACAACACTCACGGCAGGAGAGAAAAGGGAGCACTTGTTCTACGGGTTGCCCAAACGGCGATCCGACGGCCTGGATCGCAGAGGAAAACGAGATCGACGGGCCTTGATCGTTAGGGTTTCGACTGTCGGGAACTGCACCTGTTATTACGCCCATTACGAAACCGGTGACCGTGAACCCAGCCGGGAAACAGCTTTTGGAAGTTGTTTAAGGGGGACGGGGAAAGTTGTTTACTGGACGGGGCGACGGCGAGGGTGTGGGGCTTCTGTGGCAGTTCCTTCGATAAATGACACGGGGAAAGCGGTTTTGGGAATGGACATGCCTCTTGCGTAAAGGAGTACACATTCACGGCGGGTGTTTTTGACGGCCATGTTTGGTTTAGTGTAGCGTTTATTTTGCTTTATTTATTTTTGAGTAGTGTGTAGGAGGCGGTGAAGTGAAGTAGTAATACAGCATGAGCAGATAGATGTTAGAAAAAGGAAGACAGGCGAGGATCTGCAAAAGAAGAAGAAGAAGAATCCTTGTAAGTAGCAGAAGAGTCTTAAGAATAGGTTAGTAAGCAGCGTTTTGGGCTGGGGTATGTAGAAATAGGTTAAGACTTGGTATTTTTTATTTTATTTTGTCCCACTCTGTTGGCCATCCTGGAATGGATGTGTCGTGTCACGCTGTCGATTCGTCGCAGAAGGCTGCTGCATAGTAATAATTCTATGATTTGTGGGGGGTAGAGAGTGATTTAGAATGGGGTTTAAACTTTTGGGTATGTTATGTTTTTGGCTTTGAGAAAGTGTTTTGAGCAGATGCTATTTTGAGTGGCTGTCCGACATTGTTGATTTTCGGGTCTTTGTGTTTTGTGTGCTGTTGTTGCGGGGTTTTCTGTATCAAAAACGCCGGAAGTAGCGGGTGTTCACAGCCTGATCGATGCTTTTTTATAGCTGCGAATTTAGTAAGTCAGTCAAAATAGGTGCGCTCTAGTGTTTTTTATGGGTTTCAAGAAATGCAAGAAAATCTAATTCTATGGGGGGAAATATGTGCAGGCGCAGGCGGAGGCGGTGACGAAGATGAGCCTGCCTAGGCTGAATTCGGTTTACAGAGATTGAGGGAGCGTTTTGACGATAACTGAGAGCCAAGAGTTATTGTTATCATGAATCCAGCGGCTGCTCGCGCCTTGCCCTCTGGTCATTTGGACCCATGTGCCCAGGAGTTTACGCCTGGCCCTTACTCGTTTCTCCGAGCTCCTCCTCCCCCACCTCCTCCCCCGCCTCCGCTCTATTATTCGTCCTATCCGCTGGATGGGCGAGCATACGTTCAATCCACTCCTGCCGCGGGTTCGATTCCTCTAAACCCCATGTACAACAGCTCCGAGTTGGGTATGGCCTACAGTGTTACAGCAATTCCGCAGGTGTGGGAGAGTGCGCTACACCATCAACCTCAGCAGCAGGAAGAGGCATTCAGGGTTGGAGTGCCAGCGGCCGAGGTTGGCCCAGCTCCTTGTTTTCCGAGGCCTTACAGGTATAATAACAATATGAATATTAACTGCACTAGCAACATTCAAAATACTACTCTGGTTGCTCGTACTGCAATGGCGGGGAACGTCACGGGTTCCAGTCCCGGGCAGTTCTACCATTACCATTACCAGCAGCCTTTCACATCCACGGCAAGGGAGCATCCCTCTCGAACGCTTCTCCTCCGCGCCGTGCCGCTGCCAAGTGAATTAAACGACGCAGATTTAAGACAGCAATTGGAAAGATGGGGTCCAGTCCGGGCACTGCAAACAGATAAGAGGCAGCAAGGGTTCGTCACCGTGCATTATTATGACTTGAGACATGCCAAAACGGCCTTGTCCGAAATCCAGGAGCAGCATTTGACGGAACAAATGAGACTGCGGCAGCACTATACGAATCAGCAATTTTTGCAATCCCAGGAGGAGGAAGACAAGGAAGCGGATCGAACCCCGCCGCCGCCACCTCCGCCGGCAGGTTTATCCAGAGGCCTTATCGGAGGGAAGGCAATTTGGGCACAGTATTCGCTTCCCGTTGGGCTTCCCCCGGGCCCAGACAGGCACAACCAGGGCACGCTCGTGGTCTTCAATTTGGATGCGGATTTCGATGTTGCCACGCTCAGATCAATCTTCGAGGCCTTTGGTATGCACGCTCCTACTTGTGTTATGTTTTCTTGCATTGTTTTAGCCTGTGATCAATAACCATATGTGGGATGATGGCCTTATCAATAATTCCCAGCCTGACTGACTTTTTAATGTCCAACTACTTTTTGCGTCTCGCCAAGCCCCAGTCACCGTTTGTTTGGTTTAATTAATAAGACTTTTACATCTTTATTCAAATAGGCTGCACATTTCTTTGCGTATTGTGATTTTATGACGAGAATGAGTATATCATATAGAGCGGCATTTAGCTTGATTCAAACAACGGCATAATTTTAAGCAGCGTCAATTAGCCATTAATGCGATGTATGCTTCACCTGTAATTCTCAGCTGGACTGTTCCGTGCACAAATCTTTTTCTGGTTCTATGAAAATGATCTTTGCAGGTTGATCGTATAGGACTGTTGAGTGTTCTGGTGCAAATTTGTTTTGTCCGATAGAATTTGACCGATGAGATGCCATATATACTTTTTCCACCTCATAAAGCCCCAGTCAAAAGTTATTCTGATTGTAGGACTGAATCCTTTACATGGTGAATCATATACAACAGTGCCATATCTTTTTCCTTTATGAACTTTGTCCTGCCAGCGTGTCCTCTGTTGTTCTGAGCGTTAGAGAAGATGGATGGCAGGCCTATGTTGATGTTGTGAGCGTTAGATAAAAATGCATGACAGCTTGTTCTGCTTGTGGTTGCGGTGTTGCAGGTGCCGTGAAGGAGCTCAGGGAGACGCCAGCGAAGCGGCAGCACAAGTTCGTAGAGTTTTTTGATGTGCGGGACGCTGCGCGTGCGCTTCAACAGATGGATGGTCAGGAGATTGGTGGGAAGCGTGTGAAGATTGAATTCAGCCGACCCGGCGGCCAAACCAGACGACGTTCTCCGCCTCCACCGCCACCTACTTCATTCACTAGACCCTCTCCTCCCCCGCCTCCACCGCCGCCACCAGCCCGCCTCAGAACCAATGTAATAAACCAACACCACCTCCCTACGTTTCTCCACCATCCACGCCAACAGGGGCCTTATCCCCGCTGGGGCAACGTCAACGAGGTCGATTCCACGTACGCCGACCGGGCGGGTCAGGTCATCAATGGCAGGGCTGGTAGGGGGAGAGGCGGTGGCGCCATTGGTGCGGGCAGAGGCAACGCCACCTCCAAAAACAGTAACATTATCAATAACATCAACAACTGCAATGGTGGTGGTGGTGGTGGATTTTTCATGAGGAGACGGAGAGGAGGAATTGGCGGTCAACAAGTCAGGTCGTCTTCCTCCTGTGAGGCAGCCAATGCCATTGGTGGTGCAGATGCATCTTCCAAGAATGGCAATCATAATAACAATGATATTAACAACAACGCAAGATTATACAACAGCGAGCCCGGTTCGAATTTCGCGTTTGACGAGGCCAAGGCAGAGTCCAATTCCAGCGATGCCAGAACCACCGTCATGATTAAAAACATACCCAATAAGTACAGGTAACTGTGAGACCAGCTAAGCCTTCCATTTCTCGTAGTTTGCAAGGGCTTTATATGCACTAATTCTTAATTTATTTTTTATTCCTACTTTGGATTTCAGTCAACAGATGCTTCTATCGATGCTGGATCAGCACTGCATGAGCTGCAACGAGCCTATCACGGACCCCAACGAGCCGTTATCTGCATACGACTTTGTATACTTGCCCATCGACTTCAAGTGAGGGCAACCAGAAAAAGAAAACATTAAATTAAATTTACAGGCATTCAAATTCGCTCTCTAATTCTTGTTATCTTTTTCTGAAAAGACTAAATAAATTGGTTAATGCAAATGGTTTCAGAAACAAATGCAACCTGGGATATGCATTCGTGAACATGACGACGTCCAAGGCCACCTGGAAACTGTACAAGGCATTTCACATGCAGCCTTGGGAGGCATTCAATTCCCGTAAGATCTGTGAAGTCACTTACGCCCGAGTTCAGGTAGTAATTAAATCCTCACTAGGAAATTTACTCTTTTCATTTCTGCCTTTGTATACTGACGGAACAGACGTTCCAGGGTCGAGTCGCACTGGAGGAGCATTTCAGGAACTCCAAGTTTGCCTGTGACACTGACGAGTACCTGCCACTCGTATTCTCGCCGCCGCGTAACGGCGAGCAGCTCACGCCGCCGCTAGTCATGGGAGGTCACATTGCTCCCCACAAAACAACCGCCGCCTCCACCACCCATGTTGAAGATGGTTGGGATTTAAACGCTTCTTCGCCTGTTACAAGCACCGCCGCTGAGCCCTACGCCAATACTAAGTCGTACGATTATCGAAACAACAATCATCCCAGGGGATATGGCGGGCATGATACGCACAGCATCCCTCGCCGCTTTCAGCACCAGCGCTCCATGGGCGGCGGCGGCGGCGGCAGTAGCGGTTGTAGCACCAGCAGGATTGGATGTGCATGACATATGTATTCGTATGGGGTGCTGCTTTTATTGAAACCTTATTTGGTTTACTGTAATCTCATTTGTTATTATTTCTCAGACATCTTTCTTTCTTTGGCATTCGTTGAGAAATATAGGGAAAAAGAAAAAAAGAAGAAAGAAGGAAAAAAACACAACAAAACGAAAAGGCCAATGTAATAGAGAAAAATCGGTACAATTCATCTTTTTTGAAATCTCTCCACACTTTTCTTATTTCGAATCCTTAAGACGTATGATTAAACGGAATTCTGCAATATACGGTTAAATTTCCATTTTGATTACTGCAAAAATTATGGCCCTAATATCGTATTCTAAAAGAGCACATATCTTATTTGATTTAAATCTTTGGCATGAAGCGTTAACTGGAATGAACATTTTTCAGAGAAATTGTCTGTAAGTATTTCATGGCGATGTGGTTTTGCGATCGCTAAGATGCCTGTTATCTCTAATTTAGGTCTGAATATTTCGTATTCGAGGGCGATAATCGCTAAGATGCTTGTTATCGTTAATTTAGGTCTGAATATTTCGTTTTTGAAGTTCTGGGAATCTTTTTATTCCGTTAAAACCACAAGTGGAAATTGATTAAATTCGCGATTATCAAGCTGCCAGAAGATCTCTGAGGCAGGAATTTTATGGCCGTTATTTCGATAATCTGTTTCTGACCAAATGGATTTTGTTTTTTGGCACATTACAGGTTTTAAAATGAGTTTATCCGGGACAATGGAACAAATAGCTTGTTAGGTTTTCGAACCAAAATAAACACTTTGCATGAGAAAACTGTGTATATTTTTGTACCACTCAGCGATTCATCATCATTTACTCTTTGGGATGAAGGATTGGTGAGTGTGATGCAAAATATTCGATACAAAAATATGTACAGTTCGATTCCAGAATTAATCTCATTTGTATAAATGAAAAAACTTATTCTAATAATTTGAATACTACATAGATTATGGAAAACAATTTTTTGCAAAGCAATTTTCATATTGGATCTTTTAGAATGGACTGTATTATCAGTCAATGAAAAGAGACTGGTTATGGAATTTTTGAACAGTATGTCAGTTGAGGTGCATTATCCATGCATTTTAGTCAAATATAGACCGCGTTTCACCGACTTAACTTCGACCCGCCATTAATAACCTGGTTTAAAGGTGCATTAATCTTCACTTCAATGCTAAGCACATAAATTATAAATGATTGGATGGACAATTTTATTTTTCCCTGACATTAAAATTATTGCAGAAATCGTTTAAATCAGTGCCTCAAGTTTCTATGATTTCCTTCAACTTTCCGAGTACAGAAGTAGTTTAAGTAAAAAACGGGACTAAAGAGTAATCACGATAGAGGCGTGAAGATATAAGACTGCAGAGATGAGTCATGATGGAAATGGAAATCTCGTACTGCTGTTGCAGGATTACATTCTGATAGCTTGAGATTTTCTCCATAAGAGAGTAAATGAGAGATGATTTAATTGCACCCAGTGAAATCTTAGAAAGTACAAATTTATAGAGAACATAAATTGCACATTAGTTTGTAAGGTCAGTGCTGCAAACATTAAAAATGAACGTGACCAGGAAAATACACCCTGTACAACACATAAATTTGATGCCTAAATAAGTGAAATGCATAATAAATGGGTAGCAGGAAAAGTATGGAGTTCTGACCTCAAAACGTATCCATATCTTAAGCTGAAAGAAATAATGACAAATCTTTGAAAGGACAACAAATCCTTTGTAGTAATTTTGGATATTAGAGTGATGCTAAAAATTGATACAAAAATTCAGTACACAGATTTATCTGAAAGCTTTTCAAATACAGTATTGGATATCATTCACCAAGCAAATCCTTTCTGAAAATTTCAGTGCACAGATTTATCTGAAAGCTTTTCAAATACAGTATTGGATATCATTCACCATGCAAATCCTTTATGAAAAATTTCAGTACACAGATTTATCTGAAAGCTTTTCAAATACAGTATTGGATATTATCATTCGCCATGCAAATCCTTTCTGAACTTTATTTAATGGGATGGGAGAGTCTTTCAGGGTTGTGTGGAATTTTTTAAGGAGGGTAAAGCATACGATCTTTGAAAGTAAAGAATGATATATCAATTCATCCATTTTTTTGGGGTACAATTCTGATTATTATTTATTATGCAAATATTTTCTGAACTTCATTTAATGGGAGGGAAAGGCTCTCTGAACTGTATTTAAGGGAGAGAAGTGGCTTTCAATGGTTGTATGGAAGTCTTTTAGTTGAAGACTTTTAGATCTTTGGAAATAAAAGGACGTATTTATTTTTGAATAAACAAAATTCAAATAGTTAAATATTGTTTAAAGACAATAATTTAAATTTTGTAAATTTTAATTTAAAATATATATCTGGAGTAAATTATTATTTTTATTATTGAACTAATATTTAATTAAAATAACATTAATTTTTTAAATATATAAGTACTTAGTACTTATTATTGTTTGAGATAAAAAAAATAATAAATTTTATTAAAAATATTAATAAACAAGTCGTTCTAAATATTATAATAATATTTCTATTCAAATTTAATTTGTATTAATATTTACTTTATTTGATTATTTTCTATTATATTTATAAAAAATAAATGATATAAAGGCAAAATTAAATTTATTTTTTTTGTTTATTTTAGAAATGATTTGTTCAATGCTTTTTTTATAGCTATGAATTTAGGAGAGAAATGGCATGTCTAATATATGATAACATATGAAACCATCAACATACCAACCCCCATTTGATGGCATGATACGACAGATTAGACGAAGTAGACAAACATACATTGACGGACATTGGAGAGAACAAACGTTTGAAAAATTAGCTGGAGTTCAAATGCGGGAGTTTTAAATTTCATTTAATTTCAATTTACTGTGAATTAGGTCATAGAGAGTCAATAAGCAGTGGGATTCAAAGAAAATGGCTTGCTAGGCACTTCAATGGACGCCACACGAATTGCAGAGGACAATTGCACTTCAATGGATGCCACAAAAATCGCAATTGACCTTACTAAACTAATGCAAAATTTTACCCAGAGTGTAACAACCCCAGCGTTCTACTCAATAAAATTTCCAACGTTTTCACCTTAAGTGAATAAACAATGATGCCATAACATAGCAATACAATTTTTTCTTTCCAAAAAGTAAATTACATGCACATTTGAAATAACAATATTTCCAAACTTCCATTGCATTTCATTGTAATTTCACAAATCTTTCCATAACATAGATTTCATATTGAATAAACTCAGTTTTATCATTCAAGATTACATCCTTCCATATAAATGGGTACATGATACATACATAGCTCTTCTGAGCTTCATCTAGCAATAGATATACAATTTGGTCCTGATGCCACCACGATGGTGCATACATTTTGGATGTCCTCGCTTCCTGGTGCATACACTCCACTTGTCCCCAATGTTGGTGCAAACATCCGAAAACCTCGACCACCAAATGATGAGAAGCATCACTCAAGTGCTTTTCCGCCAACCATAGACTCAAATGTAGTCCCCGCACATGTGTCACATGACAAGATGGCCCTACCCTTCGACGAAGAGATTGGTTGGTAAACCCCATAAAAATAGCCTATCTGAGCTTAGTGTTGTGTCCTACAAACCAAAACCTAATCATATGGTCGTTTCCCCTACGAGTATGAAAATCCTGAACTAGAATGCATAAAAGGAACATAGTGAATTAACAGTGTAACAAGTGGCAATTTACACTACTTTGGCCAAAGTATTCTCAGCCAGTACTTCGAGTGACAGTCTTCCTATTCACATACACTTCTATAGCTCGGTTTGGTTTATGACCGTTCATATACTATGCTTAGGTAGTTTCCTTCCATAGGTATTTCCTAACCTTAGAAATAACTTATTCCCTTTTTCCCCAAAATATAGTGGTATCTCTACCAATAAAGCCTAAGCATAAGTTACCCCCTTCAATGGATATTCCAATCCCGGGTATAACATATGAGCTCTTCTAGTCTACAAATAACTTTTCATAGACAAGCCATTCACTTCAAAAGACAACCTAGTCCTAAGTATAACTTTATAGTCTTGAATTTAGCTACATAAGCTTCAACTAATCATAGATTAAATATTCATAAATAATTGACTCCATTCAGTAATATATCACATAAATAAGTGGCTCTCATCAAGAGTATAGCCATATCAATGAACAACCTCAATTGAAGAACAATCATATCAATAGATGATTCCATTCGAGAGTGTAATCTCCTTAGTAAAAAGGGGTATTCAAAAGAGCAGAATCTTGTCAACAATGTGACTTCATATCAAGAGTGTAAAGCAACTAATCAAGTAGCTACTCTATCTCTATAGGTAATCCTACCTATGTCTCCAAACATATAGTATCTCATAAGCTCGAGTGATCCACTAAATCACATAGGTGAGTTATAACCTTGTGTAACATACTACCCAATTAATCACTAATTAAGTATAGAAATTAGTGGGTAACATGAAGCTAATGTAGATCCAATCTAAAGGAGTCAACAGTTGACTATTCTTTTTATAACATGTAGAATGATTCTACAACTATTAGCATTATCACAAGTCCATTTACAATTCCTTGGCACAAGTATAAAAATCGAATCATAATAAGTTACACCTACTATTATGCACATTTTGAAATCATATTGATATCACATACAAACAATCAAATTATAATAGTCACACTCTTTCATAACAATTCAAATATATTGTGTTGTAAATGACAAATGTAAGTATTAAAGTAAGAGTCATTTACCCATCTAAATAAATAAGACACAAAATAAATAAAATATCATCATTTGCAATATAGAACCTACACCATTTCCTTCGTTAACTTGAAGTGGAAGAAAGAGAGAGAGCATCATCAAGGTGATATCTACCCTACCACGAAGCATTAACTTCCCTGTGCTACTCCACTAGAGAAGCCCGACCCATCATAAAGGATCTAGTAGTAGGTGACTAACATGTATGATGGAATCCAAGGTGATGAGTAAATCACTAGCAAACTACGTTCTCTCACAACAATTGCACATATCCATTGATCACATATGTAACATAAGAGAGTGCATATCAACTCAAGAAATGCACTTAAGGATGCAAATCAACAACACAATGTTTACAATATAAAATGTCTCAATCATCTCACTATGATGATAATACCCATTGGAATCATATATTTTCATCATAAGCTACTTAATTATTTCCTGCTGATTGGAGCAAAATAGGGCAGCGTTTAAACCACCATAACTTCCACATTATCAGACCAAAACTAAAAATTTAATATGTTCTGGAAAGGTGGAGGAATGAAGAACAAAACCCGGAAAAGGTTTTGTAAGAACCCCAACCATTTAAGAGTAGTTTTATCTGCAACTCAGCCCACTAGTTTACCCAAAGCAACAGTTTGACAATAAGACAACCCTGATTCTAAATATTTAAAAATGCTTTCACGAGTTGTTATCATTAAATAGGCTTAGTTTTACTGTTTAGTAACATAACTTTGCTCCAATTATATGAGCTTCCAACCAATGTCAATAGTTGTTTATGTACTTGATTAGGCATTCTTTAGCAGAGAGTATATGTCAATACCACCAAGAACTTCAAAATGCCTTCCTTGATTCTCAACAATTGCTCTTATACCATCTCATCATGCAAACAAGTTACCTAAACATTAATGGCTCAAAAAGGTCATACTAAATATTTAGAGGTGATTCAATAACAATTATACATTCTCAAGATTAATCCATCTATCTAATTCATTTATGTCCCAACAACTCTGCAGTCATCTACTGTCCTACAACTATTATATTGGAACAAAAACATACTACCAACATAGTTAGTATGTGTTTATTAGGAGAGAAACTTGTAGCGTACTTATATAGTTTTTTCCAAGCTGTTCATTGACCTTGCATTATAAACAAGCCACAAAGAAATAACATGCGATTGCAATCTCAGTCTAATGGAAGACATAAACTTTGCACATGTATTTCCAAAATATAACCAAAAATGATTTATTGTACATAAAATAAGGCAAGGATGTCCTCATGAGGTAGTCACTTTGATTTCCCAAATGCATCTAAGAGACATAAACTAGATTCCTCAACTTTGAACAGGTATGCTCATTAAAGCATAATAATTAGAAGAATTTATTTATATGATATTGCTGCAATTGCCATCCTAGCTATATATATGTATGGACATGAACTCAAACAACTATGAGTTGTTTGAAGTAATATTTTAAGGAATTTGATTTCATGGAATATGCTGAATTACAGTTTACATACAAGGTGGAATTGTTGAAAAGGCTTAGAAACTTTTAAACATGTGCCACCAATAAATCTCCTACCCATTTAGTTTAATTTTAGTAGCAATATACTCCATAGAAAATATGTTGCAAAACACCTACATAATGTTGTGCAACTCACAAGCATACCTCAATTTTAAGAGACAAACCCAACATTTTCCCCAGCAATGAGCAGATATTTGGCCCAAAAGATACAAATGAAAATTATCATCAAGGAGAAAAGCTTCTCAATATCCTGCCTTTTCTACCCACACAACATCCTATCTCAATTATCTAATGCTTTCATGCATATACAAATTCCAATCTAGATTAAAGGAGAAAACTTACAATTTTTTTTGTATAAAATTTTCTTTTCTCTGCAGGGTATCGATGGTTATATCCCCAAACTTTCATCTGCCCAAATAGCTTGCTACAGTAATATCCTATGTCCAGATTTCAATTTTTCATCCCCTCTCCCAACATTCTTTCCTGTCATAAATTTTTCCCTATTTCACACTCTTCAAACCCTATTGGACTTGCAATTCCTGTCTCCTCTTTACTACCTGGGTTTTATGGTAGATTGTGGGGCGCCATCTACTAAAGATTGGCTATTTTTTTTTAATTTTTTTTTTTTCAGAAAGAAGGGCACCATGCCTTCATAATGGTGTGAATGTCCTTCCCCAAGCCTTTTAGCAAATGTTGCTAGCAAGTGTAAAGCCAAACTCCCAACTTTTAGCCTTCTTCTCCCACATCCCAACCTCATGTAAGATATGTAATCCTCTTCAAGGCATGTGGGGGAGATTTTTAAGTTTTTCAAATTCTTTTTCAATAAATAAAGATACTACCTCTTTTACTCAAATAATAGTAATCTATTTTTATTTCTTTATTATTTTATTTCCATCCTTTTTTTAATAATCTTTAAATAAATAAAAAGAACTTGTAATATCTTGATTAGTTATAATATTATTTATTAGTAATATTAATTTTATTTCTCTATTATAATATTATTGATCCTAAGATATAATGATTAATAATATGGATATACACATGTCTATATGTCATATGCAAACACTTATATCTTTATACACACATATAAAATGCAATTTCATTTTTGGGGATGAAAGGCCTCGGTTCATGACTTATATTAACACAAACTATTTGATTATTTAATTTATCCTAGATTTACATATAAAGAGATTTTATTCTCAAGAATATATATATATATATATACATGCACACACACCATTCACAAATAATGCAATTATTCAAATCTAGGAGCTCGTTCATTCTAATGTTATCCACACATTTGACACCTAATTAAATGAGTCTAAATGTGTGTTGATTCCATCATGACAATTACCTCCACCGGCTAGAACCTTCTACTCAATGATACTCTCTCGCCAATATGAGAAAATGTCAATGATTCATGATGCACTTATAAATTAGAATGCATACTTAACCATCATCATTATAATATTTTTTTCTTAATTACTCTTCAAGCAATAATTAATGTAACTACATTATATTTCATAATCACTTGTTTTTAAATAATTAATGCCACAATTAAGTGATTAAGATAAGCTAATTAAACGAGATGTGATGTCCTTCCCCCTAAGGATAGTCATGTCCCGATGACTATATGATATAAAGTGATCATCACAACGCCAAGTATGCAAAATCAATTCTATTCTACATCATTAAAAAGAATTATGAAAGATACATACCTTTGCTTATCATACCTTTGTAACTTGATTAATTGATTAAGTTGTCTTGAATTTCTCGACAATGCACTTAACATAGTCTTAAAGGTCTAATCACCAATTAAACTTTTGCACTGGTGTTATCTTACCACAACAACTAAATATCTCATGAAAATCTCAAGAGTGGTCCATTTTAACATTCAATGTGATTATATGCAAATAAATTAAATTAAAATTTCAATTCCCACTTTCAAATCATACAATTGAAAGTATCATTAAGATAGATTACATCTTGATCATGTATATCATTAAGAAAATACATGTTCTCCCAGTCTAAGTTACTTATAATAACCTTAGATAATACTACTCAATCACAACTAGAGAGTAAGCCACACATTAATATAATATACTCTTTCATATCATGTAAATGAAACTTTTGAGATTCTACATAAATTCAAATTTTACAATCATTTTTTTTCTTATCTCTTTAAGCATGGTGAGTTGTTATACAACCAATTTATCATCTTAATCCATGCCTTTTTTTTTACAATCATTTAGGATAATAAGCATTTATCCTTCATTAAATGAGAACCTCACTATCTCATTCAAAATTTCATGCAGGTTCACACAAAAGTATAATTTCTTATTATACATACCTTCTCATATGTGACACTATAAATGTGTTCATCTATCATGCTCGAATGCTCACCTGTGACCTAAAGAGAGTGAATAAATTTGTTTATCTTTTAATCATGTGACCTAGACAATATGTTCATCTCGTCATTCATGCCTACTCTCATGTGACCTAGACAATATGTACATCTCGTCATTCATGCCTACTCTCATGTGACCTAAACAATATGTCCATCTCATCACAACATGTGTGAAACCTATGTTATCATGAAGTAACTGACACTTGCAACTTATTTAATGCTTTCTAGCACAAATACCTATGCAAATTCCCTTTTACTCATGAAGTGACTCAAGCTTTGGCCAAAGCATTTTATTCTTTATTTACACGCTCAGGATAACTCGAGAGCCACTTATCACCTTTCCAACACATGCCCCTCTTTTTATAAGAGATCACAATTATGTTAATCTTATCATACATATTTTCTTGTACCTGAACATATTTGAATAGTTTCATGATATTTATTGTTCATAACCAACCATAGTTTCTCCTTGGTTCACTCTCAATTATGATGTCATACTAGGCATCTCAGATACAAAAGAATCAACATTATAACTCTTTAAAAATTGTACCAAAATGAACTTGTCAAGAATCTTAAGTAATGGAATCTTGAACACACTAAATCCACAACATCACCATGAATAATATCATGGGCGTCACAAGTAGGAGCATCGATACTACTAACATATAGCCTCATCTAATGCATATGACACAATATTTGGAAAAGATGTCACAACAATAACATCCATAGAGGCATCTAAAGCATACCAATTAGTAGTGTACAAACATACACAAATATACAAGGGTCATATCATTTCATAATTCCCCAATTCCAATAGGGAGTGACACATCCCATATACATAGTGACTAGCCCCAACAATTGTCACATATACACAAGATGACTAACTCTATTATACATCATATATATCCAGTACAATAATCCACACAATACATCACATATTCACATAAGGGAAAATTACCAAAGTGGAAGTGGATGAAACCTATTGCATGCGCCAATCAACTACACGATTCATAGTTACACAAGCCTACTAGGACAACAATCAAGCATCCCATAATACTTGATGCCATCACTAGCAAGGGAACCAACATATCAATGAACACAACCATAGGCCATTTACACAAATACTTAGGGAGGAATTATCACATTCAATTACACATAAGTTCATATCACTTCATGATCCCAAGGTATTACCTACCTCGGATAATCTAAGATAGCATTTTCCACTTTAGGATATACCAAAACTATCATATAAGGTTGGCCCAACTGTTACCTACCTATTCTTCACTAGAAGCTCTCTTCCCTATAGTCCATCGAATGGCTAAGAAATCAAGGACATCCATCATTGACATAGTATTCTCCTTGACTATTGTCAATCTCGATCATACATCACATAGCTTAAGTACAAAATCACTCATATCAAAAAAATTAATCAAATGACAACCTTAATAGTGAACTTAACATATATAGTAGTTCACATTAAGGATCAAAGTATAACCATGATGATTTCCTACCCATATCAACCTCACGAGTAAGCCATAATCATGAAATGCATCAATCACAAAGTATGTGTTGTTCAAGTATAATTTCAATCAATCAACATGAATTTGAAGTCATTCTAACATACACTCACATCATAGGTTATTTCCTTTCATACATAGCAAGTAATAAATCATACAAATCAATTTCATTCAAGATTACTATCTTTTAGTCATTCATCATATTTCCCTTACTCGGTTCCCATACTGAACCATCTAGGAAACAAGACTCAAACTCATCTAGGTATCTCCACAATTATGGGATTTTTTCAAATTCTCAAAAGAAATGCAACTTTAACTTTGTAGACTCTAGTCCCTAGTGCTGAACCTAGAGCCTTGATACCATATATCACATACTACCCAATTAATCACTAATTAAGTATGGAAATTAGTGGGTAACATGAAGCTAATGTAGATCCAATCTAAAGGAGTCAACAGTTGACTATTCTTTTTATAACATGTAGAATGATTCTACAACTATTAGTATTATCACAAGTCCATTTACAATTCCTTGGCACAAGTATAAAACTCGAATCATAATAAGTTACACCTACTATTATGCACATTTTGAAATCAAATTGATATCATACAAACAATCAAATTATAATAGTCATGCTCTTTCATAACAATTCAAATATATCATGTTGTAAATGACAAATGTAAGTATTAAAGAGTCATTTACCCATCTAAATAAATAAGACACAAAATAAATAAAATATCATCATCTGCAATATAGAACCTACACCATTTCCTTCATTAACTTGAAGTGGAAGAAAGAGAGAGAGAGAGCATCATCAAGGTGATATCTACCCTACCACAAAGCATTAACTTCCCTGTGCTACTCCACTAGAGAAGCCCGACCAATCATAAAGGATCTAGTAGTAGGTGACTAACATGAATGATGGAGTCCAAGGTGATGAGTGAATCACTAGCAAACTACACGCTCTCACAACAATTGCACATATCCATTGATCACATATGTAACATAAGAGAGTGCATATCAACTCAAGAAATGCACTTAAGGATGCAAATCAACAACACAATATTTATAGTATAAAATGTCTCAATCATCTCATTATGATGATAATACCCATTGAAATCATATATTTTCATCATAAGCTACTTAATTATTTCCAATTTGTTGATTGGAGCAAAATAGGGCAATGTTGAAACCACCATAACTTCCACATTATCAGGCCAAAATTAAAAATTTAATATGTTCTCGAAAGGTTGAGGAATGAATAACAAAACCCGAAAAAGGTTTTGTAAGAACCCCAACCATTTAAGAACAATTTTATCTGCAAGTCAACCCACTAGTTTACCCAAAGCAACAGTTTGACAATAAGACAACCCTAATTCTAAATATTTAAAAATACTTTCATGAGTTGTTATCATTAAATAGACTTAGTTTTATTGTTTAGTAACATAGCTTTGCTCCAATTATATGAGCTTCTAACCAATTTCAATAGTTGTTTATGTACTTGATTAGGCATTCTTTAGCAGAGAGTATAAGTCAATACCACCAAGAACTTCAAAATTCCTTGTTTCTCAACTCTTGCTCTTATACCATCTCATCATGCGGAAAAGTTACCTAAACATTAATGTCTCAAAAAGGTCATACTAAATATTTAGAGGTGATGCAATAACAATTATACATTCTCAAGATTAATCCATCTATCTAATTCATTTATGTCCCAACAAATCTGCAGTCATCTACTGTCCTACAACTATTATATTGGAACAAAAACATACTACCAACATAGTTAGTATGTGTTTATTAGGAGAGAAACTTGTAGCGTACTTATATAGTTTTTTCCAAGCTGTTCATTGACCTTGCATTATAAACAAGCCACACAAAAATAAAGTATAATTGCAATCTCAAAGTCTACTTGAAGAAATAAACCTTGCACATATATTTCCAAAATATAACCAAAAATGATTTATTGTGCATAAAATAAGGCAAGGATGTCCTCACGAGGTAGTCACTTTGATTTCCCAAATGCATCTATGAGACATAAACTAGACTCCTCAACTTTGAACATGTATGCTCATTAAAGCATAATAATTAGAGGAATTTATTTATATGATATTGTTGTAGCTACAATCCTAGCTATATGTACGTATGGATAGGAACTCAAACAACCATGAGTTGTTTGAAGTAATATTTTAAGGAATTTGATTTCATGGAATATGCTGAATTATAGATTACGTCAAGGTGGAATTGTTGAAAAGGCTTAGAAACTTTTAAACATGTGCCACCAATAAATATCCTACCTATTTAGTTCAATTTCACTAGCGTACTCCATAGAAAATATGTTTCAAAACACCTACATAATGTTGTGCAACTCACAAGCATACCTCAACTTTAAGAGACAAACCCAAAATTTTTCCCAGCAATGAGCAGATATTTGTCCCAAAAGATACAAATGAAAATTATCATCAAGGAGAAAAAACTTCTCAATCTCTTTCCTTTTCTACCCACACAATATCCTATCTCAATTATCTAATGCTTTCATGCATATACAAATTCCAATCTAGATTAAAGGAGAAAACTTACAAAAAATTTGGTATAAAATTTTCTTTTCTTTGCAGGGTATCGATGGTTATATCCCCAGACTTTCATCTGCCCAAATAGCTTGTTGCAGTAATATCCTATGTCTAGATTTCAATTTTTCATCCCCTCTCCCAACATTCTTTCCTGTCATAAATTTTTCCCTATTTCACACTCTTCAAACCCTATTGGACCTGCAATTCCTGGTCTCCTCTTTACTAGTTGGGTTTTATGGTAGATTGTGGGGCGCCATCTACTAAAGATTGACTTTTCTTTTCTTTTTTTCCAGAAAGAAGGTCACCATGCCTCCATAATGGCGTGGATGTCCTTCCCCAAGCCTTTTAGCAAATTTTGTTGGTAGGTGTAAATCCAAACTCCCAACTTTTAGCCTTCTTCTCCCATGTCCCAGCCTCTTGTAAGATATGTAATCGTCTTCAAGGCATGTGGGGGAGATTTTTAAGTTTTTCATTTTATTTTTCAATAAATAAAGATACTACCTCTTTTACTCAAATAATAGTAATCTATTTTTATTTCTTTATTTATTTTATTTCCATCCTTTTTTTAATAATCTTTAAATAAATAAATAAACTTATAATATCTTTGATTAGTTATAATATTATTTATTAGTAATATTGATTTTATTTATCTATTATAATATTATTAATCCTAATATATAATGATTAATAATATGGATATACACATGTCTATATGTCATATACAAACCTTTATATCTTTATACACAAACATATAAAATGCAATTTCATTTTCGAGGATGAAAGGCCTAGGTTCATGACATATTAACACAAACTCTCGATTATTTAATTTATCCTAGATTTGCATATCAAGAGATTTTATTCTCAAGAATACACACACACACACACACACCATTCATGAATAATTCAATTATTCAAATCTAGGAGCTCGTTAATTCTAATGTTATCCACACATATGACACCTAATTAAATGAGTCTAAATGTGTGTGTTGATTCCATCATGACAATTACCTCCACCAGCTAGAACCTTCTACTTTATGATACTCTCTATCCAATATGAGAAAATGTAAATGATTCATGATACACTTATAAATTATAATGCATAATTAACCATCATCATTATAATATTTTTTTTTCTTAATTACTCTTCAAGCAATAATTAATGTAACCACATTATCTTTCATAATCACTTGTTATTAAACAATTAATTCCGCAATTAAGTGATTAAGATAAGATAATTAAATAGGATGTGACACCTTGGTTTATCCTAATCCTAAGATTATGGCATCAACCAATGACTAGTCCGATTATATAGGTTAATCTAACACTATATGTTCCAATCAAGACAAATTGAACAACTCAACCAAGTAGGTTATTCCCAACCCATAGGTTTCAATGAGTAGTCAAGTTCATATCCCAACCTAGTAGGTAAATCTTAACCCAAGGTTTATTCTTTAATCAAATAATACTTCTCGACCCAAATAGGTTAATCTAAATCTAGGGTTCCATTCAAGGGTATAGTATGATCAAGCGATCATTCAAGTAAATATATTTGATGCGGTTTGCATAACATCACATCATATCTTTCATACCTTCACTTTTGTAATTCTAACCCTATCATTCCCAAGGTTTCCTAGCATAGTAAGCTATAGTGTCAAGTTACTTCATGACGTAGATACATTTCACAATATACATGTAGTATTACTACCTATGTATAAAAATACCATCATTATCTAAATCCCTATATAGGGTATATAGGTGTATAAAGATACTTCCTTGAGAAAACCATGTTTCATCATTCCTAGTATATAATACTATTGATAAACATACACTCCTATAATAGAGTATATATAAACTTTGTCATAGAAAAGCATAAAACAACTTCTACTCCTTTTCATAAGCAAATAATATGATTCACTATTGCAAGAATTTCCTAAGCAATTCCAAACAAAGCATCCAAATCTTATTCTTTCATAAATAAAGAAAAATAAGAGAAGAATAGATCCTCATGCCTGTAATACACTTAACTAGATTGACTGACTTGATGTACAACCTTCTGTTGACAGCTTGCCAACCTTCACTTTTCCAATCAAAGTAATACTTCACTATGTCCTCTTCCACAAGATAATTCAATGCTCTCATAAAGTAATTCTCAACTCTCACAAAATAACTCTCAGCTCTCACAAAATACAACTCTTAGATTATTTGTAGCAGAATAGATTTGTAGAATAAGTGCGTCCCAAATAAGGGAGCTATCCCATCTATTTATACAGAGAAATGAGATATTGCAGCCTACAGAAAAGGCATGCCAATTGATAGCTCTCTTCGTGTAGGCCAAATCACTTCATACAGCTAAAAGGTGGCAATAATCTAAGTGTAAACTCAACATATTATCTTGTAAACAAAGATTTTGGCACCCAAATGGTCTTATGCTCCTTCTAGGATTTTTCACCTAAAAGGAGGAAAGAATGGGCCAAAATCCAATGATTAACATTCAAGGATTGATGTGATGTGGGTGTAATGTGCCTAGATGAGATGATCTAAATGAAAAGAACTAAAAAATACTATTGATTATGTATGCAAAATTAAGAAATATGAAGTGTTTGAAAACACAATGTTGTTTGCAAAAGACCTAAAAAGATGAATAAAAATGCAAATAGAAAAAAATAAAAAAGCTACAAGATTGAATGTGTGTACCTGTAAACCTGATGGAGACTGGAAAATACTCTGAAACACTAGAAATGTTGACTTTTTGACTGACTAGGACTCATTCACCACCCTGGGCGAATCAGTCCTAGACCAGGGTTTCTGCCCAAAATCCAGTTTTTGCCAAAAGGGTAATGTGCCTAGATTCTACACTCTAATTTTACAGACACCTCCACTGGGACTCATTCGCCATCCATGGAGAATTAGTCCTTTTTCTATTTTCTGAAAGTTCAAGTTTCATATTTGCACTTTGTCACCTGCACAACACTTCTTGACGGAAACCTGAATCTGAATCTCTGAAAACACCTGAAAAACAACTTAAAATTTCTTTTCTAATGGCGGGTTTTCCTTGGTCAAACCCCTAATTTGGTAGTTAAACCTTGAAGGGATAAAATATGCATAAAACCCTAGCCCTAAGTGTGTTTAAGACTAGGAAAATCTGAAGTAAGACACAACCCTATTCTAATGTGCTATAATAAGATAAGTAAGTGGAACTTGAATGATGCAAGACTTCAATCCAAGAAAACCTACAACATTTCAAATAAATTTAAATGACACACAAACCTTAAATCTGAAGATAGAGAGAAAATGGAAGATGGAATCACTTTGAACACAAGTCATAAGGTGTGATTTGATGGCTAGTTGCATCTCCTCAACCTATATTTCTCCATGATTCTCCATAGGAATCCATGTTCAACTCTTTGCAATGTTGGATCTTGAATGAGAAATGATCTTGAAGACTTGCAAAAACCCTATCTTGTTGTCCAAAAGCTTCAACTTTTCTATAGAAATGCTAATCAAACTTCTTGTGGAAGATTCTCAACACTTGAATTTTTATTTTTCTTTGTAAAAATGACTAGGAGATGTGAAAAATGACCTAAAAATTCATATTTATAGGCAACAATACCTAATTGCTCGTTATTAAGACCTAAGAGGCCGACATCCACTGAAAAATTGAATTAAGTCGGTGAGTTTCCCGCTTAAACATGAAAATTCCCCCAAAAGGGACTCATTTGCCACCCTTGGTGAATGGGTCCCACTAGAGGGGACTCATTCGACCAAGGTGGCATATGGGTCCCACATGAGGTTTTTGGAGGTGGGTTTTTCAGATATGAATGTTTTAAGCATTATTTGTTAGGATTTGTATAATTTTTGAGTAAAATGGGCCTATAGATAAAAAATAATGAACATAAGAGGCCTATAAATGCAATTTTTAAGAGGTGATTAGTGCAAGGGTGTCTAAAATAAGACTAAATTAGGCCATAGATTGTACTTTCTGCAAAGGAGTACAATTTTCGTGTCCACATATCCTATAGATCAACCTCTATGGTTTGACAACTCAAGACCAATTCAAATATGCACATGCTCAAAGATGACAATTGACTTGCATCTAAAATGAACTTCTACAAAAATAGAGCTTTCATATTTTGGCGCCATGTTGCAGCCAACTTCCCTATCATTTGGTGTGATTTAATACTTTGAAATAGTCTTCTATATGCAGACTACACACAAGCAAGGTCGACTTGGTCATAGCTTAATTCATTGCTAGGGAAAAGATGAATTGACTCCCATTTTATAGCGTTCCAACCATGCTTTGACTTAGCATGTTTCATGTTGTTTGCTTTATCCTATCCTCATGCATTTGAATCACTTTATAATGCAACTCTTAAATATTACATCGCTTTATATTAAAATGTCCAAGTTTAAGTAATTCGTTGCTATAAAAATAGTGATGCATTTCAAATAGTATCGACTATGGTTTACTTCCCATAGCGGCCTTTATTGCTAAACATTACTATGCACATAAATCGACCTTTATCTTATGTATTAATCGACCCATAATACTTTGCATATCATATATACAAATTGGCCTCTTAATACTTTCCTTAAATTGTTGCGCATTGTTCTAGTGCCCAACAATTTTGCATTCATTATCATTTGAAGTGGGTTTATAGTTTATCATTGCACCATTTATACATACATCATTATTTTGCATATACTATTTTTTTCAAATATACAACAATTATTTATAAATATATATTTATAATGCATATTACTAATATATATATATACACACACACACCTCTATATAAACATTAATGCTTACGTGTATATATATGTATATGTATATATGCACTCTCATATATATATTCTATAAAAATATGATAATCAAATAATCCATTCGGTACTCGAATGGTTATGACCATATGATTATGTCCTCGTATAACATCATATTAATGTCTATATGCATATATGCATATTTATACATATGTTGACATACTAGTATGGACATCCCATTATATCCGACATACACGTATATCGACATGTGCATATATATGCATAAAGGAATATATCTCAAACAATCATTCAACCATACAATCAAGCACATATATATAATTACTCTTTTTGATAGGAGATATACATGCAATGTATTTATACATGTACACACACATGTCGTATTCTCCATTCATTAACACCATGCTCATAAGTAACCCTTTCATAATTGTGCATAGATACATATACATATGTACTCTCATGTATGTGCTCCTCCATGCATACATATATATACATTCAACGTGTGTTCGCCTCATCAATGTAAGCATAGTGACATAAGGAAGAACTCATAAGCTATAAATAGATAAACATCATTTAAGAATGTATTCAATAGTAATCAAGACCTTTACTGATCAAACACATCATACTAAGGATGACTTACCAATTCCCAATACTATGACTTGAATCAACCATTCTATTGTGAGTGTGTGTGTGAGCTCAGATAGGTTTCATTTAGGGTTATCTGACCAATCACTTCTCTTGAGTGATACTTCATCTCCCTTTCAAAGGATTTGAACCTGTCCTTGCAACCAACTTAACACATTTGCAATGGTAGTTAGACGTTCATAATAAATCCATATGCATCTTAAACTTTAGCATATTCATATAGCAATCTATGCTCTTCATCAATGTAAACATAACTACTCTTTCAAAGCATTTATCAACACTTTCACATAATACCTATTTTAGTATTCCATTCATTTACAAACATATCAAATTCATGATTGCATTTTCCATCCTATTTACCCATGAAGGTAAAAGTAAATCAGTAAAAAAAAGATGGGGTGTGAGACAAAGGCTAAATTTTGCCTTTCTAGAGATGATCGAAGTGTGTGGATTTTGGGTTTGCACATACATTACGCAACTCAACGACCCACATTGTATATGAGACCACGTACACTACTATTTATGGATGGCTCCAATCTAAACTAGCATCGAGAGGGGGAACAACATCCTATTTGAACTGGATGTGATGCATCAAAATAGTGCCCTATGAAGGTGCAAAGGGCTTTCCCTCTGTCTGGCACACATCATTCCCTCCCCTCATTCCCATTGTTGGGAATAGAGGCAAGAGAAAGATGGACTTAAAAACAATGGGGAGAATGCGGATGTTGTAGCACCCGAATTCTCCTGTTGGGAATGTTCCCATGGACATATTTCTTGCAAGCAGATATAAAACTAGGGAGGAATTTGAGAAATGTAGCTTGACAAGAGATGTGTGATAGAGAAGAGGCCTCACTATGAATGCCTTCTTTTCTGCTGTATGATTCCATTTGGTTTTAGTGCTGCTGTAAGGTAAGTACATTTTATAGCTAACTAGTAAATTTCTATTGTTTTTGTTAGTCTTTTATCCTATTCAAGGAAAAAAAATTAGGATATTAGATCATCAAAGATTTAATCCAAATAATTTTCAATCATTTTTTTTTATAATGTTCACATCACAGTATACAAGTTTCTAATGAACTAGGAGTTGGACGCTCACATGCGACCTATGTAGCAGTGTATGTCATGATAGTATGTTTTTATTCTCTATACAAATTTTTTGGGGTTATGCTTACAACAATGAAAAAGAGGTCATTGATTATGTTGCAAGCATGATCCCATTGCTAGTAGCCTCGTCATTTTTGGATGGAATCCAATGCATTCTTTTAGGTTTAGATTTTCCCTTTATAGTCATATTTGGAGCTACAAATATATTCATGATAGCATAACAACACTTTTCGTAGATGTAATGGTTGTTTGAAATAATATTTCAAGCATTGCTAGAGGATGTGGGTGGCAAAACTGGGTGCTTATGTTAATCTTGGGGCATACTACATGGTTGGAATTCCTATAGCTATCCTTTTGGACTTTGTATTGCATATTGGTGGCAAGGTTAGTTTTCCTTTCCCCACTGATGGGTCAGTGCTTGAATTGATAGTTGTCTTAGGAGAAATTATGGTGAATTTTTGTTGTAGATTTAGGAAATAGTCCATATGATCTATTGATTCGGTAGGATCTGGGAAATTTGATTCTTCTTCATACTAACAGTAGAAATGAACATTAATATATGGCTTGAATTTTATTGGGATTTCTTATCCACTTTCCTCTTTCTGATGATCGTTGAATGTAGTTTGAATTGATAATACAAAAACATATATATAGTTGATTCCAAAAGTAATATTTTGAATTTCTTATTCACTTATTTTATTTGTGGATTTATACAAGAAAACACATGGGCTTGTATACTATTTTGGTAGGATAATTTGACACAAAATTGATAAATTATTAAAAAAAATGATCTTTTATTTAGCTATATAAATTTGATGTGGTTTTTGGATGTCTTAATAGGTTGACACTCCAATTCAGACAGAGGGAGCAGACTTCACACCTGAAAGTTTCACAATATAAAGAAAGCCTTGCCTAAGATTTGAGAGGAAAATGACAACTCTAAAAATGTTGAGCGCTCAAGAAGAGTAGTTGCTATTGAAATTGTTGTAAATTTGACGCACATAAAACATCTCATTGTAGAGAATTGATCACTTTCATTTAGGGTTTTTGTCTTCCTATTAGAGGAACATCTTCCTCATTTCTATGATCTTGAATTGTATAAAATCATTGGAGATGACAACTCTTCCATGTAACATAGATTTTTACATCTAATCTATGTAAAATTGATGTTATCAATAGATAAATTTTTCATGTACAAAATTTTATCCTTTTAAAAAATAGATCAAATGCCTTTTTCCCTCTCTACTTTATGTTCTCCCCAAAGAATCTTACTACATGGTGGCCAAACATTTTGTTCTTTAACAAAATAGAATTGCTTAAAAGTTTTGATATGGTTGGCTGTGCTATTGCTAACGTAAGATAGTTCGTAGTGCTATTACTAAAAAAAAAGTATGCACTTGAAATTGTGTAGCTACTAAATGACAAGTAAAAGAGAAAATAAGTGCCACATAAAAAGTAAACAAAGATATGGCAATATAAAATTCCATAGCATAGAGAGGAAAGCACATGGGTAATAATGGACAAATAGAAGACTTAGAGCATAGAAATGTTATGGTGTAGGTAATCTTATTGTCCTATATCAACATCTAAAGCAACATGAAGCCATGGGTGAAAAAAAGAGAGATAGTCTCAATGTCATGCACTAATATCCAAAGTATTATGAAGAAGAAATTGAATTTCTAAAATGTTGGATTCAGAAGATAGTGATAATTCTTAGTTTTATGTATCATCCTCAAAATATACAAATATACACTCAAAAAATACCTTGATGGTTATAAATCATGTAAAGTATTAATAAGATGTGTATACTAACACAAAGTCTATGTAACAAGTAGGCAATAACATTTGTATTATTGAAAAAAGATGTGCCACAATTTTTTTGGGTTCATCTACCAAATTAATGTCATCATCATATGCACAAGGGAGACGTACATTATTACTAGAAGACAGTGATGTAACCTACATCAATTAGGTGTTGTATTTATGTTTTAGTGCTTTGCATTGATTAGCAAAATGAACTAGCACTTAATGATATACACAAGAGAGAGGTGTTGAATGACGATGCTTAGGATCTTTCTTATTTGCATGAGGAAGTAGGATGATCAATTAAGATTCTAAAAGAATGGATAGGACATGTTTAGGGAGGTCATCATGATGTGTATAAGATCATTGGTCATGTTTGGATGTGTACACATTGAAAAATGTCTCGAGTCTGCAAGTAACATTTTCTCACTAATTTTCCTTCTTTCCTGCAATTATTTCCTAAGGTCATATTCCTCTACTAATTAAATAATTCTTAATTATTTAATTAATTCATCTTATCTTTATTCATCCTTGGATTAATTTAAATAAATATCAATTTTATTTAAATTATGTCACTAATTTCCCTTTCTCCTTCTATAATTAAATAAATTCTTATTTATTTAATTATTCTTTCATGTTCTTCTATAATTTAAATAATTATTTCAATTATTTAATTATTCATTATCTCTTATTTATTTAATTATTTATCATTTTCCTTGTCTCCATAATTAAATAACTATTTAATTATTTAATTACTTATCATTTCCCTCCATCTATTATTAAATAATTATTTTTAATTATTCAATATTTTACACTCCACCTTTCTTCTATAATTAAACAATTATTTTTAATTATTTAATTATTCATTTTTCCTCTCCTAAATTAAATAATTTCTATCATTATTTAATTTATTTCCTTTTAGCTATGCCCTAAATCTCAACTAATTTCTTGAGTTTTGGTCCATCATTCCCCTCCTTATCTCTTTTCTTCTCAATTAATCTCATCCATTGATCATGATGCCTCATCATTCAATCCTCACCATTCATTTGAATTGGAATTTATATAAAAGCAAGCCATCACCTTCATTCCAACCTTGACCATAGTCTTTGAATTTTTTCTATCTTGCATCAATATCAAGCTTATCATACATCTTGCATACTCAAATATGAAAACAAACAAAGCAAAATGGAGAAGAGTAATGTAGATGATTCAACTTTGGCATAGGAATTGAGGTATATTGATTTATTATTGTGATTTCTATTGTCATTTGTGCTTCATTGTTGGATTAGGGTAATTATTACTTGAATTAGGTATTTTTGTGGTTGCTATCATTGATTCATGCTTACATTTGGTGAACTCGACTTGAACTAACCAAATTTTTTGAAAATTTTGAGAAATTTTGAGTTTCAGGAGTGGGACACAATCATTTTGTGTAGTGTTGCATATGTACCTTCAAACACTATAATCTTCATACGATGTGACACATGTGAGGTCTATCACACCGCATCTGTTTCCTATAATGATGCATCTGATTGTTATCTTGTAAAAATAAAAATCATTCAATCAGTGCTATTTTATATCATTTTATTGGTTGCTGGTTATTTTTCTGACATTTTAGCAGTATTCTTACAACATCTACATCATCAGATAGCTATTTTTTGTCAGATCTTTGTGTTTTTATAGCTACAAGTTTTTGTGTCGCAATCGTGCCCTAGAATGTTGAAATCATTATTTTTTGCACCCGAGTCACCATTCCTTGCACCGTAGTTGCCATTCCGTAAGCTACATCTATCGGATACTACAATGCATTAAAATGCTGTATCCGAGCCTCTATGCACCTCATTTGACTGTCACATAAAAATTAGGTATAAATCTGAATTTTTTATTTGTCTACATTTTACATTCATTAGGACAAAGCTTTTTTGATTACTGATATCTAATTTTCAACTTGTGGCAATCATTGGGAGAAGACCTTTTGAACTAAACTACTAATTAGATAATTTCTTGCAAGGATCCATTTTATGTTTGTGATTTCTAAATTAGGAAAATTCGGAATTGGTGCTTAAAAAGAACATGTGTCTTTTGTGTTTTGTGCACTTGCACATATATGTTATTATTGAAAGCGTGTTTAGCTAAAGTATCCTCTCCCCTTATGCTACGTGTGATTCCTGGGTGATGAGAAAGAGTGGCATAACATAGTCTTGAGTATCCTCTCCCCTTGCATTACATGTGATTCCTAGGTGATGAGAAAGAGCATTGCACAAGCTTTCCATTTTTCTTTTTAGTAGGGTAGGCTTGATTATGGAGTTACACCCTAGGGATGACCCCCAACATATATACCTCTAGTATGCTATATAGAAGGGAAAAAACCAAAAGGTGAGCTCAATTTGACTATTTTTGTAGGGCGTGAGCCTAGTGGTCTCAGGTGATTTTGAATGCGGGCTAGAGATTTTGGTCTCCCATTGTTGTCTATGCCCCAATGGTCTTCAAAATTCCTGTAGTGTCCCTCCAGTTGCTATACTTTGTTATAGTTTGTTTCTGCTTAGGTGATGTTTGTTTTAGTTGTTTATGATACTATGTTGCTTTATTTCAGTTATGACACTGATACTATGCTGGTTTTATACTGTGTTGATGATACATTAGATACATTGCTGATCATTTGATTATGTTTGAAAGGCGACATTATGATATACATTGTGTGTGTATGGTTTTATGTTGTTCTCGAGCATTAGTTTGTTTATGATGATGTATCTGATGTAGTATTGTATGTTAGTTTTGGTGAGGGAGACAATGTAGCATTACTCACTCGTGAGTACCCTGCTACGCTGTGACTCTCTTTCATGGTGTGATTGTCAGTTTATGCAAATATGTTTGACAATGTCGTTTTATGCAGTTTAAAGGTATTGAGCATCGACTCCACCTACTTGTCAGGTTTGAGAGTGCCCTGACCCAATGGAAACAAGTGGTTTAAGAGATAGTGTCAGGTCCTCATTCTTAGCCATTGTTCTTGATAGAACGAGTACCTGTTTGTTACCCGTTTATGTTTTTCGTTCGTTTTGTTATGTCGTTTGTAGTTTCGTCATGTTGGAAATTGAATTTTTTTAATTAGTTAAATGGTTGGATTTATGAGTATTTGGCTTTAATTGCTATGATAGATTAAAATGATTATGTTTAGATTACTTTATAATTAATTATTGTTCTATAAAGGTTTGATTTAATGTTTACAAAAATTGATTAAATTAAAATTATTAAATAGAATGCTAATTAAATGTAATTTTTTTTATTGATTGTGCAACTTGAATGTTATTAAAAAGATATTTTTAAAAGAGTTGTTTTCAATAGATTATGCAAAATATCTGAAATCTTGATCTTGAGTAAAATGTTTGAGTTAGAACTAATTGATCAAGTTTGATTGCATGTTGAATTGTCAGTTAAGTCTTGTAACTTTGAGTCAATTGAAAATGCATTAAAATCTTTTGGTTGTGCAATATTTTTTACGACAATTGATTTTGAATTTTTGGGAAGAAAATTTTCACGATAGTTTTTAGAGAAAAAGCTTCTTCTTTGTATTTCAGCTGAAAAGTTTGTAGGCAGTGGATTTGAAGGATTTGTGCTTTTGGGATAACAAAGAGTTTTCAAAATTTATGGTTTTGTTTCAATCTTCATTGAATTTGAGAACATAAACTGGGTTTTCTTCTTTGTTTTGAAATTTCTTAATTAGTAGATCTGAACGTAATGTTGGAAATAAGTTTTCTTTAGAAAATGAGGTTGTGCTTGCTTGTGGAAAAATAAACCCACCCAAACCTGCACATGCAACAAAGAAGTATTTAAAGTGAGTTTTTTTAAAAAATTTAAAAGCAAAATATAGTAAACCAAGATAAGAAAGAAAAGTTATAGTTCAAAATTTTCTCTTTGGAAATTCTCTTTTGGTAAATTATGGATATCTAATTCAAAACCTTTGTATTTCCATAATTTAGCCCTTTTTACAGATTTACACATTCATAGATTTGAAGTTTTCTTTTATCTTGCAATTAAATGATTTATATGGCTTCTGTTTGAAACTGAATATTTGAATTAGTTGTTTTGTTTACATCTTTGAATTCATTAGCTTTCTGGCTTTTACGTTGCATCTGGCCACCGTATTGTACCTCAAGTTCGACGTGCTTCAGATCCCTGAAATTAAAAGGGAATAGTTTTAAATTTTAAATTGACATTTAGTGGTTTATAAGCTGGCTTGTAGAATATACAAATCATTCTTTTGTAAGGATTTCCTCTGTCTTGTTGGTTAGAAACGAATTTAATGATAACTGTAGGGACATTCTTTTCGTTCCCTTATTCTTTTTCCCTGAAAGATTAACGCCTTGCCAAGATGTTTGTAGTTTCCTCATTCTTTGCTCTTGCAAACCTTTCACTCAACCAATAAATACATATAATTTCATTGATATTAAAAGGTTTGGAAAATGTATATATGCTTATTTGTGAACAAATGATAAAATAAGCTCAGCTGTTATGAGATCACTCCTTCATTGTTGTTTGGTGTTCTTCCTGCAAATCTTTCCTTTTAAAGATAGTGATACGAGTCTCTTTAGTTTTAGATGAATTTAGAGAATAATGATTACTACTATTGTAGAGTTTGGAAGATCTTTATGCGTAAGCTTTAAGAAACTAACAATTTCTTACTAAATGATTTGTATATACTGAGTGAAAGTTATATGATAAGATCAATATCTTTTGCATGCAAGTAAGAGTTTGCTAAGTATGAAATGCATGCGTAATAAATAAGTCATGATAACCATAGAAAACAGAGAGTGTGCAAATCTGTTTGAATGTGTATAAATATATATTATAAGTGTTTGATTTTAAAATTGTTTGTTTAAAGTTCAACAAAAGAATCTATTTATATTGGTGTACTATCTAACATGTTTTTAGTAACTTTAGTTTTTTTGGTTTTTTTTTAAGAGAATATTAAATTAGATTTAAGATTCCTTAAGAATAAATAAATATTTATTGGAATATGAATGCTATATGGAATTTGAATGTCTTTATTTATATTATGTTTTACCTTATTCATAAAAGTGACCATATTGTCCCTTTTGAATGAATATTTATAATATTAAAGGTTTTGTTTTAGATGAATATAACATTTAAATTGTGAATTAAATGAATTTTACTTTGATCTATTCTTTTAATATTGATCTGTGTTAAAGAAAGTTTTTGTAGAAGAATATTTTATTTGTGTTAAGGAATTCTTAGTTTTTGCAGAGGCTAGGGTTAAAATTTGCTTTGAAGGGCGTTTAATGCTTGCTTATCATTGTTCCTTGCATGAGTTGACTTGGACTTAGCCATGCATGATGTAATATCTTATTGAAGTATTTGAAATGTTGTATGGTATTGCCTTGTTATGAAAGGTATATTTGTGGTTTATTTTTCGTGCATGATGGTTATCCTTGTTGTTGTTAGTTAGTGTAGTTTTGTATATAGGAAGAGTGGCTTTTGTTAGGGGCCGGAACCCTAAGAGGTTACTAGGGTGACCTATCGAAAGTAGTTAATCTAGTGAAAACCTTAAACTTAAAGTACTAGGGGTTGGGTAGTATTCACTTAATAACTCATATTATTGTTTTTCCTCGCCTAACTCAGTGCTTGCATAGATTAAGGGTGGGTTTAGATGGCCTGGAATGGCATATTCGTTCATTTTGTCCTCTTGAAAAGTGTTTGGTTCCACATGAGTTCGTTTAGGGGCTGGGAATCGGTAGAGATTGTTAGGGTTACTTAGGACGAGGGCCGGTAATCTAGGAAGATTCACTAGGGTAACCTGGAACAACTGTGTGATGACCCTCTTATCCTTATACATGTTTTGTGGTGTCTTGTGTAGAGTCACCTTTGGTTTTTTTGTTGCCTCTGGAAGCTTGTTAGTAATTATGTGACTTAAATACTTTTATGTTGTTATGTGATTGTCAGCCATGTGATGTTATGTTCTATTCTCTTGTATGTTTTATTGACTTGTGGACCTGGTTTTATCTCCTAGCACGGAGGGATTGGACCTTTGGGTACCATGTGGTTGGGAGGAACGTGCAATCTTCTCCATTGGGTCCCCTTACATATGTTGTTGTACTTGGATAATCTTGTTCGTGTGATATGTTCTTGATTCTAATTGTTTGTGAAGTTGGACGTTGAGCGTACTCATGAATGAGGTTGAAAAATGTGATATTTTCTTTATCTATATTGTATACACTTTTGATTTGTATGAGTGTACTTATTGTAATGTTATTTTATTGATTCGATATTTGTTATAATCTCACTTGATGTAACCTGGTTATGTAACTTGACTTTTTAATGATTTTGAGATTGGACCATTTATTAATAATATGATTTATCCTTATGTTGTATGACTTAGGTTTATGTTGTGTTGTTCTTACTTTTGAATATTAAGTAACGTGGTCACGAAATCCTAAGAATGTTCGTGTAGATGTTTCTTGTGTATTCCTATTGTAATCAATCATTTTTTAAAAAAAAAATTATTCGGTTATTTGGTTACCTTATGTGTTATTCTCTAGATTCTATGGTGGGGCATTACAGATAGGTATTAGAGCAAGGTTCTAACACTGGGTACTCTAGATATTTGTGAGCCCAATAGGTTGTCTTAGATGTTAGACTATGTAGTATGTGTATCTTGTTTGTTTTATAACTGAGACTTGTCCTTGATTTGTGTAGGACCATGCATAGACGTCGTGGTCGTGGATGAGGTGATGGCTATGGGGCTAACCGCCAAAATACTCCCCCTCAGAGCTCTCATGAGAGTGAGCATGCATAACAGTTGGGTCCTCAATTGGATCAGGCAAGCAGGGAAAAATACTGATACAACCAGAGGTCGAGGGAGTACAGTTGCATCCCTTACTGGAGGAGACTCTTACTCGACTTGGTCCTAGATAGGAGGTTGAACAAGAAGTGGCTAGAGAACAAGAAAAATAACCTAGGAGAGTTGTTGATACTATGGAGCAGGATGCTATCATTGCAGGGCATATGAGAGATTTATTGAGGGCACACCCTCCCACATTCAACGGTACTAGTGGTGGTTTGGAGGTGGAAACCTGGTTGATAGATTTGGGACGGTGTTTTGCTATGCATCCTTATGGTAGCAACAGTAGAGCTAGATGTTCTGTTATGCATCTTAGAGGTTTTTCCTCTACATGGTGGCAATTGGAGGAGCAAAAACTTCATTTGGAGATTGGTTCTATTTCATGGGATATGCTTTTGGAGAGATTCAGAGCACGTTTCTTGTTAGAGCATTGGAGACAACAACATACAGATGAGTTCCATGATCTACATTAGATGGCCATGTCTGTTGAGCAGTTTGAGCATAGGTTCTACGAGCTCAAACAATATGTCAGGATTATGGATGATGATGCAATGTTGGTACAACACTTCATTAGGGGCCTAAAACCCATATTAGTAGAGGAGTTAAAGTCTTCAAGCCAGGTAGCCATGGAAAAGGCACGTATTATGGTGGAGAATTTGACTATGGATTTTGGTGGACATACTAGTGTTTAGATAGGTAGTTGGTGTAGGAGCACCTAATGGATTTTATGCCTCCATAAGGCCATTTTGTAAACTTTGATTTAGTTTTATGTTTGAAGTATGTAATAAGGTCATTTAGACCATATTGAATGTGTTTGAGTTAGTAAATAGGTTATTAGGTGGGTCACGAGTTCATTTTTACAAATGTTGTCAAAAATGTAAAAATTATCAAATTGCAAAATTGCAAAAATGAGGAATATGAAGGGTCATTGTGGGAAAAGAAGTTATTTGATTATTGAAACTCAAGATTCAGTTGGGAAATTGATAAAATATGTTTAAATTAAGCCTTGGAGGGTCGAATCCAAGGAGGAAGAGGTGGTTGTTACATTTTGAAGTGAAATTAATAAAAGACCTCTTTGTTTTCTACATTTTTGAACATTAAATTCCTGTTTCAGAGTTTGGTACGGCCATGTACAAAGTTTTCATGACTTATAGTTTATTTTAATGGATGGAAAATTGAATTATCTTTCTAATAGTTTTTGTCTCATCGAATTTCATTGAGTTTTGAGTGTTTTATGGTCATTTTACTTAAGACAGGTTTGCAGAATTAGGCCTTTGGGACAGCGTAGCAACAAGTTTTTGAGAGATACATTCCAAAGTAACCCCACTTGAATTTAATATATGTTATATAAGGGATTAATGGGTATCCAAATCAGTTTTTAGATCGTGGTTTAGAGTTTTTTTTCTAAAAATTATGTCAAAATTACCTTATTTGCTTCTCTCATCAAAGCGTAGTGAAAGATTGTGAGAAAAATCATTTGCTTGAAGTGCTAGAGTTTTGGTCTTGAAAATTTAATTAAATTTTTGTTATTTTAGAGTCCTCTTACCTCTGCATCAAATTGGTATCAGAGCCCAGCAAAAGGTCTGGGTTAGTGTTGGTTTGTGGTTTTGGTTTTGTGGTTGTGTACAGGTTAAAAAGAACCTGGTTGCTGCCAAGGAAAGGTAGAGAAAAGTTGAATAGAAGCAAGGAGAGAATTGCTTGTGAAGATGGATTTGGTGAGAATATTGGGAATATATTTGTAGGAATAGGAAGAGAGGAAAAATAAGAAAAAGAAAGAGGAAAAAGAGAGGAAGAGAAAAGAGGAAGAGATGAGGCAAAAGGAGATTGATCAAAAAATCAAAGAGTTGGAGTAAAGGATAGAACAATTTCTCAAAAGAGTCACAAGTTGGCACTTGAAGATCAAGAAAGTGGTCACATGGCCTATTGAGAAGATTATGATGAAGATAAGACAAGAGAGAAAGAAAGCTAAGAAGATGAAGACTTTTTGGCAGATAGATAAAGAGCAAAGAAAACAAGTTGCAACAATGATAGTTGATAAGGAAGAGAGCATTACAGTGGAAGAAGAATCACACTTGCAGGTTTTAGCCATTGAAGACTTTGAAGATGTGAAGGAAAATAAAAGTTTGGAAGAAAATGTTATGGATTTGGTGAAAAATACTGAGGTAAAACATGAATTTAGTCTACAAAATCAAGTTTGCTTTATAAGATATGAAGATATGGTATTCTGTTCACTATTTTCAAAGGAGAATAATGGATTTTCAGTTTTTGAAATTCATAAGAATGATTAGACAACATGGGTAGAAACATTATGGATGGAAGACAACAATGAAAAGTGTAAGGATGAGTTACAAAAAATGATGAAAGATTTTGAGCAAGTAACTAGTTCAAAGAATAAGGGTGGTGTACAAAATTTTCTTCTTGTGATGACACATGTGATGAAAGATAAACCAAAATTCAAGATGAAGATAAATTTAAAGGATCTAGATTCACACCACTCACAATATTTTGTGATTTCAAGTGATGATGCAGATACTTTTCTTATTGCGGGTCCTCACTCAAGGGACTTGAGTTTCTTTTTCATGGGGAGTTTGGTGCAGGAGCACCTAATGGATTTTATGCCTCCATAAGGCCATTTTGTAAACTTTGATTTAGTTTTATGTTTGAAGTATGTAATAAGGTCATTTAGACCATATTGAATGTGTTTGATTTAGTAAATAGGTTATTAGGTGGGTCACAAGTTCATTTTTACAAATGTTGTCAAAAATGTAAAAATTGTCAAATTGCAAAATTGCAAAAATGAGGAATATGAAGGGTCATTGTGGGAAAATAAGTTATTTGATTATTGAAACTCAAGGGTCAGTTGGGAAATTGATGGAATATGTTAAATTAAGCCTTGGAGGGTCGAATCCAAGGAGGAAGAGGTGGTTGTTACATTTTGAAGTGAAATTAATAAAAGACCTCTTTGTTTTCTACATTTCTGAACATTAAATTCCTGTTTCAGAGTTTGGTACGGCCATGCAAAGAGTTTTCATGACTTATAGTTTATTTTAATGGATTTAAAATTGAATTATATTTCTAATAGTTTTTGTCTCATCGAATTTCATTGAGTTTTGAGTGTTTTATGGTCATTTTACTCAAGACAGGTTTGCAGAATTAAGCCTTTGGGATAGCGTAGCAGCAAGTTTTTGAGGGATACATTCCAAAGTAACCCAACTTGAATTTAATATATGTTATATAAGGGCTTAATGAGTATCAAAATCAGTTTTTAGATCGTGGTTTGGAGTTTTCTTCTAAAAATTATGTCAAAATTACCTTATTTGCTGCTCTCATCAAAGCGTAGTGAAAGATTGTGAGAAAAATCATTTGCTTGAAGTGCTAGATTTTTGTTCTTGCAAATTTAATTGAATTTTTGTTATTTTAGAGTCCCCTTACCTCTACATCAGTAGTGCACCCTCTTCAGGTTTTGGTCTACGTGGTTGTCAGACTCAGACAAGAAGTTCCTCTCGGAACCAACAGATACCTGCTAAGGGTGGACCACAACAGCATCAACGTAACCCACCGAAGAATAATAATTCTCAAGCTCAGTAGGGTAACAATACATAGTCTAGAGAGAATCGTAACTGGTGGCATAATAAACGTAACCGTCAGGATTCGCTAGCATAAAGTGCACAATCTACGGTTAGCAGAGGAAATTTTCAACAATCCAATGCACCTTTGGGTGGTAAAGGTTTTGGTAGAGGTACTGGTTGCTTTTCATGTGGTCAACAGGGTCACATTGCTAGGAAGTGCCCTATGAGAGGTACATTGGTATTTGGTCAGCGAATGACAACTTCATAGCCGACAGTTGGTGATGCAGTTTGTTCACATAGAGTCTTTGCTATGGTAGATATCCGTCAGGTAGATCATCAGAATATTGTGGTTGAGACTTCATGTCAATTATAGGGTACTAATATTTCTATCATTTTTTATTCTAGATCTACTGATTCATTTATTTCACCCTCTATTATTGAGCGATGTGGACTCATAGAAGTAAAGCAAGGTGATAGGTGGCAAGTAGAATTTTCCTATGGGATGAAGATATCAGTAGAATCCCTTGTTCGTGATTGTGGACTAAGGATTGGATCACTATCTACCTTAGTAGATCTTTGTGCTACACCTCTTGGTTTGTATGACATTGTTTTTGGTATGGACTGGTTAGAATCCCATCGTACAATGATTGATTGTTGACAAAAGATAGTACGTTGCTTAAATGATTTTGGTGCAGACGTTGAAATCATTTGCTTACAGAGACCCATATCCTTGCGGATTATATCAACTATGCAGTTGAAGAGATTCCTTGGTTAGGGTTGTCAGTTGTTTGCAACAACAGTATATGATTTAGAGGTAGGAGAGAGTCGAGAGATATCTCTTGATGATTACCCTATTCTTGGGGAATTCACATATGTTTTTCCTAGTAATATTCTTGGTATGCCACCAAAACGTGACATAGATTTCAGAATTGACCTAGCTCCTGGAGTAGAGCCTATATCTTGAGCCCCATATAGAATGACTACATAGGAACTGGAAGAGCTTTGTTTACAATTGGAGGAACTTTTGGCTAAGGGTTTTATTCGTCTGAGTGTTTCTCCTTGGGGAGCACCTACCATCTTCATAAAGAAGAAGGATGGATCTCTCAGATTATGCATCGATTATCATCAATTGAACAAAGTGACGATAAAGAATCAATATCCCTTACCCAGAATTGATGATCTCTTTGATCAAACCAAGGGAGCTAATGTGTTCTCTAACATTGATCAGAAATCGGCTTACCATCAATTGCGCATTGCAGAAGCAGACATTCATAAAACAATATTTTGAACTTGTTATGAGCACTATGAGTTCACAGTGGTACCGTTCGGGTTGAAAAATGCACCGTCCGTTTTCATGAGTTTGATGAACAGTGTTTTTCGTACATACCTTGATCATTTTTTTCCTGTGTTTCTCGATGATATTTTGATCTATTCGAGGAATATGAAGGAGCACAAAGAGAATTTGAGACAGGTATTGCAGTGCTTGAGGGAGAATCAATTGTATGCAAATTTGAAGAAGTGTGAGTTCTTCCAAACTGAGGTGAAATACCTTGGTCATGTTATCTCTGGAGAGGGTATTTTTGTGGATCCTTCAAAGATCCAAGCCATTATTGATTGGCCCATGCCTACTGACGTAGCTGAGGTTCACAGTTTTATGTGTCTTGCTGGGTATTATAGACGGTTTGTTAAGGGGTTTTCAAGGATTGCTCATCCCATCACTTCTCTTCAGAGGAAAGGGAAGAAATTTGTCTAGACAAATCAGTGTCAGTCGGCCATTCAGAAACTTAAGGAAAAGTTGACTAGTGCACCTATCTTAGCCGTTCTTGATCCTACTAAGGATTTTATTGTTTGCACTGATGCATCTTTGGAGGGATTAGGAGTTGTGTTGATGCAGGATGGACGTGTGATCGCTTATGAGTCTCACAAACTCAAGGATCATGAATTGAACTATCCTACTCATGATTTAGAGCTAGCTGTAGTAGTTCATGCTATGGTTCGGTGGAGGCATTTCTTGTTAGGGAACCATTTTTAACTTCATCGTGATCACCGTAGTCTGCAATACATTTTCACACAACCTATGTTGAATGCTAGGCAAAGACGGTGGATGGAGTTCTTATGCGAGTATGACTTCGAGGTGAAATTTGTCCAAGGGAAGGACAATGTAGTGGTTGACGCTCTCAGTCAGCAAAGACATGAGCTTTCTTCCATGACTCTTGAAGTTGATTTGAGGAGCTAGATTTTAGCAGCACTTCCTACAGGCAAATTGTATCAGGAGGTGAAGATGGAGTTGAGATCAAGTAGACCCTTGGAGGGTAGATTCATAGGATATACTCTCGAGTTAGATGGATTGTTGTGACATTTAGGTTGTATTTATGTACCACATTCAAAAGGTCTTCACACTCTGATTATGTCAGAGGCACATAGAGTACCTTATTCAGCTCATCCTGGTGTAAAGAAGATGCATGTAGATCTTTGCCAATTGTACTTTTGGCCAAGAATGAAGTGTGATATTTCTGATTTTGAGTCAAGAATTCTTGAGTGCCAGAGAGTTAAGGCTGAGCACCAACATCCCATAGGACTTTTGCAGCCACATCTCATTCCTGAATGGAAGTGGGATATCATATCAGTAGACTTCATTATTGGTTTACCTATGTCATCTCGTCAACATGATGTTATTATGGTTACTATTGACAGGTTGACTAAGGTAACACATTTTTCTCTAGTTCGGGCTTCCTATAATGCCTCTTCTGTGGCCAAGATATTCATGGAGGATATTGTTCGGTTGCACGAAATTCCTCATAAAATAATTTCATATAGAGATCATGTATTTACATCATCCTTATGGACATCATTGCAACATGCCCTAGGTACTCAATTGAACTTTAGTTCAACTTATCACCTTGAGACCGATGGTCAGACCAAGAGAGTCAATCATATTCTTGAGGATATACTCAGGATATATGTAATGGACCAGCAGTTGCATTGAGAAGATTATCTTTACTTAGTGGAGTTCGCTTACAATAATGGGTATCAAAGTTCCATAGGTATGCCTCCTTTTTAGGAATTGTATGGACGTCTTTTTTGGACTCCGTTGAGTTGGGATTGACTTGAGGATAGAGTTCTACTTAGACCTTGGATGCTTTGGGATATGGAGCAACAAGTTGATCGCATCAGAGAGCACTTGGTGGTGGCACAAGACAGGAAGAAGTATGCTGATGTGCATAGAGTGGATCATCAGTTTTCTATTGGTGATACGGTATTTCTTCCGGTGCGTCCACGAAAGAGTCCAATCCGTTATGAAAAAGGATCTAAGCTTGCACCTTGTTTCCTTGGACCATTTGAGATTCTAGAGAGGATTGGTCCTGTAGCGTACCAAATTGCTTTACCACCTAGTTTGACGCACATTCATGATATTTTCCATGTATCTATTCTTAGGCCTTATCATCCTCACATTTCACACATGCTCAATTGGAATGCATTACATGTAGAGGATGGGCAGCTGGCTTTGGAGCCCGTGGGAATTCTTCAGCACAGGAGACTCGCCCTCAGGGGTCAAGACATTGATCAGGTGAGGGTCCAGTGGGATCCTAGTGACGAGGCATTAGATACTTGGGAGGATGCAACACACATGAGAGAGCTTCATCCATATATGTTCGTAGGCTTCCAGGAGTAAGCCTTATCCTAGGGGGGAGGATGTAGTGTCCCTCTAGTTGCCATACTTTGTTATAGTTTGTTTCTACTTGGGTGATGTTTTTTTTAGTTGTTTATGATGCTATGTTGCTTTATTTCAGTTTTGACACTGATACTATGCTAGTTTTATACTGTGTTGATGATACATTAGATACATTGTTGATCATTTGATTATGTTTGAGTGGTGAAATTATGATATACATTATGTGTGTATGGTTTTATGCTATTCCAGAGCATTAGTTTGTTTATTATGATGTATCTGATATAGTATTGTATGTTAGTTTTGGTGAAGGAGACAGTGTGGCATTACTCACTCGTGAGTACCCTACTACGCTGCGACTCTCTTTCACAGTGTGATTGTCAGTTTATGCAGATATGTCTAATAGTGTCATTTTATGTAGTTTACAGGTATTGAGCATCAACTCCACCTATTTGTTAGGTTTGAGCATGCCCTGACCCAATAAAAACAAGTGGTTTCAGAGATAGTGTCAGGTCCTCATTCTTAGCCATTGTTCTTGATAGACCGAGTACCCATTTGTTACCCGTTTATGTTTTTTGTCCATCCCATCATGTCATTTGTAGTTTTGTCATGTTGGAAATTGAATTGTTTTAATTAGTTAAATGGTTGGATTTATGAGTATTTTGCTTTAATTGCTATGATAGATTAAAATGATTATGTTTATATTAATTTATAATTAATTATTGTTCTATAAAGGTTTGGTTTAATGTTTAAAAGATTTGATTAAATTAAAATTATTAAATAGAATGCTAATTAAATGTAATTTTTTTTATTGATTGTGCAACTTGAATGTTATTAAAAAGATATCTTTAAAAGAGTTGTTTTCAATAGATTATGCAAAATATCTAAAATCTTGATCTTGAGCAAAATGTTTAAGTTAGAACTAATTGATCAATTTTGATTACATGTTGAATTGTTAGTTAAGTCTTGTAACTTTGAGTTAATTGAAAATGCATTAAAAGCTTTCGGTTGTGCAATATTTTTCATGAAAATTGATTTTGAATTGCTGGGAAGAAAATTTTCACTCCAATTTTTGGAGAAAAAGCTTCTTCTCTGTATTTCAGTTGAAAAGTTTGCAAGCAGTGGATTTGAAGGATTTGTGCTTTTGGGATAACAAAGAGTTTTCAAAATTTTTGGTTTTGCTTCAATCTTCGTTGGATTTGAGAACATAAACCAGGTTTTCTTCTTTGTTTTGAAATTTCTTAATTAGTAGATTTGAATGTAATGTTGGAAATAATTTTTCTTTAGAAAACGAGGTTATGCTTTCCTGTGGAAAAATAAACCTAACCAAACCTGCACATGCAACAAAGAAGTATTTAGAGTGAGTTTTTTTAAAATTTAAAAGAAAAATATAGTAAACCAAGATAAGAAGGTAAATTATGGATATCCAATTCAAAACCTTTGTATTTCCATAATTCGGCCCTTTTTACAGATTTACACATTCATAGATTTGAAGTTTTCTTTTATCTTGCAATTAAACGATTTATATGGCTCCTGTTTGAAACTGAATCTTTGAATTCGTTAGCTTTTTGGCTTTTACGTTGCATCTAGATGTCATATTGTACGTCAAGTTCGACATGCTTCAGATCCTTAAAATTAAAAGGGAATAGTTTTAAATTTTAAATCGACATGTAGTAGTTTATAAGCTGGATTCTGAAATATACAAATCATTCTTTTGTAAGGATTTCCTTTGTCTTGTTGGTTATAAACGAATTTAATGATAGCTGTAGGGACATTCTTGTCATTCCCTTATTCTTTTTCCCTAAAAGATTAACGCCCCACCAAGATGTTTTTAGTTTCCTCATTCTTTTCTCTTTCAAACCTTTCACTCAGCCAATAAATACACATTTTCTTTATTCTCAAAGGTTCTCTCCATAATGAACCCTGTGAATGCCATAAGATTTATGACAAACTACAATCATTATTAAAGAATAGGCACTAATCTTTTAATTGCCCTCCCTTTATCAGATTGTGGAATTACCTTACACGCCTAATTCTCTTTCGATTACCTATGCTTTGGATTTTGTCTATTCTCTGTGGGCTCACTGAAACTAGAAGTTTCTATTCATTTTAAATAATTTCTTTGATATTAAAAGGTCTGGAAAATGTATATATGTTTATTTGTGAACAAATGATAAAATAAGCTTAGCTGGTATGAGATCACTCCTTCATTGTTGTTTGGTGTTCTTCCTGCAAATCTTTCCTTTTAAAGATAGTGATACGAGTCTCTTAAGTTTTAGATGAATTTAGAGAATAATGATTACTGCTACTGTTAGAGTTTGGAAGATCTTTATGCATAAGATTTAAGAAACTAACAATTGCTTACTAAATGATTTGTACATACTGAGTGAAAGTTATTATGATAAGACCAATATATTTTGCATGCAAGTAAGAGTTTACTATAAGTATCAAATGCATGCGTAATAAATAAGTCATGATAACCATAGAAAACAAAGAGTGTGCAAATCTGTTTGAATGTGTATAAATATATATTAGAAAGTGTTTGATTTTAAAATTGTTTATTTAAAGTTCAACAAAAGAATCTATTTATAGCAGTGTACTATCTAACACGTTTGTAGTAACTTTAGTTTATTTGGATTTTTTTTAAAAAGAATATTAAATTAGATTTAAAATTCCTTAAGAATAAATAAACATTTATTGGAATATGAATGCTATATGGAATTTGAATGTCTTTATTTATATTATGTTTTACCTTATTCATAAAAGTGACCATATTGTCCCTTTTGAATGAATATTTATAATATTAAAGGTTTTGTTTTAGATGAATATAACATTTAAATTGTGAATTAAATGAATTTTAATTTGATCTATTCTCTTAATATTGATATGTGTTAAAGAAAGTTTTTGTAGAAGAATATTTTATGTGTTAAGGAATTCTTAGCTTTTGCAGAGGCTAGGGTTAAAATTTGCTTTGAAGGGCGTTTAATGCTTGCTTATCATCGTTCCTTGCATGACTTGAATTTGGACTTAGCCATGCATGATGTAATATCTTATTGAAATATTTGAAATGTTGTATGGTATCACCTTGTTATGAAAGGTATATTCATGGTTTATTTTTCATGCATGATGGCTATCCTTGTTGTTGTTAGTTAGTGTAGTTTTGTATATAGGAAGAGTGGCTTTCATTAGGGGCCGGAACCCTAAGAGGTTACCAGGGTGACCTATCGAAAGTAGTTAATCTAGTGAAAACCTTAAACTTAAAGTACTAGGGGTTGGGTAGTATTCACTTAATAACTCAGATTATTATTTTTCCTCACCTAACTCAGTGCTTGCATAGATTAAGGGTGGGTTGAGATGGCCTAGAATGGCATATTCATTCATTTTGTCCTCTTAAAAAGTGTTTCATTCCACATGAGTTCATTTAGGGCCCAAGAATCGATAGAGATTGTCAGGGTAACTTAGGACGAGGGCCGATAATCTAGGAAGATTCACCAGGGTAACCTAGAACAACTGTGTGATGACACTCTTATCCTTATACATGTTTTGTGGTGTCTTGTGTAGAGTCACCTTTGGTGTTATTGTTGCCTCTGGAAGCTTGTTAGTAATTATGTAACTTAAATACTTTTATGTTGTTATGTGATTGCCAGCCATGTGATGTTATGTTCTATTCTCTTGTATGTTTTATTGACTTGTGGACCTGGTTTTATCTCCTAGCACGAAGGGATTGGACCTTTGGGTACCATGTGGTTGGGAGGAACATGCAATATTCTCCATTGGGTCCCCTTACAAATGTTGTTGTACTTGGATAACCTTGTTCGTGTGACATGTTCCTGATTCTACATTGTTTGTGAAGTTGGACATTGAGCGTACTCATGAACGAGGTTGAAAAATGTGATATTTTCTTTATCTATATTGTATACACTTTTGATTTGTATGAGTGTACTTATTGTAATGTTATTTTATTGATTCGAGATTTGCTATAATCTCACTTGATGTAACCCGGTTATGTAACTTGACTTTTTAATGATTTTGAGATTGGACCATTTATTAATAATATGATTTATCCTTATGTTGTATGACTTAGGTTTATGTTGTGTTGTTCTTACATTTGAATATTAAGTAACGTAGTCACAAAATCCTAAGAATGTTCATGTAGATGTTTCTTGTGTATTCCTATTGTAATCAATCATTTAAAAAAAATAAAAATTATTCGGTTATTTGGTTACCTTATGTGTTATTCTTTGGATTCCATGGCATGGCGTTACAGTTCCTCCACTACAAACCACTTTTTTAGAAGGATAAGAATTTTTTGGCCATCTACTATTGTTGATGCATCGTGATAGCATCATCACGAGAAGTTACTTACCACGTACGGTTCTTTGTTGAGGTGGCATGATTCCTTGTTTTAATTTACTCCTTTCAAGGTGAGAGGTGTCAAGGTGGTCCATTACCTTGGAATACTCTAGCTTCACCCTCTCCTTGTACTCATATTTAAAATCACTTGAAAGAGTGAGGTAAGCCCACTTTAGTAGATAACTATATTACTAATATCTAGGTTGTGCTTTCTTGTATTGTTTGTGAACCAAATCCTAGCAAGTTTTGTGGAAGAAAACTTGCAAAATACTTACTTACCAAGAAGTCAGAGTTAAAAAATAAACCAAATTTGTCTTCTGAGTGTTCGTTGTGTTTTATGATCAATCTAGAGCTTTCCAAAAATGGAAAACCACTTGGAAAATATTAATTTTAGGCTAGAAATTAGAACACCGCAATCGTCAAATAATACATCACAATTTTCATTTAAAATGATGCATTTGTCAGAAACCCTAGGAAGCCAGAAAACCGCATTTTCCTGTACGTTGCAATTGATCAATCCTGCACTGTAATTGACTAGTTCTACACTACATCTATGGCTTGAAACACCACATTTGGAAAACTCAAAATTTTTGGGGAAATATCTATACATCCAACTTTCAGTTTCCTTTTAGATAGTGACTGTACATTCAGATTTGAGACTTGTTTAGGTTTAGTTAGTCCATTCATTGCATTTACGTTAGGTTAGCTTGCATTTATCATTATTTGGCTCATTTCATCATCATCTTTGAGCCTCGAGATTAGGAGGCTTATCACACTATTAAGAAGATCATAGTCACATATTTAGGTGTCTTGACCTTATCATATTTCATCTATCTTATCCTTAGGTTGGGCTACAACTCACGTGTCTAGTTTAGGATCATGTTTTATCTAATCATCATCATAATCTTGGTTCTTATCCTCTTGAGGTATTGAAATTTAGAGTTGTTACTTTGGTTCATCATAGTTTTCTTAGCATCCCCTTTTTAAGGTTCAAAGTTGCATATCCAATCCAAGCATATCCATAGTTTCATTACCACTTTTCATTTCCAAACATAGTCATAGCTGCATTGTCATCTTGCATCCTTATATCCAAAAATCCAAAAAACATAGCATAGTTGCATTGTCATATTGCATTCCCATGCTTAGTTTGCATCTTCACCCTTAGTTTCATTCATTCCAAAAGTATCAATATCCAAAATTGACAAGTCTTATATGGTCTTATTAGGTCACAAAGGATTCCTCATATGATCCCAACTTTAATCCTACTAGTGCCATGAACTTTTGGTTATCTTCAAACCAACCTCAAACATCACAATTTGAAATTCCAAGTCCATTTTCCAATCTTACACTACATGAGGTTGAACAAGGTCTAACTCCTAAAGAAATTGAACAAGCTTCCCAAGATCCTAAGATAGCGCACATTATAGAGGAGCTTGTCAAAGCAGATCCTGATAGATACTTTCTAGCACTTGCTAAGAATGGTGCCAAGCTTCCCTTTGGTTTTGAGACTTCCACAATTATAGAGTGAACACCGCAAACACAAAATCAAGGTCAAGGTCCTAACATGTTTTCACAAGGTCATCCCTCTTCACAAAAAATGCACACAAGTATGCCTCTTGGGGGAACTACACAAATGCAACTACACACATTCCCCCCAATCCAATATTTGGGACCAAAAGAACACATGCAATATCTCAAGGACCAAGTCCCTCATTTGTCAATCCATTTGATTCATCCTCTAACACCATGGGTGTGACTTTTCCAAATCTGTTTTCCACATTATCCACTCAAAATACCACACATCAACTAACACAAACCCAAACCTAAATCCAAATCCACCAAAAAAGATAAGAAGGATTCATATTGTCACATCAAGAGTGCAAACCCAAACAACCAATACTACACGAAACACAAACATGTATTTTGGGTCAAACCTAAATACCAATCAATCTCCATCACAACAACATGTCAATCCAAACCCCAACTTCACACCACAATTCCAGCAAACAAATCAAATTCCACCTCAAAATCATACCAATACCAATATAAATACCAATGCCAATACCAATACCAATACCAATACCAATACCAATACCAATACCAATACCAATACCAATACCAATACCAATACCAATACCGATACTGATACTGATATCGATACCGATATCGATACTGATACCGATACCAACACCGATACCAATACCAATACCAATACCAATACCAATACCAATACCAATACCAATACCATGTTCACCTCTCAATTCCAACAAGGCAATCAAAATCCTTCCCAACAAGGCATCAACCCAAACCCAATATTCACATCCAAGTTTCAAAACTAAAATCCATCATCATCATACAACCATCTCAACACATTCAACGCCAACACCAATCCTTTCATGCAAAGTCAACCAAACATACTATCATCACCCATGGATGCTTTAATGCAAAAAATATAAGCAATGCAACGACAGATGGAAAACATACAAGTGAGTGGGACAAAGAAAACATACTCCATGGAAGAACTATGTCCCTATCCCTTTGATCGAATCATATACATGCCACCTTTCCCTCCACACTTCAATTTTCCAAACTTTAACAAATACAAGGGGAAAGGAGATCTAGTAGAGCATGTGAGAGTTTAATACTGCTTGCATGGATATCACTTTAGAGCCTATGCAATTGATGAGATTATTCCCATGTAGCCTTTCAAGGTAGGCTCTAGATTGGTTTGTACATCTACCTCTTGGGATAAAAGAACAAGAAACAAACTAGCCGATAAGTTGATTGCACACTTTGCCTATAACATTGAAATTGATATGCCCCTTGTGAAATTATGCACAACTAAACAAAAAGGAGAGTCACTTACCTCATTCTTTCAAATATGGTGAAGTATGGCTAGTAAATGTCCTTGTCACATACTTGATAAACAATTGGTCCCTATCTTTGTTGAGAATATCAATACAAAATTAATGCACCAACTCCAAACCCATTGTTGCAACACATTTGAGGATGTCATTGAAAAAGGAGTCTCCAATGAGAAAGCTCTTATTGTGAAAGGATTGGTCAAAATCTTCAAAGAAAACCAAAACAATCCCAATGACAAAGCAAATTTTGGTCTAGAAATAAAAATATCACCAATGATGGGATAGTTGATGCTAAAGTGGTTAACAAAGTCCACCCCACCATTCATCTCAAAGGTCCATCCACATCAAACAGTCAACCAAAAAATCATGACCAAACTACAAACACAGTCCAGAACAACCAATAACATCAAGGTCCTCCATGAGCAAACATGCCAAAACAAACATATACACCCTTAGGGGAACCCATTGAATCGGCTGATGAGCCTAAAATATGCTCATAATTTGATGTTATGATAAACTTTTAAATGATTTTATTTTTGCTATTTCACGGCTGTTTAAATTTTGTTGAAACCTTTTGTGGGGATATCCTGTAGCAGGACACTTTTATATTTCTGCAGCCTATTGTGTTGACTTGATTGCATTTATTGCCCTGTTGACTCCCAAAAATGGCTGGTATATTATATACAGTTTTTGAATGGTGAAGTAGATTTAAAATGTGTGATTAATGAATAGATATCGTGTATGTGCCATATGCCTTTTCTTGCGCATCTGTTACCTTTTGTTTTGCAGGTTGTTGAAGAATGATCGAGTCAAGTGCAGCCGATCTCGGCCTTGCAGTAAAGTCCATTTCCTGCACGACTTTGAGGAAGCTCCGTTGAAGACTCTTTGACTGAAACCGATTTGGAAAGATTTTTAATGATAAGTCAATCTGGAAAGAGTGGAGCGCTAGATTCTCTCTGAATCGGGTTGAACACATAAATTCATTTATGAAGTTTGTTCCTTGATTCAGGGATACACTTTACTTCCACGTCTTTCTTTGATGAAGTTAGTTAGTTAGTTAGTTGTTCTTCTGATTTAAAAATAAGATACTCCTCCTGTGCGAGAGAGTAGTAGAAGATGAATAGAATGAGTAATAGATGATATTCAGGGTAAGATAGAAACAGAGTAGCAGATATCATGTAAGAATTAGTATGATAATGAAAGACAGAATCTGTTTGACCAGAAATAGAGTTTGTTGTTAGTTTTCACATCAACAAAACAATGTATCTCATTCTGTTTTCATGAATAAAGATCGATGAAGTTCTGAGTTCAGCATCTGTGTAATCAGTAGATGCTTGCTAAGGGGGCCCACTTAGTAAGTATCTGTAGTTAATTAGTTAGATTTTCTTTTCTGCTGATATCCAGTTAGTTTTCATCTTTGAAGTTTTTATACAAATTCAGTCTTATACTGCTCCTGCAACATAAGGCTAGTTCATGGTTTGTGCCTCAGTCGTAGCTGTTACGGTTTCTGTTTTAATCAAGCATAGTTGAGTTAAAGAATTCTGCATTACCATTATGTGGCTTAGATAGAATTTTGTTCCAGTATGTATTTTTGCTAAGATTTGACCAAAACAAATTCCTAGTGCATAAATTTTGCTGCGCCATTTAAAGTCTACATCCCCTAGTTTGACAAGTAAATGAACGTCCACAGAGAGATATTAGTCACCTGTTGGAATGTCCAATTCCCAGGAAAGTTTTACTGTGATATTCATATCCTTTTGTGAGTGCGAGCCATCGGCCTTGAAGAAATTATGGCAATCAAATTTCATTCAACTACCAAAAGTTAGACATTATGAGACAATTTTTTTTAAACCAGCTTGGTGGAATGACAATGAATTTTGTGAGGACCATCGTACGAAAGGACATAAAACATCATCATGCTGGAAACTTAAGGAACTTATCTAAGATCTTATTGAATAGGGTGAGATATCTATAGACAATTCACAAGGAAAGACATATTTTGACCATACTATTTTGAAGAATCGCCTACAAGACCATGGAAAAGGAAAATTCCCCAGTTCATGGAACAATACAAACAACAATGCTGATTACACCATCTCATATGAGTATACCGTTAATAACATTCGAGCCTTTGATAACAATGTCTCTACCATTACTATCAAGAAAAATATAGAATGTGCTATCACCACCCAGAGAGCTAAAGTGACCTTACAAGGGGCCACTTCTAATCCATAACCAAAAAGTTAGTATAACCTCCTAGATCATTTATGAAAGACTCCCACACAAATATCCATTATTGAGTTGCTTCATATATCCCTTGAGCATAAAGCCATTTTGGACAAAGCTTTGCAAGAGACTTTCATCCCTACCAACCTAAATGTTAATCATTTTTGGGCCATGATAGGATACTTAGCTACCACCCATCATGTTACATTTTCTGAATAAGACCTTCCTATGCAAACACCAAATCATAATGACCCATTACACCTTCAAGTATACGTTAACAAACACAAAATCAAATGAGTCTTGGTAGATGGTGGAGTAGGTATAAACATATGTACTCTAAAATTGGCCACAACATTGGGATTCTCTAAAGCTTGTATAGAAACGTCTAAGAAAATTATCATAAAAGCTTATGATGATGCAAAGTGTTCATCCAAAGGTGTAATCACACTTTATGTAAGGGCCAGACCTGCTATTCAAAATACAATCTTCAAAGTCTTGGATCTGGACCTACCATATGACCTTCTCCTTAGTTTCCCATGGATTCATACCATGAAGGTTGTTCCTTCCACATACCATCAATGCCTTAAGTTTCCCTATAACGACACTAAAATTACTATATCGGGTGATCCTGACCCCTTCCAATATTGCAATAATTTGAAGGGAACCACTGAACATCAAGTTCCTATCAATCATGAAGCCTCTTCCTCCACCTCATCGCATTACATTGATCCCTCTTCATTAGCTAAAACTTCCACCCCATCCACCACACCTTCTTAATCTAAGGTCTAGGTCCACGACACGGGATGTAGAGAATATACCATCAAGAGTTTATTTTGTAGTGGGAAGCTACCTACATCACCAAAATATTATGGGAAACCTCATCCTATTGAGAAGAACCTAAGATTGTTATTCATAACCCTCCCACTACCTTCATTAAGTGGGGTAAATTAAGCAAAGAGATCATAGGCGAGGACATTTCTACATGGATCTACAAGGATGAAGAAGATACCAATCCCACACAAATACCAGATGAGCAATATGGGAAAGGTTTCAAGATCATGAAACAATAAGGTTGATGAGCCTAGTTTTTGGTCCAATTTTGGGTAGAATCTATAGTTTATTTGTTGGTAGATGTCATGGAATTTAATGTTAAATCTCAGTATTCTCATAATGATTCCCTCAAACCATTGACATTGGACTTAATCCCATCTCTACAAGCTTTAATGACATTTGGCATAATATATGGATTATCTATATTGATTTTGCATGTGGTTAATGAATGTTCCTTAAGGTGGTTATAGATGTGTAGTTATTATGCGTACTAACTTCTCCATGCAGATTTAATATGCTTAGTTAAGGAAGACACCGCCAGCTGGGCATGCACCATAACATCCAACACAGGAATCACTCCAAGTCAAAGGAGGCCGGTGGCAGAAGATTCTTCATGCAATTGAGCGTAACTACTTTGTAGTGGAATTTAATGATCGAGCATGCACGAGTGTTATTGCTGAGTTGAATCTATGTTTGGACCTACATGTCTGACTAGATTCCATGCATGAGTAACCACCATCACTCCATTTCCTCTATTTTCCCTAAATGGCATCCTCCTAGTCATGGAGTTGACTACCTCATTTAGCTGTTAGTATAAATAATGATCTAGTGTTCCTTCTTCAGGAGGTTGCACGATTTGATATTGTACTTGCACTCTCCAATTTTCAATAATATAGATACATTACTCTTTTGTACTCATGATTCATAGTGAATAAAATAAAGTTATGAGTTCGAGCATCTGAGTTTTCATTAGTTTTAGAGGATACTTATCCAAGGGGGCACACTTAGTGAGTAATCCATCTTCTTAGTTTAGCATTATTTTAGTATTACTTTATGTTTAGTACTTAGTTATAAATCTAGCATCAACTGTTCCTACAACCACTAGAATTCCATTTTGTGACTGTTCCTGCAGCCAAAACAAACATAGTAGTGTCTTGTTTGTTGCTCAGATTTTTATTCCTGTTATGCATTTCATCTTAGCATAGCCATTGATTGATGTTCAACATTCGTTTCATTCCTTTTCAAGCAATTTACTTTTAGTATTGTGTGTTCCTTAGCTGTAGAATGAAATGGCTACTTTGAGTTCCTAGTGCACATACTGTGCTTACCCATTTCAAGTTCATGTCCCTTGGTTGAAAAGTTAAATACACCTTCATGATGATTGAAATGGCTATTCAGGTTAGATGTCCAATCTCTGAATCATGGCTGTAAAGTCTTAGTTATTAAGATCATTGTAGGAGGCCAACAAGGGTTATGATGGGCATAGTGGTCTTGGCTTGAACAAACATGGAATGCCATAACCATTCTTGCCTCCTAAGTTTCCAAAGAACACAAGGTTGTACTAGGGTATACACCACCAAAAGTGAGTCCTCCTCATACTAAGTTATCTTTGGATAACAATGTTAACACTTCTAATGAAATTGAGACATTTGAGGAATACCATACCAAAAAAGAGTCCAATGAATGGGAATGGAGTTATGAAAAATCCTCTAGTGATTATGATCTAGTTGAAAACTTTTGAGAGGTTGACCTATCTTCTTCTCAAACCAAATCTATGAGTGGTCATGCTTGGATCAAAAACTTTTGGGATCTTGATGATACCTCCATTTTTACCATATCTACATATTCCTTGAGCTATAATGATACTGATGGTGACCTACCCCTAGTCTACCCACAACTAGTAGATTTGGATCAACAAGGACCTATGAGCTTAGACATATTTGAAAATAATGAAGCAATAACCGAGTTTATGGGACTTTGAGAAGAAATACCAAGTGGGGATCATAAGGCTAGATTTATTATAAAACTTGGCAATGCAACATACTTTGGGGAGTCTACTCCACCCTATATTCACAAAAATGAGAAAAATAAAAAAGAATAGGTCTCTAGGTGAAATAGAAAGGTGTCTTTAGACCATGAAAAAGTAAAAATAAAGGATGTATCTGAGGGAGAAAATCTCCTTGAGGCACCTAAGGATGGAGGGTTGGATATTCTACCCATAAATCAAGAGAGATCACCATTTCTTATAGAAAAATCAGAAGAGGTCAATCTTGGTACTAAAGATAGTCCTAAAATCATTCACCTTGCAAAATCCTTGACAATCACAGAAAAACTAGAGTTCACCAGTTCCTTTTCAGAAAGATAAATCAATTTTTCTTGGTCATAGGTTGATATGCATGGGATGGATCCTGAGTTCGTCTTGCACCATTTTTTGTTGTTTCCAAAGGAAAAATTTTTCAAACAAAAGTTAAGAAAAATGCATCCGTAGATCACACTCTTAGTAAACATAATTGAAGAAGTTGTTGGATGTTGGTTTCATTCAATCCATAGAGTACGCTAAATGGATTTAAAATCTTGTTCTTGTAACCAAGCCAATTGGTGGAGTTAGAGTATGCAAAAACTTCAAAGATTTGAACAAAGCTTGTCCTAAAGATGAATTCTCGTTGCCTAACATTGACATCATAGTAGATCTCACAGCGGGATGTGAAATGCTATCACTCATGGATATTTTTTTAGGGTATAATCAAATCAAGATTACCCTTGAGGATCAACATAAAACAAATTTCACTTGTGCTTAGGGTACCTATTATTGGAATGTCACACCTTTTGGTCTTAAGAAAACTGAAGCAACATATCAAAGGGCCATGACTACAATCTTTCATGAATACATGCATAAGTTCTCATGGAAGACTGCGTCGATGACTTGTTAGAAAAATCATTACCAATAGATAGTCACTTAGTAGTGTTAGATAATATTTTCAAAAGGCTAGAAGAATACAAAGTCAAATTAAATCCAAAGAAGTGTGTCTTTGGGGTACAATCCAAAAAACTATTAGGATATATTGTCTCTCATAGAGGTATTGAAGTCAATCCCGCAAAATTGAAAGCCATCATGGATATGCCTCCACCGTCAAACATAAATTGGTTCTGTAGTCTAAAAGGGAAGTTGAAATCTATTCGAAGGTTCATAGATTAGCTGGCTGACAAATGTCAACCATTTCAACATTTACTCTGTAAGGGAGTCCCATTCATATGGAACGACTGTTGTCAAGAAGCATTTAAACAAATAAAGGACTATCTATTATCTCCTCTAGTTCTTATGCCTCTTATTGATGGTTGAGATCTAATAATATATATATATCAACAACCTCATCAACATTGGGGACATTGCTAGCATAAAATGATAATGCAGGAAAATAACATGTTGTCTAGTATGTTAGTTGCACACTTGTAGGGTATGAACTTAATTACAATCTTATTGAATGAGAATTCCTTTCAATTATCTTTTCCACTTAGAAGCTTTGAAACTACATGCTAAATAATCGAATGAAACTAGTAGCAGAAATAGATCCATTGAAATACTTACTGAACAAAGCAACTTTAACAGGTTGACTAGTAAAGTGGGTGATGATCCTGAGTGAATTTGATATAGAATATGTTGATTGTAAGGCAATGAAAGGACTAGTGATATCCAATCAAATTGTAGATGAACCCACAATAAAAAATCATCCTCTAGTGTCTAATTTCCTCGATGAATCCATCTTCACAATAGAGACCTCTACTACATGGAAACTATATTTTGATGGGTCTTTCACAAACCATGGTTCTAGAGCTGGTATCCTCTTTGTCACATCTCAAGGGGACTCAATACCTAAGTCATATAGAATATCGTTCTCTTACACTAATAACATGGTTGAATATGATACATTACTCATGAGGCTTTAAATGGCTATCAAATGGAAAATTAAGAATCTTCAAGTCTATGGTGATTCACAACTGGTTATCTGTCAATTCAATGATGATTATGACACAAAGGATTAAAAGATTACCCCATACAAGAGAATGGTTGATAGTTTCAAACAGTATTTTGATGTCATTGTCTTCACTCATATTCTAAGAATTTAGAACAAAGTAGTTGATGCAATGGCCATTTTAGGATATCTCCTCAATATACCTAACAATGTGCCTCAATACAAGTTCTTGGTGGAACAACTGTTGATCCCCACGTTCGATGTCCTCGAATTTGAGCTCATGTGTGAAATAGTTAGTCCTAATTCTCCTTGGTACAAAGACCTTCTTTATAATTACCTACATGACCAAATTATCCCTCTCGACTTGTCCTCTAACCAATGCAAGACCTTTATCTGACAAGCATCTAAATATGTCATCATCGGTGATACCCTTTACCGCCATAGCCTACATAGAACCATCCTTAAATCTCTCAATTCAGATGAAGCACAAACAACTTTACACGAAGTACACGATGGTATATGTTGAGCTCACTTTTTGGTCCTACCCTAGCCAAGAAGCTTACGTGAATGGGATACTATTGGCCTACCATGTAACGCGATGCCTATCACTTTGGTAAGGAATGTCAATAATGTCAGATACATGAAGATCTTGTGCACACACTTGCTTAGGAGATTCATCCTATTACATCACTATGGCCATTCTCTCAATGGGGACTCAACCTCATGGGAAAGATCCACCCTACCTCTTCCAATGGTCATAAATTCATCCTTACTACAACTGAGTAATTCAAAAAATGGATCAAAGATATTCCAATAACCTACATTACTGATAAGTAAATATCCAAGTTCATCCTTAATTACATCATATGTCGATATGGGGTTCCTCAATCCATCATTAAAGATAATGGCCATCCTTTCAAAAATCAGGATGTCCATAAATTGTGTGAAAGATTCCATATCCATCACCATTTTTCTACTCCATATTATCCTCAAGGCAACAGTCAAGCTAAGGCATCCAATAAGACTATCCTTAAAATACTAAAGAAGACTGCCAAGGACACTAGCCATAACTAGTACATCCAACTTAATCTAGCCTTATGGGCCTATCGTAGTAGCATCTAGACTCCTACTAGAGCCACTCCGTACTCCCTCATCTTTGAATATGAAGACATTTTTCCCATTGAAGTTGAGTTACCATCCCTTAGAGTATCTATGCAACAACAATTCATTGATGATAGAAGAATATGTTTTATCTGTTGCATGAGCTGAAACTCTTGGATGAGAAGAAAAAAATGAATTGGTCCACTTACAAGCATATCAGAATCGCCTTCATCATAGCTACAATAAAAGAGTCTAAGTAGGAAATTTCATTTGTGACTTGGTCCTAAAAGAGAATCTAAAGAATCAAATGGATCGAGCGAAGCCCAAAAAGTTTAAACCTAATTGGTTGGGTCCTTACATCATAACTACAACATATGGATCCAGTGCTTGTCAACTTGCTACTTCTAAAGGTGAACCACTACTAGATCCCATCAATAGCATGCACCTTCACAAGTACTATGCTTAGTCTTCAGAGAATCCCATCAAAAACCAAAATAAAATATACCAAAAAAATTGAAAAATATAAAAAAAAATCGTCTCCTTAATGAAAACATGGAAAACAAGCGTCTTGTGTGACACCAAAAAATAAATAAATAAATAGAAAAAATAAAAAAAATAGTAAAGAAAAATAATTCGTCCAATAGTGAAAACCAATTCGGTGGTGCTTTGGATAAGTACCATGGTGAAAACCTTGCAAACATGTGCCATGTGTAGTCAGTCTTTGCTCCATCATCTACTATAATTCTATCTAATTTTCCCCTTCTATCCATGATCCCTCACACACATCCCATTACATAATGAACTATGATCCATAATAAAGCTTAGTCATCCTTCTCATGGCTTGAGAATTGTTGATGTTTAGCGTCTTTTTCTTTCCATATTCATCCATAATAAATTTTTTCTATCCCTTTCCATTCATAATAAGTTTGTCCTATACTTGACTAGGGGAAATTCCTTGACTTACATCTCACAAGGGGATCCTAGACATGGGTCAACTTTCAAAACACCAAATAATCCTTCAAATATAAAAAAAATCCAAAAAAGTAAAAACATCAAAACTCTAAAAAATAGTGTCTATGTCAATTCAAGTTATCAAACTATGTTTCCTCTATGACTTCATGTAGGCAAGTCCATCATCGATGATCCCCAAGGCTTAGGTTAGTCCTTTATGTTTTTTGTCATTGTCAGTCTATCACATATCCACTTTCCATAATAAACCATCCATGGTCAAGGTCAGTCGAACTACGTTGTCTATGTGCTTTACATAGGTAAGGCCATCATCGATGATCCCCCAAGGCATTAGGTCAGTCCCTTAGGGTTTATCACAACAAGGTCTTCATCCATCATAATCCACATCTCATAATAAATTGTCCCTTGCTAAGGTCGATACTTTGATTAGACACAAATAGCTATCCTATAGAAAGCTGAGCTCACCAAACTATAAACAATAAACAAACTATCCAAATAGTCTTCAATCCTAATTGGTCAATTTCCTAAACACAGGTACCTACCAATCAACACCAATGATCCTTATTAGCTATCCAACAGTCTTATACCAGATGTTGCATTATCAAAACTAGATCCCAGGTCTTATATGACATGCTGCATCTATGAAACCATAATTTTTCCACCAATCCTATCAACAATCTTATACAAGTTATTGCATCCTCAAAACCAAATCCCAGGTCTTATATGAGGTGTACCATTCTTGAAAACAAACACAAACCTATCATTTGTCTTATACAGGACGTTGCATTGTCAAAACTAGATCTCCAATCTTATACAATATGCTTCATTTCCTGAAACTAGATGCTATCATTATCCAAAATTTGATCATACAAACATTCATATTTGGAAAGAAGATCTAAATGGCTATTCACTCTATTGGTCTAGTTTGTCTTATCCTTTTTATCTTTGGTCATGTTACTACGTGCCTTGAGGAATTCCACAAGTGATGAGGGGAGCGATGATGGATCATGACCTTTGTCAGTTTGTCTTGGAAATATGATTGGGGCAACTAGGTTCCTTATGTGTGATTGGGGTTCCATTTGGCATAGTCAAAAAACCTATGTGAGTGAAAGGTCATCTAACGCTTTTTTGCATTAGGACTATCATGCTTTGTGGTTTCTTCCTCACATATTCTGACAAGGTTCTATAGTTACTAGTCTGCATCATGAAAATCCTTGTCTGTTGTGTATCTATTTTCCAAGGTGATGCAAAAACTTTTGGAAGTCATAAAATTTGACTTGGGAGTCCAATTGAGCAATTTTTTCATTTTTTTAAAAAAATTAATTGCAAACTCTTGCATATAATTAAATTAGTAAGTTGGAAATTAGTGTCATTTTAATTAGTTTCAAATAGGTGGCAACATTCATAGGTCATGCAGATAAGCATGAGAAATTACCAAAAAAGCAAGTTTAGAAAGCTTCTTAAAATTTCCAAAAATGGTAATTTTTGGATTTTGCTAAAAACTATAAAAAAGGTAATTTATAGATTTTGTTAAAAACTCCCAAAAAGGGTAATTTTTGGATTTTGCAAAAAATTGCCAAACAAGGCGATTTTTAGATTTGTACTTGAAGGGAAGTTTGTTTTCAGTTCTAGGAGGATGGAAAAAGAAATAAAAGAGAATTTGCAGAAGTATTTTGAGTTTTTTTGTCTATTTTTTAAAATAATAATAATAATTTATATGTTATAAATTTTGGTTGCATCATCTGGTATCAGAGTAGGAAGATGACTGGGAGAGGAAGAGGAAGATGATGTCTTGCCCAAATACATAGAGATATGTAAAATCTAAAGAGACAAGTAGCAGAGCTTGCAGGTATGGTAGTAGATCAAAGAATAAGGGGCAACCATTCTTATGAAGAAATAAGACAAGGAGGTGAAGATCATCACACAAAAAATGAAGATGAAGAAAAAATAGAGAACCTAACCTTCGAAGAAAGGATACTCAGAGCATTAGAAAGAAGAAATAAAAATGAAAGAATAAAAATTGAAGTTTTTTAGTATGCAGGTAGTCTTAAACTAGAGGAGCTAATAGATTGGTTGAACAATATGAAGATTTTTTTGAATGGAAGACTATGGCAGAGGAAAAAAAGGTAAAATTTGCATGCACTGAATTGAAGGGTCATGCAATAATCTAGTGGGATCATTTACAAAAAGAGAGTTAGAAAGGAGAAGGATAAAATTAGAACATGGAGCAAAATGGAGAAGGATTTGAGAGAGAAATTATTTACTATGGATTATGCACAAATTTTATTTTTTTTTAGTTTCAAAATTTGAAGCAAAATTTGTGTACTGTGCAAGAATATACAAATGAATTTTATAAATTATCCATTCATGTGAATCATCAAGAGACCAATGAATATATGGTTTCATAGAATGTAAATGGAATAAATTTTTTTATTCAAGATGAACTAAGCATGCATAGGATTAACAATATGGAAGAAACATACCAATTAGATTTAAGGGTAGAAGAAAAACATAGTAGACAATATTTAGAAAGTAATAGGGGTGCAATAAGAGATACAAAATATCTATTACAAAGTGATTTAAATTATGATAGGGGAGAATCATCTCAAGGAGTAGAAAAAACAGATGATACTTGACAAGGCTTTAAAAATCATCAAAGAGGAAGAGGGTTTGAGAGAGGAAGAGATTATGGTGGCGGTAGAGGATGGGAAAAAACCTTGAAGACCTTTCATTTGCTTTAGTTGTGGTGAAGAGGGTCATAGAGTATTTGAATGTACAAACTATCACATGCAAGAAATGAGATAAGCAGAAAAACCCATATTGAACTTGGTTCAAGTTGAAGATGAGGAAGAAGAGGTAAATTTAGAAGTTCTACGAGATGTGGTAGAAAGCCTCATGATGCGAAGGGAACTGGTGATACCAAAGAAAGAGAAAGTACCAAATAAAGGATGTAATGACTCTTGGCTTCAAACAAATATCTTTCAAACCAGATGCACTTCAGGAGGAAAGGTATGTCAAGTTATTATTGATGGTAGCAGTTGTGAAAACATGGTTTCTAAAGAAATGGTAGATAAACTAAAATTTCCTTGTGAAAAACATCACAACCCTTACAATATTGCATGGTTTAAAAATGGAAATGAAGTCACTATTGATAAGAGATGCTTAATCAAGTTTTCTATTGGAAATATTTACAAGGCTAAAGTATGGTGTGATGTCATTCCAATAGATTCATGTCATGTGTTGTTGGGGAGGCCATGACAATATGACAAGAAGGAAATGCATGATAAAGAGAATAATACATACACTTTTTGGAAGGATTTTCTAAGGTGATTTTATTACCTCTCAAGCATGAAGGGAAAGTTGAAAATATGTTGTCCACAAGAGAAATTGTTAAAGAATGGAAGGTGACAGGTTTTTTTTATGCACTAGTGATGTAGAGAGAAGGATGTAAATAAAAACATCTACCAACATAAGCAATTGAGTGCCCTTTGAAGGATTTTATAGTTTTGGAAAATGCAAGTGCAATTGAGAATGAAGATGAAGATGTTGAAGCAATAGAGGAGAAAGAGGTAAAAATTAAAGTTTCTAGTTTTATTAAAGATGAAATGCAAATAGGAGAAGAGATGGAAGGAAAGGTAGTGGTGAAATTTGAGAATTGTGAGAAAAAAATGGATTGGAAACAACAAGTTTTGAGAATAAAGGAAATGATTACACATATTTTGGGAAAAAAGGCAATGTACACACAATAAGGTCAAAATATGAAGTACCCAGTATAGAGGGAAGGACTAGCTCAAGAATATAATGTTTCAAGTATGAAGGTGTTTTCATTGATTTCACTAGGCATGTCTACTGGCTGATGTTGTCAGTGATATGGGGGAGATTTTTGCAAGCATGAAAGTGTTGTCATTAGTGTCAAAGATGTTGAGGATATTGAGAAAATTGTGAAAAAGAAGGATTGATGTAGAGTGTGCATGTATAACTGAGACACTTGAGAAATTTTTGTGAGTACATGGAGCTACTTTGTGTTCCAAATATTTGGAGATGTGTCTGGAGATGTGAAATGAGCTGAGATGATGTCTCTAGTACTTTGCTTCCAAGTGTTGTTGAGAAAACTTGATAAACAAAGAAAATAGTGTTGTGTAGGTGTTCAAAATGTTCTCTAGGTTGTGTTGTGGATTTCTTCTGTGTTGATGGTATGCTTGTGTGGTTCTTATATTTTTTTTAGGATTGTCATTTGTTGCTATATTCAGAATTTAGGTTTCTGGATCATTGTACAGAGTGATATGTGTTCACTAGTATGTGAGCTGGGTAATTCAATATTATTTGATGTGGTTTGGGAGAAATGTCTTTGCTCCACATTTCTCTGCATCTTTGTTTCAAGACTTTCAGTTCTGAAGAAGAGTTGATAACGTTGTTCTCTTATGCTATCAAAAGAATTCAAGGTTTTGTGTTGTGGAAGACATGCTTTAGTGTCACAGACTATGACTATATCTGGCAGTGTTGTATGTTTGTACAAAATGATTATATTCTTTGGGTGAAATTTGTTGCAATGGTTTTGGATGCATTTCAATGTGTTTGAGGGTTATTCTAGATTGTGTTCAAGGGAAGGTTGTTGTCCAAAACTTTCGGATTGATTTGAGGAATCATGCACTTAATGTTTTATTGTGTTTGCATGGGTAACAGTTGACCTGGTGTCAACACTATATATGAAGCTTGTGGAAGCATGTCAAGGTGTGTTAGGACATTTTTAGGTCCTAACTAAGGAGGTTTGTAGGTCGCCTTCATTCCTATCCACCACGGGAATGTTTAGGTGCTGCCTATTTTAAATTTGTATGTATAACATCTAGTTGCCAATATTAGGGAAGGTTTTGAGGTTGAAGTTGATATAAATAAGCATGGTGTTGTTGTGAGTTGAAGGTATGAAAGAAGTGTGAAGCAAGATAGATGTGAGATTGATGTGTGTAATGTGTGTGATACAAATTTGAGCAAAGTAGTGCGAATTTTAGCATTAGGGTTCCTAAAGGCAATGAGCTGGAGGCATTTGAAATATTTCATGTAAGACTGCGAAAGTGTGCGAGAAATTGTGGTGGATTCCTTGTTGCATTGATAAGTATTCTCTGTGTAGCATTTCTCTTCTATTTTCTTATTGTCTGTGTGGCAATGATCCCTGGCTATGATCCTTTTTGGACAGTGTGTCCTATTCTAGCAGTGAACCCTTTTGTACTAGTTTTTCTATTACTTATATTGTGAGCTAATCCTCACCAAGGTTTTTCCCTCATTGAGTTTTCCATGTAAATTTGGTATTCCCTCATGTATGGTGTTGTATTTTCAATTTCTATTATCTTCATTTCATGCTTAATCACAATAACAAAATAAGGGTTTAATGAATGTATTTGGATCTAATTACTAATGAGGGTTTTGAAGGTTTAATTTGCTACAACTGATTCACCCCCCCTCTTAGTTACCTTGTTCATTCAACAGATAACACATGGATTATATAATAAAAATTGAAGAAGCCAAATTGGGACAAGTGGTACAATTTTCAAAAAAGTAACTCACAGGAGATGAGTTTTTTCAACCAAAGGAGAATGATGCAAGAACTTTTTGAAGTCATAAATTTTGACCTAGGAGTCTAATTGAGCAATTTTTTCAATTTTTTTTTCAATTTAATTGCAAACTCTTGCATGTAATTAAATTAGTAAGTTGACAATTAGTGTCATTCTAATTAGTTTCAAACAGTTGGAAACTTTCATAGGCCATGAAGATAAGCACGAGAAATTACCATAAAAAGGCAAGTTAAGAAAGCTACTAAAAATTTCTAAAAAAAGTAATTTTTGGAGTTTGCTAAAAACTGCCAAAAAAGGTAATTTTTGGATTTTGCTAAAAATTGCCAAAAAAAGATTTTTGGATTTTATAAAAAATGAAAAAAAGGTGATTTTTAGATTTGTACTTAAAGGGAAGTTTATTTTTAGTTTTGGGAGGATGGAATAAGAAATAAAGGAGAATTTGTAGAAGCATTTTGAGTTTTTTGTGTTTATTTTTTAAAATAATAATTATAATTTATATGTTGTGAATTTTGGTTGCAACACAATGGATAACATATCACACCTTGGTCTATGTCATACCTTGGTATTCATTATCCATTGCCATAATAAAATTCTCTATGATGATAATTGTACAATAAAATAAAAGCTCAAAATCTATCAACAAGATCTCATCTCATTTCATCCAATCTAACTATTCTTCACTTCTTAGTAATCTGATGAATAGAGAAAAGAAACTCTCCTTGATTTCACCCAATCTTGTAAATTTCTAGATTACAAAATACTTTGTTGATAGTTAACTCAAAGTCAATAATGACTTGTGTCGATTTAAATTGATTGCATGATTACACACAACTTATTCAAATTTGAAAACTAATCAAATACATTTATTTGTTCTGATTTCATGAAAAACTTATGTTTACAATTTTCATACAACTCCATCTGTCTTCTTAATCTACCCAAATTTTCAACTCACCCTCTCATTGTTGTGATTTTCATTCTCTGAGAAATCTATAAAACATTCATGGCTCAATCTTCCTCAACCTATCCCCTCTAATTTCAATCTCCACATAGGTTTTATGGTCTTGCATCCATTCCAATTATCACAGACCCTTCACATTCTACTCTTATCTTTCATGTAATTTGATTATAACTTCATGTTGCAAACTTTCCACCTCCTACTTGGCTATTTCAAATGATATTTTCTCTGGTGACATCTTATCCCCTTATGCAACACTTTATTCTCCCATGCAATAACATTTCTTCCTCCCAATGGCTCGTTCCTTGGCATATTTTTCTTTCTATTAGCATTCTATACCATTGACTCCATAAACTACACTACCTTTATCTCTTTGAAATTGACATTCATTTCCATTCATTTGGAAACATTCATCATATTTCCTGTAGTCTTCATTTCATTCATGTCTGCATATTCAACACTCTTACGTAGCCTTGATTTCACCCCCTTCAACTGTGCATCTCCTTTTATTCTTTTACTGTGCCTCTCCCCCCCATCTACATGGCATCTCTTCACCTTATGTTGTTATGTGTTCACCTACTTTCTGACGCACACCCACACAACTTTTGGAAGCTATTTCTTCAAAAAAATTCTACATAACTTGTCACTTCTATGCAAATATTCTCCACTCCTACTACCACCTCCCCATATGACCTCTATTGGTTCTCCTGTCATTTCTTGCAACATTCTTAACTTTCATAAGTTTGAAAACTCCATCTCCACCAGTGTGACTTTTCATCTCTTTGTCTTCCGCATGAAATTTTTCATCTCTTTTGCTATCTCTTTACACCCCTGGAGCGATTTTCCAAAGTCATCTCTCCTACACCTCATTGATTATTTTCTCTTCTAGTATTCTTCACCTCTTACACATATACTTAGTTCCCTTTTTTATGCATTGATTCCATAACAAGGAATATGCCATTGATCACATGGATAATGTTGCCTCTATTCAATCGCCTTTATGCAATGTACTTTCCATTTAACAAAGTATGTAATTTTATTTGAATGACAAGTCCATGAATTCACACCTGCTTCCATGGCCTATGGCTACACAAGAACTTGCTTTCCTGGCATGGTCTATTTTACCCATGCAACCTTCCACACACTTTTCTTTGTTGTCCTTAACATATTAAATAATGCTCTATGCTGGAAGGTGAAGCGTTGCCTTTTTAGCTGACAGTTTAATCAACCTAAGAATGGTTCTTTTCACCTTTCCAAACATGACTCCTCATGGCCCTTCGAATTTACTTGAATCATAGCTCTTCAATTCTCAATGACAACCCACTCATTTTTTTATTAAAATATAATATATTACTTATTTTTTACAATAATTGATAAAATGGACACTAACATCTACAAATTGGAGCTTTGAGGATAAAACCAAAATATGACATTTGTCAATCACCGACAAAACATCATTCCATCTCTTTGCCAATGACCACCAAAGAGTTATCCAAAAAGAAAGGAAAACAAAAGCAAAACAACAAAACCAAACCAAAAAAAATTTTGGTCGATGTCGATTGCTTGTGAACCCAATTGCTCCTGCATCAGACATGCTAGGTAAGAAATTTGTGAGCATGAGCTCACAAAGGTGGAGTTAGGTGATAGAATCACCCTTTAATATTGCAAACAATCTACAACAAGCTCCATTGTTGAATAGCCCAACATCCTCTACCAAATACTTCCTCTTGTTCTCTCCATGCCCTCCTCTAGCATGTCTTCACTGAAACTCGCCCTTGTAACCTCCACACTACAACCATACCTCAATCCTTATAAAGATGTATGTTGTAATCTGCCACTACAACAATCCTTTCCAGCCCTTAACTGCTTAGGAATTCACTCTTGTAATGATACTTTTGAGGTCCTCAATCATTTTTTCTCAATCCACAGGTTCTACTATAAACTATCTCACGTTCAACAGCCTACTTATGCACCCACAACCTCTGCTCACTTCCCTCTCCACCCATAGGTCCTAGTGTCAATTGCCTCATGATCGACGATCTGCCAACATGCTCAAGACCATTGGATTTGATACCATTTGATGAATAGAGAAAAGACACTCTCCTTGATATCATCCAATCTTGTAAATTTCTAGATTACAAATACTTTGTTAACAGTTAACTCAAAATTGACAATGAATTGTGTTGATTTAAATTGATTGCATGATTACACACACCAACTTATTCAGATTTGAAAAATAATCAAATATATTATTCATTTTGATTTCATGAAAACTTATGTTTACAATTTTTATACAACTCCACCTATCTTCTTAATCTACCCAACTCTTCAACTTGCCCTCTCACTGCTGTGATTTTTTTCCTCTAAGAAATCTGCAAAATATTCATAGCTTGATCTTCCTCAACCTATCCCCTCTAGCTATCACCTCCACACCAATTTTATGGTTAGGCATCCATTCCAAATATCACAAACCCTTCACATTATGATCTTATCTTTCATGTTATCTAATTATAACTTCATGTTGCAAACCATCCACCTCCTACGTGGTTATTTCAAATGATATTTTCTTTGGTGACATCTTATCACCTTATGCAAAACTTTATTCTCCCATGCAACGATGTTTCTTCCTCCCAATGGATCATTCCTTGGCATATTTTTCTTTCTATCAACATTCTATACCACTAACTCCATAAATCTACACTACCTTTAGCTCTTTGAAATCAACATTCATTTCCATTCATTTGGAAGCATTCATCATATTTCCTCTGATCTTCATTTCATTCATGTCTGCATATTCAACACTCTTCCACAACCCTAATTTCACTCCCTTCAACCATGCACCTCCTTGTCTTCTTTCACTACGCATCTCCCCCCATCTACATGGAATCTCTTCTTCACCTTACGATGTTTTGTGTTTACCTACTTTCTGATGCACAACTTTTGGAAGTTGCTTCCTCAATTTATTTTTTTTTGCATAACTCGTCACTTCTACACAAATCTTCTCCATTCGCGTTGCCATCTCTCCATACAACATCTATTGGTTCTCCTGTCATTTCTCACAACATTCTTAACTTTCATAAGTTTGAAAACTCCATCTCCACTGGTGTGACTTTTCATCTCTTTTCCTTTTGCATGAAATTTTTCATATCTTTTGTTGTCTCTTTACGCCCCTGGAGCGGTTTTCCAAAGTCATCTCACCTACGCATTATTGATTGTTCTCTCTTCTAGTCTTCTTCACTACTTACACATATACTTAGCACCCTTCTCTATGCATTGATTCCATAGCAAGGAATTTGCCATTGATCACATGGATAAGATTGCCTTGTTCAATCACCTTTATGCAATGTACTTTCCATTTAACAAAGTGCAATTTTATGTGAATGGAAAGTCCATGAATTCACACCTCCTTCCAATGCTTGTGATTGTGCAAGAACTTGCTTTCCTGGTGTGGTCTATTTTACCCATGCAACCTTCCACACACTTTTCTTTGTTGTCTTTAACATACTAAATAATGCTCTATGCTAGAAGGTGAAGTGTTTCCTTTTCAATTGATAGTTTAATTGACCTAAGAGTGATTCTTTTCACCTTTCCAAACATGACTCCTTGTGGCCCTTTGAATTTACTTGAATTGTAGCTCTTAATTTCTCAATGACAACCCACTCATTTTTATATGAAAACATAATATATTACTTATATTTTTAAAAATAATCGATAAAATGTACACTAACATCTGTAGATTGGAGCTTTGAGGATATAACCAAAATATGGCATTTTTCAATCAATGATAAAATGTCATTCCATATCTTTGTCAATGATCACCAAAACCAAATGGAATTGCCCATAGAGAAAGGAAAATGAAAGAAAAACAACAAAATCAAATAAAAAAAAAATTGATTGATGTCGATTGTTTGTGAACCCAGATGCTCCTACATCATAATCTTTTCTTCTAGTCAACATTGCTTCTATTAGTCCTTGCATACGAACCTATCAAATTAACTTGTTGGTAAACTTGTCAATTTTTTTGATTTCTTTTGAAAGATTTTCATTTTTTTTAAGGGGGCATCATCCTATCCCTCCTTAACTAGCACATGTCGGGACACATTGGGGTAGGTCCTGAGTTGAATTTTCCTGATTATTCTTTGACACAATGTTCAAAATCGCATTGTATCAAAGAGGGACAAAATGTAGACACTGAAAAATGTCCTGAGACTACAAGCAATATTTTCTCACTAATTTACCTTTTTTCCTGCATAATTAAATAATTTTAATGATTTAATTATTTCCTAAGGTCATATTCCTCTATTAATTAAATAATTCTTAATTATTTAATTAATTCATCTTATCTTTATTCCTCCTTTCTTTAATTTAAATAAATATTAATTTTATTTAAATTATGTCACCAATTTCCCAATTTCCCTCTATTATTAAATAAATTCTTATTTATTTAATTATTCACTTTCATTTTCTTCTATAATTAAATAATTATTTCAATTATTTTATTATTTATCATTTTCCTTGTCTCCATAATTAAATAATTATTATTTTACACTCCACCTTTCTTCTATAATTAAAAAAATATTTTTAATTATTTAATTATTCATTTTCCCTCTCCTAAATTAAATAATTGCTATCATTGTTTAATTTATTTCTTCTTAGCTATGCCCTAAATCTCAACTAATTTCTTGAGTTTTGGTCCATTCTTCATGATATCTCATCATTCAATCCTCACCATTCATTTGAATTGAGATTTCTATAAAAGCAAGCCATCACCTTCATTCCAACCTTAACCAAAATCTTTAAAATTTTGCTATCTTGAGATTTAGCTATCTTGCATCAATATCAAGCTTATCATAGATCTTGCATACTCAAATTTGAAAATAAACAAAGAAAAATGGAGAAGAGCAATGGAGATGATTCAACTTTGGCAAAGGAACTGCGGTTTATTTCTGTATTATTGTGATTTCTATTGTCATTTGTGCTTCATTGTTGGATTGGGGTCATTATTTCTTGAATTAGGTTTTTTTGTGGTTGCTATCATTGATGCATGCTTTTCCCCTAAATTTTACCCGATCTACAAGATGAAATGAAAGAAGTTTGGTTACTTGATAGGAGCTTGCAAAAAATAGAAGTTATTATTTTCAAAAAGGAAATGGTACTAAAGGGGTAGTGAGTAAAGACAGTGGAGAAACTAAATGGTGATGATTTGTGTCAATAAGGGGTGGCTCAGTTATAGGAGGAATATAGGGTTGAGTTATAGCATGCAAGGGATTGAAGTCTAGGACAAATACCTCAAATATAGGAGAAGAAATAATTGACAAAGATGTATAAGAAGAGGAAATCATGGAAAAATCACCAAACTAACAAAATGAAGGTTTATCTAGACAAGGAGATATGTAACCTAAACCCATGTAAGAAAGATGCAATGTAGGTTCCACAGTGACCATAATTCCCTATCCCACTTACCTAAGACCATTTATATTATAAAAATGTTTAGAAAACATGATGACACATAGCGTGTAATGAATTCCAATTTAGAAAAGGATCTTTGTCACTAGCATGGTCAAGATGTATAATATAGTCACATTTGTGAGATGCAATGGAAAAATATATTGTTAAAATAAGGTAAACTATTACAAATGTTAATGCTCCAAGAAGTATTCAAATCTAATTTTATTGATGCAACATTGGGTTCATAAAGATATAATGTGAAAGCCTAAAATTAGCAAATAGAAATTAATTAACCATGATAAATAAATACATGACATTGTATGTATGTGGAGAAACCCTAGCTAGAAAAAAACCATCATCAAAGAGGTACAAGTATGTATTAAACTTCAATATAAGAGTACATATGTAACACTTTCTCTCTTCAATCTTGTACCTAACCTAGATGCTTTGTTGGTGCCTTAATTATGACAATATTTCTTGTTTAAACCTATCTAAACCTCAATTTAAACATGTTTGAAATGGTTCAAATACAATATCCTTAATAAATTTTACCACAATGATGCATCTTGATAGAAAATTTTCCTTAATTTTAGGTGGTGAACAATAAAGAGAGTTTTTTTATTCAATTGTAGGTTAATAAACACAACATGTTTTGAAACCTCATATTTCTCATAATAAATTCATAACTATACATATCTAAGTCTCCATTTCAAATAACATCATTTCATGACAGTGTGTTTCAATATGAAAAATTGTAGGTTTCAAAACACACCATGATTTGTAACCTGTACTTCACATGGTACCCAAAACACACTTTGTTTTAAAAACACACAGTACAATATTATCTTTAAAGGATAAGGTTCTCATGAATAATGGATATCCCATACCCTTAGAAGGCATTTGAATATTTCAAACTCTCATCAACATTCCTTATAAACAAATTAGAGGAAAATTATGAATGATTAATTACAATTATTGTATCAATTACATGGTAAAAGTGAGCCTTATTCAATTAATCAATTCTAGTGTAAATATATATAAATTAATTATTATTTTTTGATACATAAGAATTTTTTATTATATTAATTTAAATATGAAATCATACACCTGTCTGCTAAGTAGGAAAATTCCATCAGCTGATCAAAGCCTGAAAACTACCATACTACCTTCGACCAACACAAAGATTATGATCAAAGAAAAATTTATACAAAATTGACATTACCGTGCTGTCAAAAACTCAAAAACCCCAGACTTGAACAACCACCGCCAGACCAAAGCATATTCTTGACTAAAATCGGAAACCAACCAATTCACAGAAACCCATTTAAGTTGGCAAAGGACTCAAAATCCTTAACCCATTCAAGGCCTCTGGCTGCCATTAACCCTAGCATCTTCTTTAGGTATTCCATCGCCATTGCCATGATCATTTGGTGACGCATAAGTGCCACCTTGCTCAAATCCATGAGGAAAGGATAGAACTTTATAGCCTCGTCTGTTTTCCGCAAAAGCTCCAATTCAACTGAATGCGGGATCCCGGTGCCTAAAATCGCCACCTTCAGAACCTCCTCCACTCCGCCTACCAAATCTTTTCTAAATAGCCACCCCAACAGCTCCTTCACCTTCATCTTAGGAACATGGCTATCAAGCAGATAAGCTAAAAACCTCAAGGAAATATGCGCATTGTCCCTCCCGTACTCCTTTCGTTCGAGGTGGCCACTCCCCAGAATCATTTTTACCACTATCACAGTGAGAGGATCAATGCTGAGAAAAATTTGCTTCAACCTTTGATCCATTATCTCACAAAATGCAGCCTACCTCGACGTTGCCAACAGAGAAATTGGGGTGTCCGCTCCAAACCACGCCAGACCCTCCACCGAAACTGCTATTACAAACTTTGAGTGCCTAACCATTTCCATCCTTAGATGACTCCAGAAGTCGAGTGAAGGCTATGAATCAACTCTCCACCATTAACTAAGCATCAACACCAAAAAACTTACTATGCAACACAACTGTCACCTCCACTCATTAATAAAGCCCGCGGGCTCCAAGCAATTCCAACTTCACATGAACAAGACATAATTTCTAGGCATGGCACGTTGTCCTTGTGATAGTGATTCTGACCTGCATCCATGAATCTGTATGTGAGGCTTTCCTTAGAAAACATGCTTAAACTATCTACCATCATTACAAGCACCCGCCTTAAGCGAGGTAACCAGTCTTTCACTCCAACATCCACCTCATTACTAGTCGTCCCCACATGGATGCCACCTCTCAAACTGTCAAAAGCCTTCCACCAGCTTGGAGGGTTGCCCACCCAACTTCCCACTAGCTTCACACCATAGGTTTGCCTATAACTTTTCTCTCAGGGCCGACCACGCCCATGTTAGATAGTAGATCAGCCTCAACATTCCCTTCCCTCAAAATATGATTGATCATCACTTGTTCAAACCCTTCTGTCCAACCCAGAGCAACCTCTAACTTCTCACCCAACTTCCAATTCAAAATTTTCTTTGTCCTCAAGGTAGTGATGACTACAGTGGAATCCCCTTCAATTACTACCTTGATCACTTTCAATTCTTTGCATAAATTCAGGCCCAAAAGTAAGGCTTGAAATTCAGCTGCATTATTTGTCCCCTCAGGAAGAGTTGCCACTAATGAACCCAAAACAACCCCATTACTATCTCTCACAATGCATCTTGTGCTAGAAGAACTGAGATTTCCCTTTGAAGCTCCATCAAAATTCAATTTCACCCAACCCAGATCAGGAGGAAACTAGGCTACCTTTCTACGCTCTTTTTTCATCGCCGCGCCCACCGAGCCCACAAAATCGAGAGCCTTGATACCAAACCAGCTCTTCATCATCAAAGAATCCCAAAATGAGAAACTATGCCCTTTGGAGTTCATCTCTTCCAACCTTGCATTGGAACATTCCACTATGCTAGCCTCAATTTTACTTTGTAGTCTAGGAATTGACATTTCCTTATCTTGAAAAATTCTCCTATTTCACTCCTTCCAAACTTCCCATAAGACAATCGAAGGACTCATCAACCATAGATCTCTGAACAAATATTGCTTCAAGGGTGATGACCAAGAATTCAACAATGCTATCAATTTTTTGGGGAATGCAGTTTTCCACTGCAATTTCGAGCACAACCACTCCCAAACAGCCTACAAAAATTGACAATTTAAAAGTAAATGATCCATAGTTTCCTCAACAATTTTACACAAAGGACACCTGGAAGGACCATAGAATCCTAGCTTTGCAAATCTGTCCCCAGTCAACACCCTACCCTGAGCCGCTGCCCAGGTGAATATGCCAGCCTTGGGGAGGCAAGCCTTATCCCAACATAATTGAGGACTGGTAGGCTTGACTTAACAGCACATCAAGAAGCAAGAATAGCATAGCCAATCTTTGCAGAATATTCCCCCTTGGCCGAAGCATTCCACTGAATTATATCTCTGCCTTGTCTCCCCCAAACACATCTCCTCTTCAAGACCTTCTCAAAGGCTTCAATATCTTGATCTTCCAGACCCAATTGTCTAGGAGATTTCCAACGGTAGCATCCATCCTTAAGACTAGAAGGGTTTTCGAAGTAGTCCCTTAGCTTGTCGCCCCAAACCTATTTAGATTTTTCCTTTACCCAAGCAAGGGAAGGATCCTCTGAAAGGATAGGGAAGCCTTCCCATGAATCCTCCCAAAAAAGTGCCTCTCTACCATCTTTAACCTCCCATGTTAACTAATCCAAAATGAGATCTATAGCATTTTTTATGAAGTTCCAAATGCGGGAACCACTTGGAAGAGATCTAGCCTTCAGAAAACATTTTTCTTCATTATCCAAATATTTGGCCCTTACGATTTTAATCCACTTTAGCTCCAAATGTGAATGAATAGTCCAGGCCAATTTTTCCCCAAGAGCCTTATTTTGCAAAAGCAAATTTTTTAACGTCGTGCCATCTTCTCCCTTTCTTTCACACACTTTTTGCTACTTAATTAGTGGAAACTTCTTATGATCCCCACTCCCATTCCAGAAGAAATCCTTCATTGATCTGTTTAAGGATTTTCTCACACCCACTGACATTGGAAAGCAATAAATCATATATATGGGAAGAGCAACAATGACAGACTTTAACATTGTCAATCTTTCGGCCCAAGAGAGCCAGCGGCTCTTCCAAGAAGAAAGTTTTTATTTTACCTTTTCTAATAGAGATTTACAAGTACCTCCATGTTGAATTCCTTTAGCTAACAGTAGTCCCAGATATTTACATGGCTACTAGCCCTTTCTGAAACCCAGACACCTCAAAATATGAACTTCCCACATACTGCTCGTGTTAAAGAAAAAGGCTTTTGACTTGACCAAATTTAACTCCTAACCTGAGTCCAAGGTGTACTTGTCCAAAATACCTTTTAACCTCCAAGTTTCTCAAAGCGAGGCAACCCTCAACAACATAGTTTCATCTGTGAATTGTTGACGGGTGATAGAAGGAAGGCTACTTGTGACCTAAAGGCCCTCCACCCAACCATTACATCTTGCCTTATCTATCCAACAACCTAGAGATTAAACCATAATTATAAACAAGAAGGGGGAGAGTGGATCTCCCTACCTTAAACCCCTTGAAGCAATGAAAAAACATTCAAGCGAACCATTTAATAAAACTGAGTACCACAGACTAGCCACCCAACCAAAAAGCCAATAAGCCAATCCTTTTAAAACCCAAAATCCTCTAAAACTTTAAACAAAAAATGCCAATTCGCCTTGTTATATGCTTTCTTTATATCCAATTTTAGCAACATTGTTGATTTCTTTGTCTTCTGAATTGAATGAATGACTTCTTGAGCAATAATTACCCCATCAAGAATCAACCTCCTAGGCACAAACCATGTTTGCTCTTTAGAGATGATAAAAGGAAAAATTTTCTTGAGACTATTGGCCACAGCCTTAGCAATAATCTTGTATAATGTGTTGCAAAGGGAGATGGGACAAAATTCAAACCAGTATTCTGGCTTCTCTTTCTTTGGAATGAGTGCAATAAAAGAGTTATTTACCTTCCTTAGGATTTTCCCTGAGATTCTTGAGTCCTCAATTGCCTCTGTAATTTATGATCCCACAAAATCCCAACACTTCTAGAAAAAGAACTCCGGAAAGCCATCTGGCTTAGGAGCCTTCTCAGGATGTAAACTAAAAACTACGGCTTTAATTTCCTCTTCTGAGAATTTAGCATTTAGAGCCTCCATTTGCAGACCAGAAACCAGAGCTGGAATGTTCCCTAATAATGCATTATAAGCTCCCATATTGGAACCTTCCCAATCATTTAGAAGATTACTAAAATAATCAACTGTTGAATCTTTGATTTCTTGAGGTTCCTCCAACAAACGACCATCAACAACTTTTACGCTTGCAATCCTATTGATTTCCCATCGAACCTTTGTTGATTTGTGAAAAAATTTAGTCTGCCGCCTTGAGCCAAATCTCCCTCAAGTTTTTCCTCCAAAATGATTCCTCCTTAGCCAAAAGATCATTCAATTTCATAGTCAACGCCTTCTCTTGTTCATATCTTTCGTTGTCCATTCCTTGGCTTATAACAACCTCAGCTAGAGTTTCCAATTCATCCTCAACCTTGACATATTTTAGTTTTACAACTATATTGAACATCTTGGTTCCACCCGAATTACATTTTGACCACCAATGATTAATCAATCCCAAAATATTCTGATCCTTAAACCAGATCAATTCTAACTTGAATGGGCAATGAACTGGTCCCTTCTCGCCTTCAATTAACAATTGAAATGGAAAGTGATCAGAACCCACCCCTGCATTGATTCTGCTATCCATGGTGAAAGGGAAGGTTCCCAAATTCCCTTTAAAGAAAAATCTATCAAGCATTTCTGCTATGCTACAAATGTCTTTCCTTCTATTAGTCCACGTGTAGCCTCCATTCCCAATTTTCAGCTCTACCAACAAATTTCTCCCCACAAAGTGTTGAAAATGTATTTTAGATTGAAGAAATCTGCCCACCCCCCCTTTTTTATCTGCAAGCCTTCAGATGGCATTGAAATCTCTCCCCAGGAAATTAAAATCCAACCCTAGGTGACTAAGTATTTGATCTAACTCTTTCCACATTTTCCTTTTTTGCAAACATGAAGATGGACCATAAACATTAATAAGCAAAAAATGAAGATTTGAGATTAAACTCCTTACCCAAAAAGCCAACCAGTTTCAATTAGACTTGAATTCTTCCACTAATACTGTTTGGGGCTTCCAAATAGTCAAAAAACCACTTGAAGCCCCATTAGCTCCAACTCCTATCAATTTCCAATACTTCAACTTTTTACTGAACTTGACCAAATCCTCATCCCCAAGTTTTGTTTCTTGAAGAAGAACTAATTCCACTTGACAAGCTTCAATATGGTGCCTAATTAGGATCCATTTGTTAAGGGCATTGAGATCCCTAACATTCGACGTAAGGAGCCTCATTGCTATTTAGGAAGAGGATCGCTCTTCCCTACTTTCATCATGGAGTCAATTATCTTTTCACCATTTGCTTCTAAGTCCCATTTACATTTTTCCTGGTTTGGTATTCTTCCAGGTTTCTTATTCTCACCATAGTCTGAAGTAGTTTTAAACAAGTCCTTTTGAAAAATACCCAGCTTAGTTCGTGCTGATTCTAGACTTAGAGTTGGTTTCCTTTTCTTCCCTAATTGGGAGCAATTTCATTTTGTGCAATCCGCCACATCTTCAGCCTCATGAACGATGTTTGTTTCTTCCAACATATCCCCGTCTTCTAAACACCAGGAGCTATTCTTAGTCGTTTCAGCCAATTCTACCAGTTCTTTTCTGACCTCAATCAAAGAGTTCAACTCCACAATTTGGCAATCTTCCCCTAAAATTTCTAGAACCTCTTTGTAGACATCTAAATTTGACCACTTACATTTGGTCAAATTTATCCTTTTTCATCTAAATATACCCTTATTTACATTAATTAAGTAATATTACTACTATTTAATTAATACCTCTAAAGTCCTCTAAATCCCTAAGGTATTTAACTAAATAATTAAATACTTTTATTACTTATCCTACCTTATCCCTTCTATCCCATAAATTAAATAAATAATTTGTTTATTTAATTTACTCCCTCAAGTGTCACATCCTTCCTCACTTTCACTTAATGCTGATTGACCTCATAATCCCATCATTAGGGGTGTGCACATTCCTAATCCATGATTAGGATGTGTCACATCCTCCAACTTTTGCAAGTTGGCTCCTAACCCTCATTAGCCACCTAACTGTCTTCTAATAATTTATTAGCTAGTCTAATCAACTCCTTAGTCAACTCTCCCCATTCCCCAAGGAATTTTTAATTCCTTTTTGTCTTCCCAAGGTTCTTTTGAGGAATTTTCAATTCCTCTCTCATTCCCCAAGGAATTTTTAATTCCTTTTTGTCTTCCCAAGGTCCTCATGGAATTTTTAATTCCATTTACAATCCTCATGTCCTTCCCAATGGAATTTTAAATTCCATTTTATTCACCCAAGGTTTCTAAGGAATTTTTAATTTCTTTTATCCTTCCCATGCACATTAAAAAGGAATTTTTAATTCCTTTAGTCAACTCTTTCATCTTAGCCCTTGATCTATTGTCCTCCTTCAATCTCCACCCTCCATTTTGAATCTCCCTTGCTAAATGACCAACACTTAGCCATTTTGCAACCCTAACCATTCTAACCACATTCTCAAGCAAGAACCCTAACCATTCTAACCACATTCTCAAGCAAGAACCCTAGTCATTGTAGCCACATTTTCTCAAGCATTTTTCATCATCTCTCAAGTTACCCATCTTGCATCCATATCCAAAACCCTTCATACTTGCATCCAAATCAAGCTACAACAAGTCGTTATGCTGCCGAAATTGACGTAGAGCACACATATCAAGCCATCAACCAGGGCAAACAACTCCATCAAGCTCAAATGAGGTAAAATGGGTTTCATTGTCTTTTTCAAGTTTGAGTTTCAACTTAAGCCCTAATCTTGAGGTGTCGTTTTGTGTTCTTCTTCCTTGGTATTTCGTTTGTTTTGCACTATTTTAGGTTAGAAAAACATGTTGCACACATTTATGGAATGCCTGGTGGGACCCACAAATGGGTCTGTTCTTTCACGTGCTCTGTTGTTTCAAATTTTGTAGGTTCAGGTTACACATAGGGGAAAATCTGTTACTAAAATAGGAAAATATGTAGCAACAGGGGTGAATCTGCTACTGAAACAGAAGAACCTACCTTAAACAAAGGTGAATCTACATCTTGTAGATTCACCCATTTGTCAGAAAGGGGTAGATTTGCTCCCTATTACCTAAACAGGCGAATCTGCACCCTAAACAGGTGAATCTGCACACTAAATAAGTGAATCTGCACCTTAAACAAGCAAATCTACTTCTAAAAAGGGTGAATCTGCTAAAAATAGGGGAAAATATGCTCTCCAGAATGGGCAAATTTTCCTCTTATAGAGGCAAATCTGAGGTAAAACAGAGACTTAATCCTTCTGTTTTTTACTCCGTTTTGTTTTTTTTTTTAGGTACTGGCCTGCTAAGCTGTCTATTTGTGAGTTTTCCTCATTTTTCTAATGTTTGTGCATATATTTCTCATTCCTTCAAGACCGACGGTTGAAAAACTACTAACGTATTTGCTATAGAACGAGCGGTCCCAGATCTATAGTTAGTTTGTTGTTTTTATTTATTAATCTAGGCACACGTAGAACTAATTAGAGGGTCAAATTTACTTTGCTTGCTATGTTTGTGAGTGGGTTGTTGACTTATCCAATCCCCTTGCACCATTTGGTGATCCTGGGTGATGAGAAATCACAGTTCACTCTAGTCCATTTGTGTTACCTAGGAGGTGCTAGTACATCTAAGCTCTCCCTTTGCACTACGTGCAAGCCTAGGGACCAACAAAAAAATGTCTAGTATCTTCTTTTAGAGAGACCTGCTTGGGGATTTCATCACCCCAAGGGACGATCCCAACTACGTGTATTGGCAGGGTATATAAAGGGGGGGAGCCAAAGTTGTACCCCAATCTAGTCACATTGTGTCTGGCGAAGCGTCGAAGCTAGGGTGATACCTAGATAAGACGTGACGAGTTGGTTGGAGTTTCTAGTACCTCGCTGGGGCTCCCGACTCATGCTTGTGATGGCTCGTGCACGGTTGTGCCTCACGTACCGTGCGTATATCGAGGACTCCCTAGATCACCTTGTTCATCCTAGATAGAGGCTCGTGTTTTCCAAACCCTTCTCACTAATGTTAGGATTGTGTTGTTTGAAGTGTCTTCTTTGTACGACACCAGTGCATTTCTTTTCAGTTGAGTTAGCCTTGCCTTCTGTCTGTTGCTTGCTATGATTTTGTCCTTTGCACAGTTAACTATTTTTCATCTAGTCCAGTACCTCGCTGGGGCTCCTGAATCACGCTTGTGATGACTGGTGTTCATGGTTGTACCTCACATACAATGTGTATATCGAGGACTCCCTAGATCACCGTGTTTAGCCTAGATAGAGGCTCGTGTTTGCCAAACCCTTCTCACTAATTTTAGGATTGTATTGTTTGAAGTGTCTTCTTTGTGCCAAAATAGTGTATTTCTTTTCAGTTGAGTCAACCTTTCCTTCTATCTATTGCTTGTTATGATTTTGTCCTTTGCCACAATTAACTATTTTTCATCTAGTCTAGTCCAAGTCCATTGTTTTGGGAAAATTTTCCTTTGTCAGAGGAGAATTTGCTTTTATTTGGGGTGAACCTGTTGTCCACAGGGGTGATCCTATCTTTTGTCTAAGTTGTTTCTCAATCATTTCCCATCAAATTTTCCCATTCTCCACAAAATAGGAAAAATTGCTCAGTGTTTGGGCAAGTTTGCCACTGTTTTGGGAAAATATGATCCCTAAAGGGGCAATTTTGTTGTCAATCTGAGTCTGTCCATCTGTCTTGTCCTTCAACTTGTCAAATTCACCCATTCTCTGAGAACAAGAAAATTTGCCACATGCTTGGGTGAATTTTACATCAGTTTGGGAAAATTTTCTCCCTAAACAGCTAATACCGTCTTTCATTCAAGTCCTCGTCCGTCCGAGTCCAAGTTTAGTTGAGTTCGTTCATTCATCAGGGGAGTCTGTTTCTCCATCAGGGGCATCCATTCATTTTTCAGGGGAGTCCATTTATCTGTTAGGTGAGCCTGTTTTCCCATTAGGTGATCTCATTTGCCCGTTAGGCGATCCTATTTTCAGGCAAATCCATCCCCATCTGTCCCGTTCAAGAAACAAGCGAGGTTGTTACCTCATTAGGCAATTCTGAAAGTCAAATCTGCCCATTTCCCTAAGTTTAGGTGAGTTTGCTAGTTGTTTGGGTGAATCTGCAGCTGTTTGGGTGAATTTTTTTAGTGTTTGGGCAAATTTGCAACTGTTTAGGTAAACTTACAGCTATTTGGGGGAATTTGCAATTGTTTAGGTGAATTTACAACTATTTAGGTGAACTTCTAGCTGTTTAGGCGAACTTGTAATCAGTTTGGGAAAATTTTCCTAGCAAATTTTCCTGTTTCCTGAGTTTGGGCAAACCTGCTATCAGTTTGGATGAATGTTCCTTGCAAATTCACCATTTCCTTAGGTCCTTTGAATTTTGGCTGAACCTACTCCCTGTTTGGGCGAGTCTGATCTTTGTTTGGGCGAATCTGCTCCCTGTTTAGGCAAGTTTGAGCTCTGTTTAGGTGAATCTGACTGTTGTTTGGGCAAAATTGACACTAGTTCAGGTGAATCTGCTCACTGTTTGGGCAAGCCTATCACCTGTTTGGGAAAATTTGTTTACTGTTGGGTGAACTTGTCACCTATTTGGGGGAATTTGTTCCATCTTCCCAGTTTGGGTGAATTTTCCACCTAGATAGGTGAATTTGCTTCCCCTTCCAGTTTGGGTGAACTTGCTATCAGTTTGGGAAAATTTTCTCAAGAAAATTTGCCTGTTTCTTGTCCCAGCCCAGTCTTGGGCGAATTTTCCACCGAGATAGGCAAATTTTCCCAAAAGCAGACTTTCATCTGTCTTCCCATCATCGTTATTCATGTCCATCAACACTTCCTAAAATTCATTGTTTCAATGACCGAATCACATAGGTGCATCTTAGAACATCATTAGAGTCCATATCCATCATTGGTTCATCAATCCCAATCACCTAGACTTCGTTTCAAGGGTTTTGATTTTGATGCAAAAACTTCCAGAGGCCATAACTTTTGACTTGGGTGTCTGTTTGGGCTGAAATTTTATGGGTGGTTGCATTATGAGGTGGAATGTGGATTCCCAATAGACCCTTAGTCAGTTGACCCCCATTCTGACACTTTTTCGGGGCTTGAAACTTTCATCTTGGCCCTTAAAATGGCAATTTAGTGTTTTTTCTAGTTTTAAAAAAGTCCTTTTAATTAATAACTTGGAACTCATGTTTCAAATTTAGGATGTTAGTTGTAAATTCATCCTACCTTAGTCTTTGGAAGCTTTTGGGAAAAAATTGGACTGTCAAAGATATGCATATAAAATTACCTAAAATGGCAAAATTTGACAATTTTTGAAAACTGCCAAATCTGGCAAAATCCGATTGTCAGCACCTTACATCATCTAGTTAAAACCCTTGAACTTGGTTTAGAATCAATCCTATCATATCCTCTGATCCAATCCCAATTTGAGCTTTAATCCAATCCTAATTTGAGCTTCAATCCAATATGAACTGAAGTTTTAATCTAATCCCACTATGAGCTTAACCTAAATAGCGATTTGAGCTTTAGTCCATTGCCATCCAGGATCTTTTGATATCGAAAAAATATTAAGATCCCATTCTTCCATCTTATTCAAATTCATCCTATTTATCCTTTCATCACCTTTTATTTCCTTCTAATCGTCCATTCCCATCTTTTCAATTTGTATCCATCTAATCTAACATCATGAATCCTTATCCTTCACCAATGCAACCAAAATAGTAGTCAAGTGGAATCCTAATTATGTTGATGAAAATGAGAGTCTTTTTGATCAAGAGGTATATGACATAGATCCCCTTGATGCTATCATTTATAGTAATCTTTCCCCAACTGATTTCCAAAATCCAATCACCCCTCCGAGCTATCATGTTATGTCTTCATCCATGCCTAATAACACTCCTTATGCTACCTTTGACAAGGGATATCCATTATCTTCCCCATCTAAATATTCATCATATCCTTCATCTACATCTTTCTCTTATCCAACATCCACATCCTCCTATCCTAATCTACCATCCCAATCTTCCCATCCTACTCTGACATCCCAATACTCCTACTACAATCCCCCATCCATGTCCCACTATCCTAATCCTCCATATCAATCTACCCATCCTAATTCAAAATCCACACCTTCTTATCTTAATCCTACATCCCCATCAACCTATCCTAACCCTACATCCTCATCTTCCTATCCTAATCCACCATCCACATCTTCCTATCCTAATCCACCACCCCAATATTCCCATCCTACTCTATTATCCCAATACCTTTATTACAATTCACCTCCCACATCCTCTTGTCCTAATCCACCATCCACGTCCTCCTATCTTAATACTCCATACCAATCTACCCATCCTAATTCAAAATCCACACCTTCTTATCTTCATCCTACATCCCCATCAACCTATCCTAATCCTACATCCTCACCTTCCTATCCTAATCCATCATCCATGTCTTCCTATCCTAATCCACTGCCCCAATCTTCCCATCCTACTCTATTATCCCAATACCTCTACTACAATCCACCACCCATGTCCTCCTATCCTAATCCACCATCCCAATCTTCCCATCCAAATCCTCTATCCCAATACCTTTACTAGAATCCACCACCCACATCCTCTTCTCCTAATCCACCATCCATATCCTCCTATGCCACTCCATCTTCCACTCCACCATGTCCTAACCATCCATCTAATCTCAATCCCCCCACCAATCCTAATCCTCCATCTACTCTTAGTCCTCCATCCAATCTCGTTCCTCCATCTAATCCTAATCTACCAATCCATAATCCTAGTCCTTCACCCATTCATAATCATTCATCTACTCCTACCACACCATCTAAGCCTACAATAAGAAAGAACCTTATGTCCTTATGACATCCAAGAACTTGTGACAAAGAATACGACCCCAACTCCACATCTTGAAGTCATAGAACCATTATGCCCTACTCCCCCATGTACAGTCACTAGTGATGAAACCTTTCTCCATCCTACACCTATCATTACTACTACCACCCCTAGCACCACCCAAAACACTGAAACCATCACACCCACTGAATCCATTGAACCCCCATCTCCTACTCTGAGAGTCTCCAAACCCATCGAAGATAACCAAAACCAATCACCATCTTCTACTCCTAGATCCACCCAGTCCACTGAGGACACCCTAATCCAATCCACTCCTATTATCACTGAAATCCATTCCCATGAACTTCATGAATCCTCCATCCTCCCATCTCCCCCACTTGAGGAGTCCCTCCAATACTCCGTCATCATGCCGCCCACACAAGATGAGTCATTCCAAGAGCTTGATCCAAAGCATACCATATCCTCCTCCACATCAAGATCTTTCCATCTCGTCTAGTCCACCTCAAGATCATAGTCCCCCATCCATTCCATCATGTGATCCCCCTGACACTCAATATTTAATCGCTCCACCGCATGAGCCCTTATCACCCACTACCACAAATCCAAATCCTATCATATCATATAATACCTCTCTTGATACCTTACCACTCACTCCTCCTGATGAAGATGCTGCTATCCCATCATCTCCATCTCACGATCCTCCATCACCACCTAACCCTACTATCCCCACACCACTGTTGTATTCCCTCGATACTCTCACATTCTTCCATGGTGGTTTCCTTGCAGAAGAGAAACCGAACATATACAACACCCATCCTCCTCCACCTAACAATGGACTCGCATCATTCTTCCAAAATAACAAGCATCCTACCATAGATTGAATGCTCAAGAACATGAATTATCAGGGAAAATGTTTTGGCCTTCATGAGCAAGGTATTTTAGAGCCTATCCATGTCAAAGAAAATCCGCGTACACAAGGTCTTGGATATATCTCTCAAGACTCACAATTGAAAAATGTTGGTACAACCTCTATACATCCTCAACAAGCCTCTTCCAAAAGAATAATAAGCTCTTCCCATCACTCCACTAAACCATTTATCGCCATCCCCCCTCCATCGTATCACCTCAAAACAACCATCCATATTCCTCCTTCGTCTTCCAAAACCATTTTGGGTCCGTATGTCCCTCCATCTACCATCTCCCATCTTTCATATACATCTATTTTGGGTCCTTATGTCCCTCCATCCACCATCACATATCCCCCACATACTAAGTCCATTTTAGGACCTTATATGCCAAAATCACATCTTTCATCTTGTTCTATTCCTCCTTTTATCCATCCATCACTTATCCATATCACCCCTCATCAACATCCCACTCTCATGCTCCCCAATCAGGATCAACAAAGGCATGTGCCAACACATCCTCCATCCACATTTCATCCCAAAAATCTAATCTCCATCACTCCATCCATGTTTCCTCCACATCATCCATCTCCTCATACCCATCCCATTGCTATTACAAGCACTTTGGATGCCAAAGTAAAAATGCATAAATCTAAACATCCACATGAATCTAAAGATCCACATGTCCCCACTAAAGGACATGGTGAAGAAAATAAAAATCAACTCCAAAATCAAAATCAAACCCATCGGCCACAACGGCCCACCAAAGAAAAAATCAAAACCATGTGGATCCTAAAGAATAAAGATGCAATGCCTTCAAATGAAAAATTTGTAACAACGTCCAAAGTTGCTAATACAAAATCTAATAATATTCCCCCTCCATCTCCTAAATCTATTTTGGGTCCTTATGTCCCAAAATTCACTATCCCATCTCCTCCATTATCCCCACATCATTTAATCCTCCTATCATTTCACATCCACCACCATATGTGCCAATTTTGGTCCTAAAAACATTACCACGTCATTCCACCCATACACTTTCCAACATCCCATCCATCATCCTCCATATCTCCCTCATCCAATCCCTTTAATCCATTCCCTTGCATAATCCATCCATCTCCATAACCCTGGTTGTACCAACATCCAATAGTCACTTCACACATGGGTCTTAATACCTCATATGGAACTTGATGCTTGATTCCATATTTCCCCTTATCACATGTCTTCCAAATCCACTTATCCACATCCCTATCCTTATCCATCTCCATCTGCATACTACCCAAAAAATCCAAAAAAGTCAAAAAAGTCAAAAAAAAGAAAAGTAAAGAGAAATAATTCGTCTAATGGTGAAAACTTGGAAAACAAGCGCCTTGGATAAGTACCATGATGAAAACCTAGAAAAAAGGCATCATGTGTAAATACCCCATCTAGTTTACTTCCACACTTGGGGGCAACTGCATCCCCTTCACCCATCTCCTCCATCCCACCTATCTTACACATCCTGCATGTCATATCCCATTTATTCCAATCCCTCCATCCTCCTTTTGATCTTGATATAGATAGGGGAAAACATATATACATTCTTTGGACACCTCTTGGCATACATTCCCCTCACCTATAAACTATCCTAATACATATCCACATCCTTCTACCTTCCCTGCCCACTCGTCATGCTACCATCAATCCCCCTTCCTTATCCATGCATCCTATCCATATCCATCTCACTCCCTTATTTTTCCATCCTTCTATCTTCCATCCCACCTACCTCATCATACATGATATACCTAGAGTGAGGCCTCCCCTTCTTTATGACATAGTCCTTGGATACATCCTACATTGATCCTATCATCCATTCCATACCACTATCACTATCTCCCCATCCTTATCTTCCTATCCATCCAAACAATCCCTTCCATCACCCCATCCTTATCTTCCTATCTATCTAAACAATCCTTTCCATTTCCCCATCCTTATCTCCTTATCCATTCATCTCTATCCTCATCCCATCTCATCATCCCTTGTGATTGGTATCTAGCTATTAGCTACTTGCAATCCAATCCATTTTCATTCATGTCACTATCATCACTCCCACTTCTTTCACACATCTTTTCAATCTCTTGTCATTTATCATCACTCATCTCTCCATTGTATCATCCTCCCAATTCAAATTTTGATAATTTGGGAAACTATCCCATCCCTGAGCTTCGTACAATCACCATCATCCTATCTTATCCACTAGGTCTATATTGTCTCATCATATCAGCTTTGTCTTTGTATCCGCTTATCATGGTCATCTCATCACCCTTTATCCATGGTCAGTCATTGGCCTTTTCTAAAACTACGTTGCCCCTATGCTTTCACATAGTCAAGGTCGATCATTTGATCATCCCTGGGGCTTTTTTCAATCTAGTCTTTGTCATCCATCAGGGTCTCCATTGTCCTCTTTTCACTTTTATCCACGGTCTTTTATCGAACTACTAGGGCTCTGCGCTTTCACGTAGGCAAGGCTAATCTTTGATTGGCCCCCAAGCCCCTAGGTCTTTAGGGTGTTCCAATTTTGTGTCTTGTGTCTCGTGTCTTGTGTCGTGTCATCAAGTATGCCCCTATCTAGCTAGTTCTTAACAAACAAGATCCACCAGTATCGTCAGATCCAATCGGTTTTGAATATCCTATGTCATTTCAATCGATTAGTTTAGTCTTCATCTTACTTAATAGGATGTATCCTTCCTAACAAACCACATCAATCCCATCCACCCTCTTTATCTTGTATCAAAGGACATTTGAAATTGATTGTGATCTTTGGATTCTTTTGGATTTTTTTTTATCATTTGAGCTCCCTATCACACCTTGTCGTGGTTGCCTTGATCCATCATATCATGGTGTGCTATGACTGCTAAACATAAGGGCATATCTTGATCTTTTGTTTCTTTTTGTCTTCTTGGTTGTCTTGTGTAGTGCCCACCAAGATCCTTATGGTCTTGTGTTACGTTGGGGCATCCTTTGTGTTTGTGGTTTTCCAACATTGGCCCTACCAAAGCCCCCATGACTTTGGGATGTTGGACTAACCTTTTGTTTGTTGTGTCAGTCCCATGCATGTGATATGGAGTCACCTTGGTTCTTCATACCCTGGTGCATAGTATCTCATGCTATATCAAACTTAGTGCTCCTTACATGGAAGCATAATGCATAACAATTAACTTCTTTGATTTGGTTACTATCCATTCATCCTTCATCACTCTCCTCATCTTTTTATCCTATCAATTCTCATCCCTTCACTTCCCCCATCTTCCCCATTTTATCATCTCTTCAACCTTCTTAGAATAATATAGATTGGTTATTCTAAGCATCTTCTCTTCCATCCTCATCATATCATCATCACTTCAACCTTCTTAGAATAATATAGATTGGTTATTCTAAGCATCTTTCCATCAATACTCATCATTTCATCCTCTTTTTGATTTTCTTAGAATAATATAGATTGGTTATTCTAAGCATCTTTTCCTCCATCATTTTCATTCTTTTCATCCATCTCACATCTCAATCCAATCCTCATCCATTCAATCTAGCACAAATCATCTAATCACATCCTTGGTTTCATTCCCAGCCTTGCTAAAAGCCTTGATCCAATCCTCATCATCGTCATCAAAATTGAGATGTATCCTTCCCTATCCTTTGGTGTTGTTTCGAGATGTATCCTTCCCTCATCAACAACACTTTCATCATCACTCTCATCATCATCATTGAGATGTATCATTCCCCATCCTTTGGTGTTGTTTCAGAATGTATCCTTCCATATCCTTTGGTGTTGTCTTAGCATGTATCCTTCCCTATCCCTTTTGCATTGCTTTGGGATATCTCATCGACAATGCTCCACCCATCATCAATCCATTTTGGACTTGTAGCTTGACTGGGGAAAGATCACATTTGTCCTTGAATCCATTTGTGCTTGCTTTTATCTCTTCATCTTATGTCATCCTCTATTAACCATCATTTTGCATCATCTTCCCCATCTACTCTCACATCACCTCATCCATTTTGAGAGCACACTTATGTTCTCTTGAACTCACATATCCTCTCATGGGGGCATCCTCAATCCCTTATCTTCATCTTCACCCCCATCATCTTTCTTCTTAGTCACTACTTTGAATGACTAGGGAATCTTTTCCAATATAACCATCTTCTTCTTGGTGCTATCTTTTAATCTTCTTTGAAATGATGCTACTTTGTAACACTATCTCAAAGAGGGGAAAAATATAGAAATCTAAATTTGACCACTTACATTTCATCAAATTTATCCTTTTTCATCTAAATGTCCCCTTATTTACATTAATTAAGTAATATTACTATTATTTAATTAATACCCCTAAATTCTTCTAAATCCCTAAGGTATTTAACTAAATAATTAAATACTTTTATTACTTATCCTACCTTACCCCTTCTATCCCATAAATTAAATAAATATTTTTTGTTTATTTAATTTACTCCCTCAAGTGTCACATCCTCCATCACTTTCACTTAATCCCAATTCACCTCCTAATCCTATCATTAGGGGTGTGAACATTCCTAATCCATGATTAGTATGTGTCACATCCTCCAACTTTTGCAAGTTGGCTCCTAACCCTCATTAGCCACCTAACTGTCTTCTAATAATTGATTAGCTAGTCTAATCAATTCCTCAGTCAACTCTCCCCATCCCCCAAGGAGTTTTTAATTCCTTTTTGTCTTTTCAAGGTCCTTTTGAGGAATTTTCAATTCCTCTCTCATTCCCCAAGGAATTTTTAATTCCTTTTTGTCTTCCCAAGGTCCTCATGGAATTTTTAATTCCATTTACAATCCCCATGTCCTTCCCAGTGGAATTTTAAATTCCATTTTATTCACCCAAGGTTTCTAAGGAATTTTTAATTTCTTTTATCCTTCCCATGCACATTAAAAATGAATTTTTAATTCCTTTAGTCAACTCTTTCATCTTAGCCCTTGATCTATTGTCCTCCTTCAATCTCCACCCTCCATTTTGAATCTCCCTTGCTAAATGACTAACACTTAGCCATTTTGCAACCCTAACCATTCTAACCATGTTCTCAAGCAAGAACCCTAACCATTCTAACCACATTCTCAAGCAAGAACCCTAGTCATTCTAGCCACATTTTCTCAAGCATTTTTCATCATGTCTCAAGCTACACATCTCGCATCCATATCTAAAACCCTTCATCCTTGCATCCAAATCAAGCTACAACAAGCCGTTATGCTACATATCAAGCCATCAACCAAGGAAAACAACTCCATCAAGCTCAAATGAGGTAAAACGGGTTTCATTGTCTTTTTCAAGTTTGAGTTTCAACTTAAGCCCTAATCTTGAGGTGTTGTTTTGTGTTCTTCTTCCTTGGAATTTCATTCGTTTTGCACTATTTTATGTTAGAAAAAAACACTACACACACTCTAAAATCTTATCATCCAAAGTCGTGTTCTAATCAATATCCAATTCCACCACATCTTCTTGCATTGGCTCTACCATATGGAGAGTGGTTTCTTGAGCCAAAGGCTCTAACAGGGGAACTAACAAATCCCGACCGCCACTGTGTTTCAACAAAAGAGGGCTTCTGATCACCACTGGCCATGCCCATCTAGCAACTTTGTTTCCTTTGGCTTGGACAAAACTTGAGCTTCATCCTCCTCAATGTGTGACGATGAAGCCCCCACCTTCATAACTTTACCAGCTTTTTGAAGTGGGGATCTATAAACCAAGGGACACACCAAACAATGACTGGTGAAAGAGTCTATCTTGAGCTTTTGAACCCAACTCCCATAATCAGATATTAATTCAATTTCTTCCCAGATATGTTGCACCAGCTTGTTTTCTACACATATCCTCACATATGTAGAAGCCTCCTTCTCATCTTTCCTCTTCTCTACACAAACAAAGGTTCCTAGATGGTTCCCAATCTCTTCTAGAATACTTGGCTCCCAATATTCTGATGGGAGATTAGAGAGTTTATACCAGTCCTGCACTGACTCCATTTCATGACTTGAAGGATTAAAAGCCACTACCCATCGATGGAGGTAGAAGCCGCAACCATCAAGGACCCAAACACCATCAACAATATCATCCCTCAACTTTCTATTTGGACACACAACCAGAAAAAAACCATTTTGAGGGTTTTAAACTAAAGATCCGAACCCCAATGTTCCTTCCACTGTTTAACTAAATAATCCCAATTTAGAGATGCTCCATACCATTTTTCAATCAACCCTAGATTTTCTAGACTCAAGACCTCCGCTTGAAGCTTGATTGAGCTAACCACTAGAAAAGCCTGACCACCCGGGATCATTCTTCTACCCATTGGAGCTACTGCATGAGTCTTCCCAGAATTGGAATCTTCCATCGCCTCCTCCCATTCCATATGTGGCTACCTTCATTGCCAAACAATCTTGGTGTTGTTTGGTCTACGATTAGGGTTTTGACCCCAGCCTTTCTGGTCCTCCAGCCTAGAAAAACTGCCATTGCCTTTATGACCTCTCTCTTGTTGTCAAGGCCTTCTAAAATATTCGTTCCTATACACACCTCTCTCATTATTTCCCTTGAATCTGGACGCAACCCATTGCTTCCCACCAACACTGAAAACTCTGCCCGCCTCACTAGGGAACAGACGATTGTTCATGCACAGCCTTTCCCATCTATCTGAATGCCAAATATCTTCAATGTTTGCCTGTCTATGCTCTCTCATGCCATTTGACCCATGCTCTTTCCTTCACCTTGCTTCTGACCATTGCAAACCTTCAAAACCATGCACCATCGATTAATCTAGCGATCATTGATATCTATAAAGCATTCCTATTCTAGCATATAATATAAGTATTCTATAGATAAATTAATTATTTATAGTTTCATCAGTTCATAATTTAATTTATTCAATTAATCATTTATACTGCAAATATGAACACTATTGGTAAAAAATATATATATTAACCAAAAATCCATATAGCCATACATCATTATATGTCAATAAAAGTATAACTTTTATACAAGAAAGCCATATAAGCTTATGAAAAATCCATATGGACATATAGTTTCACATAAATTTAGTACAAAATATACGTTAAAAAATGTCATAGAGGCATACAATAAAGGACCCTAATGTAGTCATTCCCTCTAGATGAATGTATCACTCAACACAGCTAATGTCATAACCATTTGATCCATTGCAAATGTATAGATCATAGGGAGGAGTTGTAGGAGGGGGATACATAAAACTAATCTTATTGACTTGAGGGGTGACTAACCAATTGGGTTGTTACATGTAGATGGTTTTACAACAGTATGTGGGTTTCAAGTTTCCTAACACCTAGTGTTTTCCAACTTGGAATTATTGCAATGAAAACATTTTGCTATTTAGAGAGTACGAATGTAATGAAAGGAACCTTTAAAAATTACCACTTGACTGTTACTTAGAGTAAAAATTGCATTTCAATTTCCTCATAATGGAAAAATATAGTGGGTTGTGAGTGATTTCATTCTGCTTGTTCTAAGATCAAGGGTGGAGAGCTTGGGGAGGAGTTTCAGTTGGGGGATATAATAAACTAATAAAATTGACTTGAGGGGTGACTAACCAATTGGTTGGTTATGTGTAAAGGGTTTTACAATAGTATGTGCGTTGCAGGTTTCATAACACTTAGTGTTTTCCAACTTGCAATTGTTGTAATGAAAACCTTATCTTATTTAGAGAGTACAAATGTAATGAAAGGAACTTTCAAGATTTACCACAACTGTTACATAGAGTAAAAATTTTGTTTCAATTTTCTCATATGATGGAAAAATAAATGCACAAAATAATTGCAGGTTGGAAAAACATAGTGGGTTGTTAGTGATTGCATTATGCTTGTTCTAAGCTCAAGGGTTGAGAGATTGGGGAGGATTTGCAAGTGGGGGACACATAAAACTAATCAAATTAATCTGAGGAGTGAATAAACAATTAGGTTTTTACGTGTAGTGGGTTTTACAACATGTAGGTTGCAGGTTTCATAACACCCAGTGTTTTCCAACTTGCAATTATTGTAATGAAAACCTTTTCCTATTTAGAGAGTATAAATGTAATGAAAGGATCCTTCAAAATTTACAAAAAATCTTACTTAGAGTAAAAGTTGTGTTTCAATTTCCTCATGCGATGGAAAAAGAAATGTACAAAATAATTACAGGTTGGAAAAACACAGTGGGTTGTGAGTGATTTCATTTTGCTTGTTCTTAGCTCAAGGGTGGAGAGCTCGAGGAGGAGTTGCAAGTGGGGTATACAAAACATAATCAAATTAACCTGAGGAGTGACTAACCAATTGGTTTGTTATGTGTAGAGGGTTTTACAATAGTATGTGGGTTGCAAGTTTCATAACACCCAATGTTTTCCAACTTGCAATTGTTGTAATGAAAGTATTTTATTATTTAGAGAGTATGAATGGAATGAAAGACATTTTCAAAATTTACCACAACTATTACTTAGAGTAAAATTGTGTTTCAATTTCCTCATATGATGGAAGAAGAAATGAAAAAAATAATCACAGGTTGGAAAACATAGTAGATTGTGAGTGATTGCATTCTGCTTGTTCTAAGCTCAAGGGTGGAGATATTGGGGAGGGGTTGCAAGTGGGGGATACATAAAACTAATCAAATTGATGTGAGGGGTGTGTTGGGATAAAGGTGCCATCAACCTTGTAAATATATTGTAATTTATTTACTCCTAATATTGTTTGTAATTCAATCATAAGGGATGGAAGGTTTCACCAATAGTGGCAATTAATTTTTTATTGGCCCCAGTAATTACCATTTTACCAATAGGGAGTTACTGAGTTACTTTTACTAGATAGTTGTCACGGTAATGGTAAAATGGTCAATTAAGAGATTCTAGGCGCCCAACTTGGGAATATTGTATTATGAAATGTTATGACACTCATCATAAGATGTAAGAGCATCTATGATAGTTATGACACCTGTCATAAGATTCTATCACGACTACGACAACATCTATGACAAAATATTTGATATCTTGGTCCCTAGGCACCCATGCATGAAAGATGCTTTATGACAGCTATAAGAGGATCTATAAGAGGTCATTATGAGCTTCATTTGATGATTCCAAGGTAGTGGCATGAGGATATTTCCAATTTGGATGTCATTCTTCATGCATTGCATTCTTCTTTATAATAGGTGCTTGGAGTTCAAGTTTGGTGTGTGATTCTTCATCAGTTTCTTTGCAGTGGTTATGTTGTCGGATTGATGGCTAAAAGAGGAGTTAGAGTGGATGTATTGTAAACATATTTGCTGTTAATACAATCTATTCATCTCTTCTTTGGTGGAGTTTTTTTATCAAAAGGGTTTCTCCACGTTAAACACTGTGTTATGTGTTAACCTTTCCATTCTTGTTATTCTTTGTTATTGTTGATTTAATCTCCATATGGTTAACACTATTAAATCTAATTTATAGAAAGTTTAAGCTTCTATTATTGTTTTTCACTTTTTCATTTCTAACATTTGGTATCAGAGCTTGGCCAGTTCTATGTCTTGGGTGGTAGAACAAAGGTTTTTTGAGCTATAGTGGGAGTTTGGTTAATCTATTTTTTGTGTTAAACCATGGTTGCAACTTCTTCTCGTTTGGACATAGAAAAATTTAATGAAGTGGTATTTTTACTTTTGGAAGTTGAAAATGGAGGATATCCTTGAAGAACAAGATCAATGGGTGGTTGTAACAAATGAAAATAAACCTGAGAAAATGAGTGATGGGGATTGGGAGAAGATTGATAAAAAGGAACACAGTACTGTTAGATTGTGTCTTATCGATTATGTTCTCCTGAATGTGTCAAAGGAAAAGACTACATATACTTTATGAAACTAGATAGGTGAGATTTATCAAGCAAAAAATGGTAAATAAACTCTACTTGAAGTGAAAGTTGTTTTCTCTTAAGATGAGAGAAGGTGAATCTATAGCTGAGCATTTAAATTATTTTAATTTGGTTTTGATTCAACTAGCCTATATTGATGTTGATGTTGAAGAAAAATATCAATGCATTATGCTTCTTTGTTCTTTACCTGAATCTTGGGATAATTTTTTACTTGCTATCACTACTAAAATGGAAGATCCAAAGATGGATGCTCTTGTTGCAACTTTTTTGTCAGAAGAAATGAGGAAAAAGGCCATGGATAGTTCAGGTGATGCTCTCAATGTCAAGGGAATGCCTAAAGAAAGAGGGTCTAAAGGAGATAAGAATGGGCCTAAGGAAAAGTTTAAGGGAAGATCTAAGACTCCTAGAAAGAAGAACAGAGTGAAATGCTCGAACTGTGGAAAAAGAGGACATGTGAAGAAGGAATGCAAAAATCCAAAGAAACAAGTTGATTCCTCCACAGAGAAATCCTCAAATTGAGGTGACTAAGCTTTGGTTTCTTGTCTTCATACTATGCCTAATGAACACTGGTTAATTGATTCAGGATGCTCATTTCATATGACTCATCCTAAGGAACAATTTTCAACATATGAAAAATATGATGGAGGTGAAATTTACCTCAGTGATAATTCTTCATATCCTATTGTCAGAAGGGGTAAGATTCAATTGTGTTTCAATGGTGGGAGGATTAAAACCCTCCCTATTGTTTCACATGTTCCTGGAGTAGCTAGAAATCTGATTTCAGTTTGGAAGTTGAATGATTTTGGAATTCATGTAACTTTTGATAAGCATGGTTGCAGATTAGTAAGAGGAAATCTAGTGATAGCAAGAGGGACAAGGAAGGGTACTCTATTTAGGCTTGAAGCCACTATTGTTGTTAACTCTACCAATGTAACTGAAAAATATGAAAACACTTGTATGTTGTGGCACCATAGATTGGGCCACATTAGTGAGACTGGTTTAAACCCATTTTGAATAAAAAATTGTTAGACGGTTTCTCTTATTCAGATGAGAGTTTTGATTTTTGTGAACATTGTGTGTTTGGTAAACAAAACAAAAAATATTTTCCTTCGAGTAGTACTAAATCTAAGAATAAATTAGAACTTATTCATGTAGATGTATTTGGTCCTGTGGATGTGGAATCAATTGGAAAAATCTAGATACTTTGTCTCCTTCATTGATGATGTTACAAGATATGCCTAGTTATATTTTATGAGGCATAAATATGAAATTTCCACTAAGTTTAAAGAATTTAAAGCCTTAGTTGAAAATAAAACAAATTTTAATATTAAGGTTTTGAGGTTTGATAATGGAGGGGAATAATGTTCTAATGAATTTGATTAATTTTGTAAGCATGCAGGAATTGTTAGACATAAAACTACTCCTTACACTCCTCAACAAAAAGGAGTGGTAGAAAGGATGAATCAAACAATTATGGAAAGAGCCAGAAGTATATTAAGTATTTCATGACTTGACAGATGCTTTTGGGATGATGTAAGTACTGCTTGTTACTTGTTGAACAAATCTCCTTGTAAGGCTCTTGAAACAACACCTTATGAAATATGGACAGGTAAGAGACCTTCTACTTCACATTTAAGGGTATTTGGCTATGAAGCTTATGTTCATGTGCCTAAAGAAAAATGAACTAAATTGGATCTAAAAGTTGAAAAAGTGCATTTTAATTGGATATGGTGATAATGTAAAAGGTTACAAGTTATGGAATCCTCTAACCAAGAAAAATATATTTTCTAGAGATATGATTTTTAGGGAGCTTAATGTTATTTTTTATTCTAAACAACCAAAGGAAAAAGATAAGGAAAATAGAGTGTAGTTTGAAATTAAGTAAGAAGATGCACCTTGGGAAGAACAAAGAGTTGGACTTGAGGATGAGGAGGAAGAAGATGAGGTATCAGATGAATTTACTGATCAAATTGAACAACATGAGGAAGAAAATTAGGAAGAGGTTCATCAAGGTCAATAACAACAAGAGCCTCATACTCCTCTTCTAAGAAGATCCACATAACAATGAAATCCAATTGACGGGTATAGCCCACTTGATTTTAGTTCTATTTTTTCTTTGTTGTGTATTGACAATGAAACTAGATCTTTCAGGGAGGCTCTCTCTTTAGAGGAAAATGAGTCTTGGTTACAAGTCATGCAAGAGGAGATGATGGCTTTGGATAACTGTAACACCTGAGATCTTGTTAGTTTACTCAAAGGAAGAAAGCCAATCGGATGTAAATGGGTATTTAAAAAGAAATTTGGAGCAGATGGTCAATTAGAGTTGTACAAAAACAAATTAGTGGCTAAGGGCTACTCCCAGAGAGAGGGAGTTTATTTTGGTAAAATTTTCTCTCCTATCACTAAATTAAATTCTATTATATTCTTACTATTTTATGTTGTTGCTTGTGATTTTGAGATAGAGCAAATGGATGTTAAAACTGCTTTCTTGCATGGGGGTCTTGAGGAGGAAATTTATATGTGATAGCCTAATGATTTTGTTGTGAAGGGAAAATAAAATTTGGTTTGCAAGTTAAAGAGATCTTTGTCTGGTTTGAAACAGTCACCCAAGATGTGGTATCAAAAGTTTGATTCTTTTTCTTTAAAGTTGGGTTTTCATGGGAGTGAAGAGGATCATTGTGTGTACATTAATTTTATTGATGATCAGATCCTAATTATTATCTTGTATGTTGATGATATGTTGTTTATTGGTAACAACAAGGTGATGATTGGTGAGCTCAAGAAACAACTTTTTGGCACATTTGATATGAAGAACTTGGGGGCTACAAAATACATTCTTGGGATGGAAATCAACAAGAATCGAAGTCATAGAAAGCTTTGGTTAACTCAGAGTAAGTATGTTGATACCATTTTTCAAAGGCTTAATATGCATAATTGTAAACCATTTTGTATTCCATTTCCAGTTGGTACTAAGTTGAGCTTAGATATGTTTCCTAATAGTGATGATGATTTTGAAGATATTTCTAAGGTTCCTTATGCTAGTTCCATTGGTAGTTTTATGTATGCAATGGTTTGCACTAGGCCAGATATAGCCCAAGCAGTGGGAGTTCTAAGCAGGTTTATGTCTAACTCAAGTAAAAAGCATTGGACTTTTGTTAAGAGGGTATCTAGATCTTTGTGAGGGACTGCTGATTACTATTTTCTTTATCATGGTATTGATAATGTGGTCAAGTCATTGGACATATAGGGATTTGTTGATGTAGATTGGACAGGTGACTTGGATAGTTGAAGGTGCACTGGTGGGTATGTGTTTACTCTATGTGGAGGAGTAGTGAGTTGGATGAGTAAAAGGAAGCCTACGATTGCTTTATCTACTACTGAAGAAAATTATATGGCAACTAATCATGTCTCTAAGGAGGCAATTTGGTTACAAAGGTTGTGTATAGGTATTGGTTTTGATTGCAAAATTATTCAAATTAACTATGATAGTCAAAGTGTAATTCATTTAGCTAAGAATCTCTTGTATCATGCATGAACTAAACATGTGAATATTCAACATCATTTTGTTCATGAATTGATTTCTAATTGTTAGATTGAGCTAAGGAAGATTGACACACAAGAGAATGTTATAGATGTTCTTACCAAATCTGTGAGCACGGAGAAATTTACTTGGTGCAGGAAGGCCATGGGCCTTATTACAGAGAAGAGGACAAAGAGTAAGGGAGGTTTGAATTTATTTTTGCAAGGACAAGCATGTTTCCAAGGGACTTGGAAAGGTTCAGTTGGTTGGTTGTATGGTGCAGGAGCACCTTGATCATGAATTGCCTTCAAAAGGATAATTTGTCAAATGAATGTATTAAAGCCATGCAATAGGTCATTTTCAATGTATTTATTTCATCAAAAAAGGGGCTTTAGGTGATTATGAAATTAAGTCATAAAAGGTTGTCAACAATGTAAAAGGATGCAAAAAGTTGTAAGTAACTAAAGTTGCAAAACTAATGAAGAGTCACCATTCTAAGTGAGTTTTCATGGTAGTTGTAACTGTTGAGGAGACAAAAAGACAGTTGGAAACCTCTTTAAAAGGCTTGTGAAGGTCGAGCAAAGGGATGGACACTATATTCTTGAAGAAATATATCAAATAAAAGCACCCTGTTTACAATTTTCCATGTTTCTTTTTTTTTTGCTGACTTTTGTACAACTTGTACTGTATATTCTGGCCCTGATATTTGTTGATTCATGTAGAATAAAGAACTAGCTTTCATTTGACTCCATTTAGAGGGAGATCCATTGTGTTTATCAATTGTTAGAGCACATTTTTTTAAGTTCAGTTTGTAACCCTCAAATTGGGGTTTGAGAGTCAAATAGGAGAATGTCCTCTACTCCACCGAATTAGGCTTTGTAGAATGGTGAAGTAAAGTGAATTAGGATATTTTAGGGTTTGGTTACATTGTTTTGTGCAGGGGAACATGAATACATCAAAGAAAAGTTGTTGTTGTAGGGTATTTGCAGGGTTTCCAAGCAAAAAAGTGTTGCTACAGTCATGAGTAGGAAGGAATAACATTTGTAGAGGTCTAGTGAACATTCCAAGAGCATGTACAAACCTAAAAAAACTTTCTTGAGTCAATTTCCAAGTGACAGGAAGTATGGAATAGGGTATTCAAATAAACCCTCACTTCATAGAAACAAGGGTTTTGAGAAATAGAATTATATGAAGCCTTTTTGCCCCTGAAAGTAATTGAATCTTCAGTTTTGAGGCATGATGTAAGACTATTTCAAGTTCTTTTGTGTATTGGAGGTGTTTAAAGACAACTTTCTTTGTAAATATGGCCTAATAAGGGCTCTTTTGGCAACACACAATCAGTTTATTGGTGATTGTGCCTAACATTTAAGTTTGGGATTGTGGCATGTTGAAGGTAGTGGGAATGGGTATCTAAATGTGTGTGAAGTTTGTGGACATGCTTTGAATTTGGAATGATGCCCCCTGACACATGGATTTGTTGTCCTACTAGTAGATTGGTGTGTAGATTGCTCATAAGATGTGAATCTGTCAAACAATGAAAGAATGGATTCTTTATGATGGGAACCTATCTAAATGTAATTATTAAAGGTTCCTAAATTCTTGGAAGGGGTTTATAAGATTAACTATTTGGAATTGTTAATTAGGGCAGGCTGGTTTCCTTGTGCAAAAATGGTAATTTGAATATAGAACCTAACATACTGATAAAACATTGTTTGAATTATGATCTAATGCTACTTTATTGATGATACAAATGATATCTAAGTGTTTTATAGAGGCTTGAAGGTAGGTTGAAGGACTTGATGTATTGAGCAAGGTGAATCCCATGTGGAAAAAGGCATGTAGATTGCAAACTAAGGGCAAGTCTAATGGATCAATGATTGGTGAGTAAGTATTTGTGTCAAGAACATGTTGTTCAAGTTGTTTTAGTAAGTGATGATTGAATTGTTGTTAATTATCCTTGTAAAGTAAGTTTCCAAGATGAGTGGATTGGTACTTGTAGAGAGTATGGACTGATTTCAGTGATTCAAATCTGGTTATTGATTGTTACAGATATTTTAATGGTGGATAAGTTGAATTGGGATCTAATAAAGGGTTGGAATACTAATTTGGTGTTTGTGATGTTTGATAGCCTTATAGTTCCAAGAGGAATTGATGGATTTTTGGTGAATGAAAGTGAATTGTTGAAGTTTTGTGTATTTAATCTTCTCTCGATTTTGTTTGGGACTGAAGTTCCCTGATGATTGAGTGTTTTTCTATGATGCTCTGTATCACTTTTGAAACCTCTTATTTGTTATAAGATATTCATAACTATACATATCTAGATCTCTATCTAAACTAGCAATATCATTTCATGATGGTGTGTTTGGGTATGAAAAATTATAGGCTTCAAAACACACCATTATTTGTAACCTGCACTTCACATGGTACCCAAAACACAGCATATTTTTTAACTCTACCATGACATCTACATCTAATGGTATTTACAAAAATTTGGCATGAGTTGACTTAGAACTCACCTTGCTCAAGTAATTTTTAAGCCTCATACATATTAATGCATACATTACAATCATACTATCTATGCATAATTGGAGGTTGGAAAACACAAGGTGTTATGATTATGAGTATATGAAATATTATAATTATAATAATTTATTAAATATTACACCAATCAGTTCTATGACTACTCTATGTACCTACATGAAGATAATTTATAGCAACAAAAGGTTCTTAAATACATAACAATATTATCACCTTAAATTTTTATAAAATGTAGAGTTTATAACCTCAAAGATATTGAGGCAGGATTATTATAATGCATCTAAGAATGAAGCCAAAGTTATTCTAAATGACAAATACAACAATCTCTTATTACACAAGCCACATTAGATCCCATGCAATGTGAGTATATTAATACCAGTAATTTTAGTTTCATGAATACATAATTGACCTATATTTAGAATTTTTAATCTCACCAAATGGTTTGAAGATGGATCCAAAGAATGTAAACTAAAATTTTGAATTTCCTTCACCAATTAATATTATAGAGGTAATAAGTGCTTCAATAAAACTTCTAATAGACTCACATGTGTGGAGGTGTTGAGCGCCATATTAAATCTTGCATTCCTTAAAAAAATACAAAGCCTAAAAATAGGAAGCTTGGAATCTACACCACTCTTGAAATTATAACACAATCATAAGAATCTATTAGCATTGATTTCTTGAACATAATACCTACAAAAAATCACCAACATGAGTAAATATCCATTATGGTCAATGGTTTCTCCATGATGGCCATCATATCACATGCATCAAAATCTCACCATGATAAATGTCTTGTGTCTTTTCTTCACTCGTGTTTGGGTCCATTTTGGCTTACCGACATCCATTATTTATGACTATGATCCATGATTTTTTTACTTTTGGTAGACATTATGGACCATGTTAAATACATGAAGGAATTAGTATACATGGTTTCATTTGTAGATAAGAAACCAAATGGAGGAGGTCAAATACATTCTTGTACATCTATTTCATGTATACTATGTTGTGCAACCACACACTTAGGATGATAACATCCTCTACATACAACATTAATTTATTGTTGTTATTCATAGTTCTACATGGAATAGTTATTTCTATACATGTATTGGGTTCCAACCTAAGAAATTTATTGACACATCCTACCATGCATGACCATCCAAAATGGAGTTAGACACTCATGAACAAAAGTTTGACAAGGCACATGAAATGTTTTAGAACATAAAGTGTATGTACCAATAGGTTTAATAGATTCTTACATTCTAATAATATAAATATAGAGAGTGACACAAAATTCACTACAAACCTCACATTTCTTATGTTAATGGTAAATTCAATTTTATATTCAAAAGAACCTTCCTATAAGGGACCACATAAAAATATTAAGCCTTTGCACTATGATCCTTATGCAAACTATTCTCCACAAGCTAGTAAAAATTCCTTTATTCTTGACATCCCTCAATACTTGAATTTATACTTGATATTCAACATGGAACTCCTTAAGCCATATTTCCCCCCTTTATCAGATTTCACAACTATCCAACATCCTAAAAAAAATAAACCTAAAACATTCAAAAATAAAATTAAGGGACATCATTGACACCATTACCCCTAATATTGACCACAATTCCCATAAACTCATTTAGGTAATCAAGAATGGACAATATATACAAATCAAACTAATTGGTACACTCTTTAGAAAATATACACATACTTTCCTTAAATTACTATTGATGCAATGCATATTATTCTAATTAAGAGGGAACAAATGATTTGAATATAGCCTCATACATCATCTTTAGAAATTTTATAAACACATGTAGCCTTTACCAATATGCACAACATAGTACTTATAAACTTATGTGTAATAATACCATCACATCTTTATATAAAATTCTCATGCGCAATCATGCAACACTACACACACGCATCTTGAAGTCTTGCACAAGGATACACATTCTAGTGTCTAATCAAACTACATGTGCACAAAAAAATGGAACCTAAAAAACCACTTATTATGTTTTTATGTGCATGTGACATCTATGGCCTTTCTAAAAATAGACACAATCATACAACTAGCACTATATGCAAACAACACATGATAAAATCCTTGAATTATGTTAAATAATAATCTAATTGGTGTAATATGGGTTTAGTATCTATCATCATCCTATCCACATATGCAATGTGTCATATGTATTGCAAGCTTGTTAGTATATACTTTCATCTTATTTGGGTACTTGTACAAATATCTACTTTGTACATGCAAATTAGAAGAGGTGTAACAAATTATCATATTAGAGGTTTTCTAAAGTGTATACATTTCCCCTATTTATTCTAAATTGAAATGGCATATCTACTAGAATCCTTAAAAATTAAAAAGAAAAGGGTTTATATATTTGATTCTCTTTATGCATTATATGATCTTGTTGTATTGCTAGATAATATGCATGATTATCCATACATTCAACACCTTTCCCACATTATAAGTGCCATGATAACATAACTATAAGTTTAGAGTTCCTTTCAAGTACATAAAATTATTTCCACATACATCTAATTCTCTTTACAAAGATTTGGAATGAGCCTAATTAGAACTCTCCTTTCTAAAGTAATGTTTAAGCCTCATAAATTTTAATGCATACATAGAGCTATCAATTACAATTACATAAGAATAATTTTTCAATGTCCCTCAAAACCTCCATAGATTTAGGGAATTGTTCTAGGCTCAACTTAGTGGCTATTGGAAAATGAATACTTATAGAATTATCATCATGCATGTTGTACCACTATAGAATACTGTCAAGATACTTCCTCTATTTTAACCATAGCTACTCATTATCCATTTTTATATGAATTTCTATACCAAGGATGTATCTTATAGCACCTAGATCTTTCTTTTCAAGCTGATCATCAATATGTTTTTCCTCATCCCCTCTGCTCTTACCTGTTAACACCCCCTAGTATTCATTTTCACGATGTTTTAACTTATTTTTCATATATTTTACTTTAAATTTTAGATCAGCTACTCTGTCATCATCCCTTAGGACAATAGCATCCCTTTGTTTGATAGAGTTTTCAATATCTTGAATACTTTTATGTAGCTTTGCAGCCACTTTTTTCTCACATTTGGGAGTGTTTTTCTAATTACATAATGTAGATGTTTATTTTAACAAGTTTTTTACAAAACTTATCTACCTTTATAGGTAAGACTTTCATGTCTCCACCCGACTTATTCTCTTTTTCTACACTTACATATAGGCCCCCATTTCAAAATAACTATACATATCTAGGTCTCCATTTCAAATAACAAAATCATTTCATGATAATGTGTTTGGGTATAAGAAAATGTAGGATTCAAAACACACAATGATTTGTAACCTGCAATTCACATGGTACCCAAAACACACTATGTTTTGTAACCCCTACTATGGAAAAGTATATCTAATTTACCCAATAACATGAAAATTGGTGTTCTTGTTATTTGAATTGCAAACCTAGATATATGTAGTTTAAAAACACATAGGTTACATATGTTATGAATTGTTCATTAATAAACACAGTATTTTTTTGAAACACGTGTTTTGAATCTAATAAAAATATATTTGGAAATAAAGTATTTCTAGATCAAAAAATTCAATATCATCTTGAGAGGTAGGGTAGGTGAGGTAGGTATAAAGAGAGAGTTAGGGAGAGAGGGAGGGGTAGGTGGAGAGAGGTTGTGTGTGTAAGATGGAGAGAGAGGGAGGGAGGGAGGGAGTGCTAAAGGGAGGGGTAGGTGAAAAGAGAGAGGGGGGAAAAGGGACAAAGGGAGGGAGAGGAAGGTTAGGAGGTTTGGTGAGAAAGGAGAGATAGATATAAGTATAGGGGGATGGGGGGATAGAGAGGTCTAGCGAGGTAGCATGGGATGGATAAAGGGAGAGAGAGGAAATGAGGCAGACATGGAGAGGTAGGTAGAGAGAGGTAAGGTTGAAGGAATAAAGGGAGAGGTAGGTAGAGAGAGGTACGATTGAAGGAATATAGAGAGATGTGGGTAGAGAGAGTAAGGGGAGATAGGGAAAGTAGAGAGGGAAGGGGAGAGAGAATTAGATAGTGGGGGAAGTTGGAAAGGAGGGAGATGTAGGTAGAAAGAGAGGTGGCATGGTATGGATTGAGGGAAAGGTAGGTAGAGAGGGAGGGTGAGTGGAGATAGAGAGAGGGAGGGAGGGATAAAGAAAGGGAAAGAGGGAGGGAGGTAGGCATACGTAGAGAGAGGTAAGGTGTAAAGAATAAATAGAATACAAAGAGAGTGATCTAGTATGTGTGTGAGAGAGAGGGGGGAGGGAGAGGTAGAGAGAGGGGTAGGTAGAGAGAGGGATTCTTATTAAATACAACCCATATATATATTATAATTGTCACTATATGGTTTTTCATCATGTTTATATCAAAGGTTATTAATATTTTTTGTGGGATTAAAATTCTAATTCTACCCTATTGGTTGTAACATATTTGGTAATTTATCAAAACTAAAAGATCTAATTATATCTCCAATATTTTAAATTTACATAAAGTTATAAGTTTATCCCATGAGTTTGGATGGAGTGGTAGGGATGTTCATATCTTTCTATGACACAAAATAAAATCAACTGAATCAAAAATTGAAAATATATTTTATATTTGGCAATCCAAGGGAGCACATATAGATAGGTAAGATATGAGTACCAATGAGATTACCTTCAACCATGATGAGTATATATGTATTAGGTAGATCTATCAACCCAATAACTTACTTTATTTGAGTTTATTTTTTTAGTATTGCATTCATCCTCACCATGAGATCCTTATGTACCTTCTCTTGTACTATGCGATAAATTTAACTACTTATCATTCCTATATCACTCTTTTATCTATTATCATGAATAATTTTTTAAATAACATGCACTAGAACCTTGGTACCTAGCCTTTAGTTTTTAGGGGAGGTGAGAATTTCATGAAAGCATTGGTTGTTGTAGTGTAGTAAATTGTACTCCCTTGTAGATGATAGTATAATTTCACACTTAGTTTGGACCTATTTTAGTGACCTCACATTTATGCATTTTCACCCTTCCTAAATAGGCCCTATTTCCCTTTATTATGCATCCTGAAGCCTTACTTTTCCCATTTTCTAAAAGGATAACTGGAATTTAATTGATGCAACCAATAATTAAAATACTGTGGCGTGTGTGTGTCTTGGATTTATGAGCTAGGAACCATTTTCTAGTCCCTCATAAGTCCTAAGACCCAAATTTTAATATGTTTTTTACAACATTTTAATTATTCAAATTTCATATGTAAATGTCGGCTATCAAGATCTAATTTTCGAGGAATTAGAGAAGAAGCCTATAAAGCCTAGTCTTTTCATCATTTCAAATTAGAGAGAAAGAGAAGCAAGAAATGCAAATTGAGAAGAGACTAGGAGATCAAGAAAGAGATTCTAAAGCAAGGAAGCGAGAAAATTTGAAGTCCTTGAGCAGCATTTGTTTGTATTTACAGGTCTTCAACCTCATTTGTTAAGATTTGATCAAGAATTGTTCATGATTGAAGGTTGATGCCAATAGTGGAACATGATGGATTTTAGGATTGGGAGAAGCGTTTGGCTATTTCTCATGCCCTAATAACTTGTTTTCTAGTGTTCCCATCTTCAAGCTTCTTTCTACTAGCAACCCACAACAAGGTATCATTGTGTTTCAAATTTATTTGGGGTATAATGATTTATCCCTAAGTAGATCTTCATCATTTGTCAGTTAGGAATCATACTCTAATGCACTTGAGTAGGGTTTCTTTGTATATTAGCTCATGATAAACTTAGATGCACAAAAGGTTAGGGCTCACACAATGTCATTTATTAGATCTTTATCAAGGTTTAATTACCAAAGTTGGGGTTTGACTGAGGTAAACCCCCATACAAACAAATAAACATTTTCTATTGAATATTTATTGCAAGTATAGATCCAGAAATGAAGATTTGTAGGTACAGGAGCAGAGTGTAGAAAAAGAACTACAATTTTAATTTTTACAATTTTGAAAAGGCTTCCTAGGACCCATTTGCCCTAGGGTGAACCTATCCTACAATGCTTAGAACAAAAAAATTATGCTAGGTACATTCGCCTAGACCCTTCTCAGATCTACTTGCAAAACTATCAGTTTGATTTATGTAGCTTTGGGAAATTGCATTTTATCATCTGGGTCATATAGTCTCATTAGTCTAGTTTCATTAAATAATTTCAAATTAATTTCAAATTCATCCTACTACCTTAAGAAACCTAGAGATTCAAGGTATGATTGGCTCGCCTTAGGGTTGAAAGTCGATCTCTAAACTTTTTAATCTCTTAGTTTCAATGAAATTATGGAAAAGAGGGACACCATTAGTTCCTAAGTTCTTTGTATGAAGGACCTAGGACACACCATTTTTCCCCCCCATTTTTCCCTTCATTTCATTTTGGTTAACCCGACATTGTGCATCATAGCTTTTCTGATTTAGAGATAATTGAAATCCTAGATCTAGGTTTTTCATTATCTAGCTTTGCATTAAATTTAGGGTTACATATTGCATAATTGCATCATTTAAAATCATAAAAAAATAGAAATATTGCATGCATTATGCATAGTAGATTGCATATTAGTGTGTTTCAATTATTTAAATAAAAAATTACATCAAAAATTGCATTAAAATATTTGTCATTTTGTTCACATTGTCATAAGATTTCATTTACATTTCATCAATATTTTGGAAAATACAATCACTGTCACAACCTATTGCAACTGGAAACAAAAATCCTAAACAGTAACATAGACAATCACTTTTTTATTTTTTTAGAGCCCTGATATGAGACTCATTCGCCCTAGGGAAAATCTGTCCTCATACAGGTGTCTTGAGAAAAAAATTTGTGCATTTTTGTGTTTGTATTTTCTTTCTATTTTTGTTGATACATCCGTCTTTTGGAATTCTAAAATAGTGTTTTTTGCATATTAAAGAAATTAGTCCTTTTACTTGCATTTTGAAAAAAGTTGAAAAACAAAAAAATGTTATTACTCTCCATTATTAGATAGCTTCAAATCTATAGACATTTTCTTTCATTTTTCATTACATAATCTAAATAGAGTAGTTCTCCTTTTACAAATAGTTGAAACCATAGACCATTCTAAAACATTTAAAAAAAAGTGTACATTAAATGATTAACCTTGGAGAAAGCATAGTCATCTGATCATGTCAAATCTCTTTCTAGAAGTCAATATATCCCTCAATCCCTTTAGTAGTGATGATTTTGGCATGTTAGATGAAGCCCTTGAGGACATCATCTCATCAAAATTGTCCACTAAGGCTTGTCATAACAAAACACAACAATGAGAAGTTAATACAATCAAACGCCAACTTATTATCTATCCACCTTCACAACAACAACAAAATCAGGACAAACCTATGCTTATCATAGGACCACATCAAAACAAATCAAAACCTCTAGAGGCTATCTTGATCTTTGCAAGATAAATCATTAGTGAAAATGTTTCACAGCAACCAAGTTATCATATTTTTTCTCATACATATAACTCAAGGAATAATAGACAACCACACAACACTTCTCCATCAATACCACTTCCCCAACCCATTTTACCTAGTGCTCCTTGATTACCTTTGCATAGTGGGAAGGAATATGATCTTTTGGAACAACTTAGAAACACTCCTGCTAAGATTTCTTTACGAGATCTCATTCAAGCATCACCTAATTATCATAGCATGCTTCAGGACACTTTACAACAAGTTGTGGTTCCTCATAGTGCACAACTAAATGATGTAGCAACCCTAATTCAAGGTATGAACTCAGTCAATATCAATACTTTTTTTTATCAAGAAGAGTTACCTCGACTGGAAATACAAAAACAAAATGAAGCTTTGATGATAGTGGCCAACATAAACAAGATTGGGATTAAGCATACTCTCATTGATAATGGTTCGAAATTCAATGTTTGTAGTGTAAGTCTTTTGGATAAACTTGGAGTGGACAAGACTAAAATTCAACCAAATCCTTTATCTATCCATGGTTTTGATAATGTGGGAAAAAATCCACACGATGTGATAACATTACCTATAAAATATGGTAGGGTTACATTACAAACTACTATCCATGTCATGCCCCAAGAACTTTCATTTAATATTCTCTTGGGTAGGCTTTGGATTCATGAAATGAATGGACTCCCTCCAATGCCTCATCATCTAATAAAATACACTTATAAAAAAAGTGTACACAATTAAAGTGAACTTATAATCAAAGATTTGTTTGCAAACTAAAAAGGAAGAAAAATCCCTTTGAGAACATTAATACCAACTTTAAAAGTGGGACCGATGCAAGAAGAGAAAGAAAATATCTTTTCAAAAATCACAACACTATTTTACAACGATTGGGGTTCATTAGATTTAGCATCAACATTCATGGTAGAATAGAAAATCAATACAAAAGAATCAAGAAAAGAAAAAGAAACAATAGTAGTGTCAACACAACATGAAATAAAATCATCACAAGCATCTAAGTTCACAACTTTCAGTAAAGAAGAAAACATGACTTACACAACCAATTATGATAAGATTGATCATGAGAAGCCACCATTCTCAAAAGAAATGGAAGAGGAGATCAACTCTTGAAACAACTTGGCTATAATGGAAAAGGATGTGTAGTAAAAGAACAAGGCATTAGAGTTCCTATAGAGCCTGATATACAAGAAATAAAAATTTTCCTTGGATATTATTCTTCAAAGATAACAAAAGCATCAAAAAATCCTTCACTTATATCAACACTATTACAAAAGATACTCCTAAGTCAACTCTCACATTGATGCATCTTGATTTGATAGATACCACAAGTGAGGAGATACCCATGGATTATTTTCAAAATGATGAAGCTTTGGAAAAAAAATTGGGAGTCTATGATAATTTACAAACTCATCATTATAATAAAATATTCAAATATAGGGCATGTGCAAGATCATCATGGAAAAAACAGGCCCTTAAGTGGCAAAAAATTCAGAAAAATCAAAGTTAGGAAACTTGATGTAAAAAATTGAATAAGGTATCTAAATTATTTAAAAAATGTGTGAGAATAGAATCTGCAGCAAATTGAATTTAGTTTCTAAGCTACTAGGTTTATTTTTAAAAAAAGAAAATCTATTTGGTGAAAATTTGAAATTTCAATGCAGTAGTACTTAAATTTCAGGGAAAAATAAGTAGGTGTCTGTCTGACCACCCTAACCATAATAAAATGATAATTATTTTTTGTAAGATTTAAGATATAGGTAGAGGACTCATGTCCCGATCTTATGCATATTTTTTTGTAATTTTTTTCCAAGTAAATAATTAATTATTATTTTTTTATTACAACTTTTAAAAAATATAGAAACTCGTATGTCTAACCACCTTAACTTGGTCAAAACTTCATGAAATTCAATTTTTCTTTTTTATAATCCTATAGTATGCAAATCATAGAATGTGATGCATGTTTCAGATTCAAAAAATGTGATACTGTTTGAAAACTATAGATTTTTTTCAATCAACCTATCAATCAGGACTTTAGCCATAATTCGAATAGAAAATAAATAATAATTATTTATTAAATTCAAAATAAAGCATAATTTATATTGGTGGAAAGCTAAGCATCTCCTTTAAAAACCCTTTTCATTTCATCAATTTTGGGTTAAAAAAAGTTGTCAGCCACATACCCTATATATACCCATCATATTGCCACTTTTTGGCCCATCATGATCCTGCACATACCCTATATCTTAAACACTAAGGGATATTTTGGAGTTGAAGCTAAAACAAGTCATGTTGAACAAGATGAAGAGAAACAAATTTTTGAACTTCCAAATTAAAGTACATTACTTGTTGGAGATACAATAAAAATACCAATGGATACATCTAATAAAGAGAAGGTGATTCAAATAGGAGAGTGTCTTGATGATGATGAACAAGAAGATCGTGCAACATTAAACATGACTTTCCTGAAATCTTTTCTTGGATATATTTAGATATGTCAAGTACTGACGCTAAGATAGCTATACACATTGTTCTTGAAAAAGATGCTAAACCTATGATATAAAATATATGAAATATGAATCCTAAGGTAGCTTTGTTGGTGAAAGCTAAAATCAAAAAGCTCTTGGATGTTGGTTTTATTCGTTCTATTGATTATTCACCTTGGACATCCAATGTTGTGGCGGTGGAAAAATCGATAATCATAATAGGATGTGTATGAATTTTTGTGATCTAAATAAAGCATCTTGAGAAAATGATTTTCCCCTTTCTAATATCAACAAGATAGTATATTCCACTACAAGACATGCTTTATTATCATTAATGGATGGCTTTTCAAGATATAATCAAATCTTCATCAACCCCCAAGATCAATACAAGACAACTTTTACCACACATTGGGGAACATTTTGTTAGGTCATCATTCCTTTTGGATTGAAAAATGTTGGAGCAACATATCAAAGAGCTATGACACTAATATTTCATGATTTTATCTACAAAATTTTGGAAGATTATGTTGATGATATTTTGGCTAAATATATCACTTGTTAAGATCATGTCAAAATCCTTCATAAACTCTTTGAAAGAATTCACAAGCACAACATGAGATTAAATCCGAAGAAGTGTGTCTTTGGTGTGGATAGTGGAAAATTTTTGGGTTTCATATTGTCACATAGAGTCATTGAGGTGGAGACAAAGAAGATAGATGCTATAGTAAAAATGCCACCTCCTCAGAACATTTCTCAATTGCATAGTTTACAAGGCAAGATTCAAGCTATCTGTCGTTTTGCTACGTCATTGACGGATCAGACTCTTACTTTTTTCAAAATCCTTAAGAAAGAATTGGAATTTAAATGGAATGTGGTTTTTTAAAAATATTTTGAAAGTTTGAAAGAGTATATCACTAATCCTCCCATCTTACAAATTGATATTCAAGGAAAACCATTCATTCTTTACATATCAACATCAACCTATGCTCTACCTGCATTATTGGCTCAACAAGATGACAATGGAAAGTAACATCATGTTTATTAGATTAGTTGAACTTTGATTGATTATGAAACTCAATATACAACAATAGAAAGACAATATTTGTCTCATGTGTTTGCTACTAGTAAATTGAGACATTATTTGTTAAGCACAAAAGTGAATGTTGTCATAAAATTTGATCCCTTAAAACACCTTTTTACTAAAATATATTTGTCAGGATATTTAGCTAAGTGGGTTATGTTGTTAACTGAATTTGACCTTAATTTTATTCCTAAAAAGGAAATTAAAGGACAAGCTTTGACCAACTACTTAGCTGATGCTCCCTCACCATTAACATTACCCACTCATGACTCATTCCCTGATGAGAATGTGTTAACAATAGAGGATGAAACATGGGAATTATATTTTGATGGTTCTCAGTGTTGAATTAGCTTTGGAGTAGGGATTATATTAATCCCACCTTCAAGAAAGCTTATTCCCTTATCTTATTGTTTAAAATTTCTATGTACAAACAACACTATGGAGTATGAGGCCCTAATTGTTGGGATTTGTGTGGCCTTATCCTTAGGTGTTCAACACATTCATATATTCGGTGATCTCAATTGATCATAAAACAAATCAATGGATCCTATCACAAAAAACATGAAAATTTATCTCAATAAAAAAACATTACAATGACATTGCTAGAATGTTTTGAATCTAAAACAATTGATAACATTCCATGAAAGGATAATTGACCTGTAGATGAAATGACAAGCACTGCTTCCCTTGTTTCTCTCGGGGATCCTTCCATGGACTTTACATTCATAGTTTAAACATGATCACCAAACCATCAATAGATGAAAAGATGAAAGATGAACTAGTTACCAATATTGAAGCTTCCAGTGAATGGTACTTACTAATATTCAATTATTTAAAAGAGGGTACCTTTCCTAAACCAACTACTAAAATACTAAAGCTTGTATTCAGAAACTTAGAACTAGATATATAATCCTAGACGATGTCTTATATAAATGATCCTTTAATGGTTTGTTTCTTTATTTCCTTAAATAATAAAAAATTCCTATAGCCCTTGAAGAAGCTCATGTGGGCGCTTGCAGGGGAATTTTGGTGGAATACTGTTAGTTCAAAAATTAATTCAAATAGGATATTATTGGAAAAACATGGAACATGATTGTTTTCATCATGTTAAGAAGTGTCACAAATTTCAAGAGCATAACAATTTGATTCATGCTCCTACTTCTGAACTTCAAGCCCAAGTTCCCATCTAGCCATTTTCGATTTTGGGTTTGGATCTCATTGTAAATATTTCTCCTCCATCTTTTGGACATACATTTATAATCACTGCAACCGATTACTTCACGAAGTGGCTTGAGGTCGTTCATCTTCATTCCATGACTGTTGATGCAATCTATCATTTCATCTTAGAAAACATCATTGCTTATACATTTGGTCTTCCTTCTGCATTAGTTTCTAACAATGGTAGACCATTTAAGAAAAATGAAGTAGAGAAATTATTGGATACATTTCACATTTAACATCATTTTTCCACACCATATTACCCAAAATCTAATGGTCAAGCAGAGGCAACAAACAAAAATCTCAAACAAATCTTGTAGAAAATAGTAAGTAAACATAATAAGGATTGGCACACTCAATTTTCTTATGCATTATGGGATTATCGCACAAGTATTCAAACATCCACAAGAATACACCGTATAACCTTGTCTATGGAGCTGATGCAATAATTCCCTTGGAGTTAGAAATTCCTTCATTCAGAATTTCTCTTAGGGGCCTTATTGATGATACCACTTATAAATAATAATGATTACAACAACTTGAAATGCTTGATGAATAAATATAAATGTTGTCAAGCATCTCCAAGCTTATTCCAAAAGAATGCAGTGTATTTATAATGATAATATCATTCCTCACTCATTTAAGAAAGGGGATTTGGTGTTATATGAAAATCAACACAATGTTAATGTCACTCCAGGTGAAAAAGGAAAATTTAGTCTGAACTGGTTAGGCCCTTATATCATTGATGAAAGTTACAGGTCTGAAGCATATACATTAATGGAAATGGATGGTACACCTCTCAAAGAACCTATAAATGTTGCACATTTTTGTAGATATCACACTTAACATTTTTTTGAATAGTATGTATATAAAGCATTTTGTTAGATTAAGTAGATAGTTTTCTATTTTATCTCACATTGCTTTGTTCTTGACAAAAAAATTTGGTGTGTCTTGAATTATTTTGAGTAATGGTTCATTATTTTGAATTATTACTTTCTTTATATGCTATTCATTTAATCATATGTGTGTTTTGTTAAGTTAGATCATTACATGCATTTAATTTCCAAAATTAGATCACAAGAGAATTTAGCTTAACACAATTACATTAATTCAAAATGTAGCATCTAAATAAACATAAGTGTTTAGGTTAGATCACATAAAATTAGATCATGTAGATATTTATTAAATAATCTTACGTAGATTTTTTAATAGATCACAATGACATCTAATTCAAAACAACATAAAAATATTCTCATATATATAGCAAATCATAAATTTTAATATACATGGTCATCGCAGTAAAAAAATGCGGCATAATACAACATAGTGCATCTAGGGAGGTCTATGGCTACCAGAATCCTCAAGGCCTAGTGCTGGTGGTGCCTATCAAGAGATGTTGGATTGTGAGTGGTTCATAGATCTCATATGTAAACCCTAAACTTGGCCTAAAGCTATATCCTCATGCATAAGAGCAGAAACACACTCCTGATCTATCTGCTTGTACTGTAGTTAACTTTGTCTACACCCTATTGAATTTTGACCACATGAAAACTAGTGCCTTTCTCTTGGAAGGAGCCCAGGTACCTCAGAGCTCATCATAGGTAGTCCTAAACTCCTTGTATGCAACTCTTAGCTCCTCCTATGCAACTCTTTTCTCCTCCTCTCTAGCTCTAAAATCCTCTATATTCCTCATAACATCCTCACAGTTTGTCCTCCACCTTGCTAAGGGCTTAAAAAGGTCAGCATGGCACCCTGGGCTAAGTGGTGACCTATGCTTCGCTCGTGTCACCTAGTGTGGGGCATAGGTGGTGTCATGTCTATAGTAACTTGACTAAAGAATTCTAGCCACTCTCATATACATGCTGCAATAATGAAAACATAACACAAGTTAGAACACTATACATCACAATAAATACATAACTAAAACTTAAAAGATAATCAAACATCATCACCTGGATCGCCAATCCGCTAATCAAGATCTCAATAGGATGTAGTAACTACCCTATCAAGACTCCTTGCAGCATGTGTAGGAAGGATGGTAGGTGTGTCATGGTTGCACTCTCTACTCTCATGGGCTAAAATACCTATTGCAACTATTGTTTGTGCTCGCATGACATGAGGACGAGATGTAGGTCTCTCCTTGGGGCTTCCATGGTATCTTTTAGATCCTCTATCATAGGTTGTTGATCCTCCTCTATATCCTCTATCTCCTCATCTTCATCAATGTTATCTCCATCCAAAGTTGCATCCTCTTCACATCTCTGGGACTTGGAAGAGGTTTGTCATCACTTACAAGATAATCATTAGGGAAGACGTGTGGAGGTCATGCTCTTGTCCACCATCTATCATAATCTATAGTGGTTACCACATCATCTACATAAGACACTAGGGATGCATCATGGTCCTCATCATCTGATTCACTGAAATGGACGTCATTGATGGTATTATGACGAATGTCTCCTAGAATGACACCACTCCGTGTAGATCTCAAATATGTAGGTCATGGCCTAGGTGCCACCCAAACCTACCCAAATTGATGCATGAACTAATCATAGTAAAATTTCATAACAATATAGTCATGGAATCTAAGCAACAATCTATCCTATTGCATCTTGGTAAGCTGTCGTGTATGATATACACAATGTTATATGGTCCTATAAGGTCTCCATGAGATATCATCCTTCTCTAGGTGATCAAACTAGACTCTCTAGTGTAAAATATCTCCCTGTTTCTAGGATCGCCTCAAAGTATAGCTAAATTATCTTGGATAACCAAGGGTTGTAATGGTAGGAACACCAATAGGTCTAGTGCATGTGATATGCTCAAAGTCCCACACCTGGAGGAGTGTACTATACACTATACTAACAAGCTCTTGATATAAAAGCGACTAAGATCATAATATAGATGAGCTAGCATACTACAACCCCATGCATACACAGTTTATGCTGCTACATAGTGTGAATGGTATGAATGAGGTGTCCCTTGAGGTGTGTGCCTCATCCATTGGGAACTAGTGCTAACGCTATAGTCACCAACATAATCCTTCGAAGTAGTGGAGAGTGAGCACATGGAAGCCATTTGAGCTTGATGCAAGCTCCAATTTCCTTAGGTGCAATGGGACACATGGTATACTACTCAATGGCATGCCTCATTTGACAGTGTGCTTGATCCCCCTCCATATGGATGATCTCGCCCCAGATGGGTATCCTAATGATCTGATGAACATCCTCTAGTGTCACAATCATCTCCCCAATTGGGAGATGGAATGTATGGTATCTGATTCCCACCTCTCCACTAGTGCTATCAAAATAGCATCATGATATCTCATGGGTGGCATAATATGTATCCAGAATAGTCCAGTAATGCAAAGAGTCTCCACCTCCTCCTTAGTAAGTCAAGTAACTTGCTCTTAGAGGAAAGAAAACAATCATCCTCCTAATCTCTGGGATGGGTGCATGGTAGAACCAGAAAGAAATAAAGGAAAATCATTAGAACATCACAAAAATGGTCAACCAAATAGATAACAACAAACCAAAACCACCCTTTGATGTTTTGGACAAAATGGGTCATGGCTCAGCCCATTTTTGAAGGGGTCTAGGACAGTGGTCACCATATTTTAGGACAAGGTTGAAAAAAATGGGATAGGGTCACTCATTTTAGGAGCCGTGGTTGCCGGATAGGGTCACCATTTTGGGATGGGGGTCCTCTCAATGTTTGGAAAAAGAATGCAAACAAAAAGAAAATATATAAGAAAATCACTAGGACAAGGTACATCGAACTTTAGTCTACAATCTTGATCAGAGACCTTTAGTCTCAAGGGCTTGTAGGGTCATGGCTCAACATATTCACTTCTCCTAGTCAAAGGTAATCTCCAAACGTAAATATCAAAAATGATAGTCAAAATATGGTTTTACACTAACATATAGTAAAGTTTCCTAATAGCACATTTCACTAAGTCACTCATAATAGAGGCTAGAGAACTCGATTTCAATGCCATTTGTTGTGTTGATTCATTAGCCATCCTTAACTTCATCTAATGTTTACTAATAGATGGTGTTGTGATATCATAACCCTATTGTAAAACATTTCAACTTAGCACCTCGATGAGGCTAGATTGTTGCATGGCTGCTAGCTGGAACAACTTCCCTACACTAATCTCTTGAGAGGAGAATAATGAAAAACTTTTACAACTACAACTGTAAGCCTACTCATCCAACTAATCACACCACTAAATAAAGTAAACACATAAGCACTGGTGGATCTTCTGCTATCAACATCACTTGCCTAGTCTGAATCCACCTAACCATGAATATCAAGGGAAAACTCATCTTTAGTCATATTACCATGATAACACAAGGAATAATCAGAGGTACCATGCAAATATCTGAAGAATCTTTTAAATGCATCCCAATGAACTCTACCAGGATTAGACATATATCTGGAAAGAACTTCCACTGCCTGGGAAATGTTTGGTCTTGTACATACATAACATACATCAAACTTCTAACTGCACTTTGGTAAGGCACTCTACTCATGTCTTCCATCTCTATTGGGGATGTTGGATAATCTAAAATAGATAACTTTGTTTGAGCTGAAATATGAACACACAATTGTCTACAATCCTGCATATCAAACCTTTGTAAAATTGAATTGACATACTTTAGCCAAGCTATAGCTTTTTGTTCACTCTATCTCTTTTAATTTACATCCCAAGAATGTGTTTAGTTGCACCAAGATCTTTCATTTCAAATTTAGTAGCAAGTTAGGATTTCAGTTCTAAAATTATACCTTTCCCTCTACCAATAAATAACATATCATCAATATATAATGCAATAAACATGAAAGTATAACCATCAGTTTTATAATAAACACAATGATCTAATTTGGATCGCTCAAATCCCAAACTCAACACATATGTATCAAAATTTTGGTACCACATCCTAGGTCTTTGTTTTAGGCCATACAAAGATTTCTTCAATTTGTAAACCAATTTACTTTTACCTTTCACCACATAGTGCTTTGAATGTGTCATATAGATATCCTCCTCCAAGTCACCATGAAGGAAAGTGGTTTTCACATCCATTTGTTCAACTTATAAATCATAAGTCGTAGCAATAAAAAGCATAAATCTAATGCATGCCATTTTTCCAACAGGAGAAAATATCTAACCATAATCAACACCCTCAACTTGAGAGTAACCTTTTGCAACCAACCTTGCTTTGTAATTCTCAATACCTCCATCTGAACCAATCTTTTTCTTGAACACCCATTTACAACCAACAAGTTTTCTTCCTTTAGGAAATGGCACAAGATCACATGTATCATTCTTTTTCAAAGATGCAATTTCTTCATCCATAGAAATCTTCCAAGATTCTGCATCATTCAAACCTAATGCCTCTTCTACCGACCTGGGTTCATCCATGTTAGTATTCCAAGCAAAAATACATCTCCAATCATTAGGTGAATACCTTTCAAGTGGTTTTCTATGCCTTGTAGACCTACTGACAAGCTGAGTTAGAGGTTCTTCCTCCTCTTTTGAAGATTCAGAGCTAGATGAGCTCTCATCAACTTCTTGTCTATCCATGGGCCTCGATTCAAATTTCTTAGGTGTAGAAGGAAATTTAATCACATCTTCCTATTTACTTTGTTTTGGCTGCAATGTAACAGAAGAAGGCTCAGTTTCTCTAAAAACAACACTTCTACTATGTATTACCTCTTGTGCAATAGGATGCCAAAGCTTGTATCCTTTGATACCATAACTATATCCGATGAAGATAAATTTCACAACCTTTTTCTCCAACTTTTTTCGCTTCTTCTTTGGCACATATGCATATGCATCACAACCAAGAACTCTAAGATGCCTTAATGAAGGCTTGTAACCCAACCATGCCTCTATAGGTGTCTTATCAACAAGAGCTAATGTAGGAGATCTATTAATTAGGAAACAAGCAATGACAATAGCTTCAACCCAAAACCTTTGTTCTAGACTAGCACCACTCAACATACTCCTAGCCTTCTCCATCAACATCATATTCATTCTTTCTGCAACTCCATTATGTTGTGGAGAATATAGAATTGTCTTTTGTCTATGAATACCACAATCTTTGCATAATCTATCAAAATCATTAAAGCAAAATTCACCACCATTATCAATCCTCAAACATTTTATTTTCTTTCTAATCTGCAACTCAACCATTACTTTACATTCTTTAAACCGACAGAAAACTTCAAATTTACTCTTTAGAAAATATACCCATGTCCTTCTACTATAATCATCAATAAATGAAACATAATATGTGGATTTACCAATTCAAGGAACATCTATAGGACCAAACACATCATAATGAATAAGATCCAATACACCACAAGATTTATGAAAACTTGAGTAAAACTAAAGAAGGTTTTTTTTTCCATAAATGCAATGCTCACATAAATAAAATTCAAGATTACTATCAAAAAAATCTTCAACGAGGTTTTTAATTTTCAAGGTCCTTAGACCCTTTTCTCCAATGTGGCCAAGTCTCTAGTGCCATAACATAGTTTTCTTTTTAGGTAACTTTGATTCATAAGAAAGAGCACCATTGGGTACCCAAAAGCCATGACCATCTACTAAAGGTGAAACCATCACTTCTTCCATATACTTTCTTTTCATAGAAGTACTATTGCACTCAATAGTGCATGCATCAAGCTTATATAATGTGTCATATCTGACACCTCTAGAAATCACCATAACACCTCCAACCATCTTGCATCAGAAAATACTGCTTGCACACCTGCATCTATTAGTTTGCTTACATATAACAAATTTTGTGCTAAACTAGGGATATGCAACACACCATTAATCCTTTTTATTCTACCATCAGAAAACCTAATATTAAATTTACCATGGCCAAAAATGTTTAACTAAGAATCATCACCCAAGTACACCTTACCTCCATCAAATTATTCATATTTAGAAAACTAATCTCTATTAAAGGTTATATGGAAAGATCCACCTGATTCAATTAACCATGCATCATTGCATGTACAAGTTGCTAAAGTTGCAATGGATGCATCACCATCTTCCTTCTCAGAATCAGAATCAGAATCAAATTTCTTCTCTTTCTTCTTCTTTTCTTCTTTGCAGTCCTTACGAACATTTCTAGGCTTCTCATAGTTCTAGCAAATAAGTTTGGACTTTCCATGAGTTTTAGATCTCCCCTTGGACTTGGATTTATCATGCTTCTCATTCTTCTTTCCTTTTTCTTTAGGTATTCCATGAACATTTAGGGCCTCCTTGGCACTAATGGATACCTTCCTCCTCATCTCTTCAGAAAGCAAAGAACCCACCACATCTTCAGTCTTCAATATAATAGAAGTACTCCCAATAGCCATAACAAGATAATCCCACAAATCAAGAAAAGAACAAAGCAATATCTGAAATTTCTCCTCCTCGTCTATTTTGACACCAACTAATGCCAATTGAGCCACCAACATACTGAATGCTTCTAAGTGGTATGTAATTCATCCACCCTCTTCCATTCTTAAGGATTATAATTTCTTCCTCAAAAAAATCTTGTTCACTAAAGATTTGGCTTGATACATCTCACCAAGCTTCTTCCATAGTTTTTGTGTAGAGGTTTTGATAGAGCTCCCAAGATTCCTACAAAATTCTGAGAAAATCATGACTTGGATCATGAGTGTTAAGCTCTGTGTCCAAGGGTGGGCTAAAGGTTTTGGTTTGTGAACCCTTACCTTGTAAAAGTTCTATCCTAAAACCCTTGAGCGTTACAATTTTCCATTGACCTATTCCCACCGGTTACCAGTCAAGTGAGTGATCACTTAAGCCTTTGAATGCATCATGTTACCAACCCCTTCAATTTAGAAGAAATGGTCACCCTGTGCATTGTCCCACACCACATACTTATAAAGTTGGGTGACATATTTCCTTAAAAAGGATTTAAGTCATTATCCTCAAGGGTTTTGTTACCATCATCCTAGTCATGGCCCCATTTTTTAAAACTAACATTTAGCATGTGCAGGAATATGGCCCATTGGATTTGAAGATTTAATCCCCACTGCCCATCACACACCACACGAGCATTAATGGATAGTCGTCATAAGACATGCGAGTTCCGTGATATCCTGATGCATGTCCTTGCCATGTGGGGTCCAACCTTTGTATAAGTGCTTGGGATTGATGATGGGGAAATTGACGACTATTATGCAAGGTTAGAATTTAATCCTAACTGTTCATCGCACACCTTGCAACATTTAATTAATGTCCACTTTAAAGCTTGCAAGGTACGTGAAAGAATGACGCTTGGAGTTTTTTTACCATCGTCCAGAGTATAGCAGAGCCTATGGAATGAATGATGTGGTTCCCAGTCAACGGTTTCTTATTGGCCAGAAAAGGACGAGCCATGGCCTTGGGTTTTCAAACCCGATTTGACCTCATTCAAGCCGCTTAATCTTCCATCTCATTCAAGTCGTTTTACTTTGCAACCAACAAGCATTAATGGTGTGTGCTCTTCACGAGAGATCAATTGGGTCCTAGTGCATGTGAGAAATTAATTCTTGGCTATTATGAGGAATGATACACAAATCTCCAAGTACCTGGGTGATTAACGGTGATGAAATGGACGCCAGTGATTAATTGCTTCCTCAAGCGTGTGACGCCAAAAATGATGATCAAACAACATCAAACCTGCTTGATAAATACAGATGGAGTGGTTACCATTTTCACCATTACAATCAGTTGTTAGCATTTCTCTAAATTTGTGAGAAGAGTGAAGAGTGTTCCATTGTGAGTCTAAAAAATAGCTAGGCAAAGAAGATGAGCAAGCTAGTCACTTTTTCCTTACCAGTAAGGAGATCTCAAAGACTCAACGTGCAAGAGCTTCATGGCGATGTCTCTGAAAGTAACCAAAATGTACGTGAACAAATTTCAATCCTGGAGGATAAAGCCCATGGTAAGAAGTTTTCATGTGTTCCTACTAGACGTAACAGTAGGTTAAGACACCGAGGCCCCGCCACAGAAAAGGTGGAGGAGAAAGGTAAAGATCCAACATTATTCGTACCAGGAGCACGAAGGAAAATAAGGTATGGTCAAGGCTCCTATGGAAGACAGAGATCCCCAATTTCAATCACGGATATCCCTTCAAACAGTGCAACGGAAACGGACTCAGGCTACCAAAAGTATCTTATGATGTTGAATCAGCTAGCAGCCCCAGGAATGGAAGTATTATCGATTCCGCCGATATCTGTGAAAAATTTCAGCGTGTGTGGTGGCTCTGTGCCTGGTAACACAAAAGATGAGGAGGGAGCAGAAGTTTCTTCCCCACCTCCTACAAGGATGACAAGTGGATGTGTGTATCATGGGTCGGGTTCTGGTGTTGGTTCTTCTTCTGGTTAAGTGAAGTGGTGTGTGGGTTTTGTAATCTTGTGTTGATGATAAAGTTGCCATGGTGTTTCTCTTTTGTGCCTTGCACATGTTGCTGGTTTTTGATTTGTATGTTGACTATGGACATCAGAGGCGATGTGGACATAGAATGCGAGGCCTAGCTAGCAGTTAAAGGAAAATTTTGGTGGCATCGACTGTTTCCTTTTGATGGTGGTTATCAATTTTGTGTCCCCGTACTCAACAAATGATTGTAGATGACCATGTGGGGAATTTTTAAATGAAATTCAAATTCGTACTGAAATGAAACATTCTAGAAATGTAATTGCATTGGATTCTTGTTGCTCCCTTGTGCTATAAAAGGGATTTCATGGCTCATTGCAAATGGTTCGGTTTTGAAAATGTTGAGTCTAGTATATGGTCTGAGTAGAAATTAGGTGTAGAAAGGATGCTAATGAATAGAATAGTTGAATCATCTTGGTTTTGAATATTATATGTAATGATCTTAAAGTAGTTTTATAGAAATTATTGATATCAAAACAAATCTTATATCTAAAACATTTACTCTCCTGTTGTAATTTTCTGCAAATTATGAATGAAATATCAATTGTATTTTTGTTTATCTTCAAATGCTTATTTGAATGTGTGTCCTTGTTTTTTCCTTAACTCAAAGAGTCAATTAAATGCTTGAATAGGGTCACAAATTTGTGAGAATTTGCAAAAGATCTTGTAAGAAGTCATGTTTTAGGAATTGTGAGTTTTCAAGATGCAAGGAATTATGAAAATAGTCCATTATTATCAGAGTTAAATAATTTGTGTATTACTGGTTATTATATATTTGACTCCATTTCCCAATTGATGAAACACCGGTTTGTTTGTCATAAGTATTTACTATTGAGTGTATTGATGATTTACCCAACCATGGACCTAAAATCATAGCACAATTCATTTAAAATTTGTTAACCATGAAGCATGTATGTGAAATACTTTCTTGTTCCTAGTGAATAAATGATTATTTATTCAAAAATCAACCAATGTTTAAGTGGATTATGTTTGTTTTCCCTTTATAGGAACCAATCTGTGTGTTGATGTATTCTTACTGAATAGATCAAAATGAACACAATTAGGAACACCTTCCTAGGTCCCACAAAGCCTGAAGTGAAGGAGTAAAGTCCTTAAGGCCCTTTACTCGTTAAGTTGGCCATTCATCTTAGGGGTTCTTGATTATAGGAGTTGGCTACTCTTTAGAGAATTCTAAAGGTGTACTGGAAAAAAACACCAATAGGTCTCTTCATGGACATCGATTAAAATAGAGTCTACCAAGCACAATCTTATTAGACCCTTGGCTTTATGATTCATAACATCATATTGAGAAGCCTGAGTAGGATCTATAGGCCTTGAAACATTCTCATCAACAACATCCCACAGATCTCGATCTATCAACAAATCCTCCATCTTTGAGCTTCCACATTTCAAAATTATTTCCAAAAAATTTATCCACCTCTATTTTCACTGATGAACTTCCCATTTGAAAATTCCTTCAACAAGATCACAAAGTATCTTCTACACAAACTCCCACTCAAATCTGGATTAGTTCAAAAAACCCAACAACCCACAACTAAAACCAAAGGTGATCATGCTATGATATCACTTGTAAGGAAGCTAAGGTAGCGGAACAACTTCCTACACTAATCTTGAGAGGAGAATAATGCAAAAAAATTATAGATCTTTTCAGTTACAGAAACCCAAACAAAAATAAACATAAATATCATGCATACCACAACACATTGATTTACGTGGGGAAAACCCTTTTGGGAGAAAAACCCCACTCCAAAAGTCACCTAATATATTATTCAAAAATCACAAAGATTTCAATATACTTGTAGAGCAAGCTTCTCTCAGGAGTATCACCAACTAGAGATCCAGAGGCAACATGAGAGCTATCAAACTCTCAGAATACATCACAATACATAGTCGTAATACAACACCCTCATAAAATAGGGTTGCCTTCTAAGGTAAGTCAAGCTAATAAAATATCGGCTATCAGATCTAAGACATAATGATAAACGATCCATATCTACAATAATAAAATATATGGCGCACCACCCCCCGGACCCCCCAGCCGAGGGGATGATCCCCCCCCCAAGCCCTATGTCTCCCCACCCCCTATCATTGTCATATAAACAATACCTTACGTATCAACAATAACTTATGTAATTGCAAGGTTGAGACAGATTTTTCCAACAATTGCTACACTGATTCCACCTCCATAAAGAAAGCGGAATTAGGGAGGTATACATCTACCCTAAAATTTAATTCTTCACAAAATTTGGCCATGTTTTAAGATGATTTTGAACAGCTAACGAATCGGTTTTGTAGGATGTGGTTCCTAACATTGTGGTTTTGTAGATAACTACATTGGGGGATTTATTCTCCTTGTTCACAAACGAATTACAATATCCATATGAGTATCCTTTTTATGAAGCATATTTTACTTTAGCTTGCATATGCACGTAGTGTTATATGGCTACTAAAGTGGGGGCTAAATGTAGTGTAGTAAATTGTACTCCCTTGTAGGTGATAATACAACTGCACACTTAGTTTGTGTTAGTGTGAATATTAAAGTCTTTTACCTAGTAATTTATTCCATTAGGTAATTAGGGGACTTATTCATATGATTAAGTTTACTTAGGATATAAGATTCTTCTAGAAGTCTTATCTAGAACTTATTTTATCTTTGCATCATTTCCTAGGTAGTTAGTTAGTTGTCACATGTGGTAGGATTAAGAAACTTGTCATGATCTTGTATAATCCTATCTCACTCCTTTCCTATATAAGCAAGGATTCATATGTACATTTGCATCAAGAAATCTTGGAAGCTCTTAATCCATTCTGTCATATTGACATTGCATAATCTCTCAGAATTCTAGTGTGCATTCTTTATGCTTTTCTAGTTTATGTAGCTTTGATTTTCTCTAAAAAAGTTCCTTGGATTATTCAATCTATTTTAGATTTCTAACATCGTATTAGAGCTTTTGTTTTGAGAAATTTAAGTCCATAGATTCCTGATTGAGAGATTGAGTTTCTTGTAAAAATATTGTAAATTCTTGTATGCTCTTCTCTTGCATTCTTGAACGATCTGGATAATCATAAAGGGTTTGCAAATATTTAATAACCTCTTCATTTTGCATATGTGTTTTCTGAGATCCAGGTGATTGCAACATTTCTAGCTATACTGACAACATTTTTTACTATTCCAACATGTCTAGAAGGCTTGAGAAAGTCATATTTGGTTTTTGTTTCATCCAAATTGGAGATCATTTGACAGAGTTGCAGACAAGGGTTTGAAGAAAAATATTTTTCACTGGAGCCATTTTTATTTTTTCTTTAGAATTACACCTTCCACTCATTTGTAAGAAAAACGTTTTTTGGGTTTTGTAACCAAGATTGAAATCTCATCCGAGTATCTATTAGATTTTGTATATCTTTAGCAAATCTAAAGAAAATTACTATCCAAAAAACACCGCGTGTCATTTTTCTACAGGTTGAAGGTCAAAAGAAATTTATTTTTTCATCTTTTGCTTAATGGATTGAAAAAATATTTCTGGGTTTTATTTTTAGCATCAAAATATTTTTTGATTTCTGTTATTATCTATAAAAAGTGAGTAGATTTTTTAGAAATAAAATCAGAAGTAAAACTTCTTTGCTAGAAAAAATTGTTTCCTATAGGCTAAGTTCATCCAATTTTTAAAAAATTCATAACTTTTGCTTCAGGCATTAGATTTCAACAAATAAGATATCATTGGAAAGTTGGAGATGAGCAATTTCCATCCATAGAGCTATTGAGAATGTTTTTTCCATTTTGTACCAGAAATTTTAGGTTGAAGTTGTCTTATGCTAATTTCTTCAAAAAACCATAACATTGGCCCTGGTGCTTGAATTTTCAGAAATGAATAGGCATTGGAAAGGTCTTGAAGAGCACTATACAACCATAAGGCTATTTTTTCCAAATTTTGTCTCAAATTCATTTTATATCACAATTTGTAATTTTGGATATTTTGAGCCTATTGAGCATTATATCTTGGAAAAGGATTTGTAAACGCATTAAATTATAAAGTGCCAAGCTTATAATATTTGGGGGTGGGTGATCTTTGACTAGTGAAAAGGGTGGATGTGTATTGATGTTATTTTTTTGTGGTCTTTTATAATCATTTGAAGGTTGTATCATGGGTTTTTCTACTTATCCTTATGTGACAATCCTGGATAAGGCTAATTATGAGTCTTGGAAAAAATGCATTCTAACCCATATCAGATGGCTAAAACTTTTTCCTTACCTTTATGGACTCATGCCTGAACTAGACACACCTGATAAGAAGAATGTTTTGGGTAATAGAATTGATCATGTAATAGAAATAATTGGTTGTCATGTTGATTATGACACTTTGTTGGCTATAGTGGGCATTGAATGTCCCCGCACAATTTGGACCAAAATTTGGGAGATGTTTGGAGACCCTCATATTTCTCCATTCCCAGATGATCCTATTATAGATTGCCTCATTCCACTTGATGATGTAGATAATATACCCTATGATGATGATACTTTAGAGGAGCTTAAGTATTATGCACATCTTGAATGTTTAGATGACATAAAGACTTCTCTTGCTTCTCATCCTCAAGTTGAGATTACATCGACATCACCTATTGCAGATTCATATTCTAGGGATACATTGGAGCAGGATCAGTTATGTCCTTTGGATTCAGTTCATTGAGACCTATTTCTACTAGATATCTCTTGTTTGTTTGTAGAGTCCCTCATCTCGGATCTAGATGACACTATTGGGGACATACATCTTCTTTTTGAGGATCACTCTTTTGTCCTTGCATCTACTATCGCTACTTCAAAGTTTAGAGTTGCTTCTTTCAAAGCTTCCAGTGACCTCTTGCAACAGGATATCTATAGTCTTCCTAATTCAACTTGGGATGATCTCTTGACAGGTATTTCAGACTTGTTCATGGCGACACATATTACAGACTTGAGAGACACTGTTGAGTGTATTCATCTTCTCTTTGATGAAGATGATTCTTCTTTGGTTGTTGTGAGGGGACACTTTCCCCCTCTCATTCATGGCCATTCCTTTTGGTTTGACATGAGTGTGGATACTTTGAATCAACATTTGGAGGAGACTTATTTAGAGGAGATGTTTAAATCTTTGGATTATGCTCTACATTGGTCTCTAGGAGATTCTGATTTGTCATCTTCAACAATGTGGCCTAGAACACCTGATTTGATTATGACAACTTTCAGTATTGACATGGGGATACTTGAGCCGACTTCAGAGATTTCATACATTTTTCACTTTCTTCTTATATATTCCTTTCAGAATTTGGGAGATACCTTACATACACCATTGGTTATGTTTCTTCCTAAGGGAGGAATGTTGTTCGACGATCATGGACTATCTTCTCCATCTAGTTCCGAGCATCTACCATTGGATATCTTTCAAGGGGCTACTTGGTCCTTCTCTTCTATTCTATCTCTATTCTAGGGGGTTCTCTCTTTTGGGGAGGAGTTTCTTCCCACTGTGTTTTCTCCTTTTCTCCGGTTGTGAGAGATTTCTTTGTCATTGCATTTGCATTTGCATTTGTACATGGGTTCCTAATATGGCCTAGTAGTCGAGACCCATCCTTGCATCTTTTCATAATAATCTTCTCTCCTAAGTTGCATTTAAGGGGGGTTGTTGGTGTGAATAAATGTCTTGTACCTAGTTAATTCATTCACTAGGTAATTAGGGGACACATTCACAAGTTAAGTTTACTTAGGCTCTAAGATTCCTTCTAGAAGGATGTTTTGTCTTTTCTAGAACTTATTTTATCCTAGGTTGTTAGGACTTAGTTGTCTCATGTGATAGGATTAAGATACTTGTCATGATCTTGTCTAATATTATCCCTCTCCTTGACTTTATAAGCAAGGCATCTTATGTATTTTTCCATATTCAATTTGACATTCTTCCATCCGTAATGATAGCATGATATTTCTACCATTTCTCTCTTGTGGAAGTTATTCTATCTTGCAAGTGATTCTAGGGTGTTTGAGGAGTTCACCATAAACTCCTATAGTTTGGACCTATTTTAGTGACCTCACATTTATGTATTTTTACCCTTCCTAAATTGGCCCTATTTCCATTTATTATGCATCCTAAAGCCTTGTTTTTCCCGTTTTCTGAAAGGAAAACTAACATTTAATTGATGCAGTCAATAATTAAAAAATTGTGACATGTGTGTCCTAGATTTATGAGCCAAGACCCATTCACCCAAGGGTGAATGGGTCCCTCATAAGTCCTAAGACCTAAATTTTAATATTTTTTTGGTAGCATTTTAATCATTCAAATTTCATATGCAAATGTCAACTATTAGGATCTAATATTTAAGAAATTAGAGAAGAAGCCTATAAAGCCTAGTCTTTTCATCATTTCAAACTAGAGAGACTGTTACCATAATTTCATTCCCCACCTCATTAGGTATTTCGCTAACCCATTTTATCCTTTATTTAGACGCGGGTGGTGTTTTATAACATCATGCTAACTTGGGCGAGGTTTTACGTAGTTTGTTGAACTCCTCACTTTGCCGCCCGTGACCCCCTTTTGTTTCTTTCAAGTGTTACATTGGGCAGTGTTTTGTGTACTTGGTCGAACTTCGTCCTTAATGTGATTGTTTAAGCCTGGGTGGTCTTTTTCGGTAGCACTCAAACTTGGGCGCATTTTTTTGAAGATTTGTGAACCTCTTTTATGACCACCTATAGACGTTTGTTTTCAAATTTTTAAACGACAATTATATGGGGAATGTTGACAGCGACAACTACCATGTGTCATAATTCTAATTTGGGAAATTAATGCCCATTTTCCCCCATGTTTTTTCATGTAGCTGTGGTTAATAAAATAGTAGACATGAAAAAACATTCTTTCCGCGACAATTTTTGGGAAAGAATTGGAGGATGCACGCAATGCGAATTGCAGAAACTGCCATCAAAGGTAATTGCAGTTTATCCATTACAGTCTATTTTTTGAATTGTTTGCATTCAAAAAGTATATGTTGTTGAAAGCCATATTTGATCATAGTGAGGGTTAAGTATGCGGGATATGAATATGTGTCTGGTTTAACTTATGAGGGGCCTGAGATTGGCGACACTCGGCTAGGTCTGGTTAGCTTAGACGAAATAAGGAAAAAATTTAACCAACCCAGTCCTCCACCTATCATTGAGAGGGTAAGGGGTAGTGGATTAATTGAGGTCGTCGCATTTCCTATAGCTGTGCAAAGTCCTAAATTAGTGTTGGAGTGTACCAAGCATTACAATTCACAGACACGGGAAGTTAGAACAAAGGACAATAGGTTGGTTATGAAAATTTAGAGGTCTACTTTCATGTCATGTTTGAGAACTCCAAAGAGGGAAGAGTATTCACCAATGGACATGACCAATTCTCAGATTGAATTCACCGCTAAAAAGGGGATTTATAGGAATGTGATAGCGAAGAATTGGTTAGTTAAGCCTAAGAAGGGTAAATCCCAGTTGCCCCTCGCAACCTACATAGGAATCACTTGATAAATGAAGTTGTTGACATTGATGTGTTACTGCATAGGGTTAGAGGTAATGAGAACGTCCACAACTTTGAATAATGGATGTACTTCTTTATCCAAATTATACTTAGTGGAGAACAGTTTTTGGACTGGGCTAAGATCATCAGTAATCGTATACATGAAATGATGTCACTTTTTGTTCTGAATAGGTTCTTTTTCATGTCATCTTACTTAATATATGCCCTTGTGAGTACTCGACCCTGGCCAGGATTAAGGCCAAGTGACCTACTGCCAAATAAAGTACCAATCTATGACTACTTTGATAAGCTTCAACTTCATAAGAGTTTCTTTCATTTCAGGAGAATTGCTGATACTTTCACTATGAGATTGGTTAGGGAATTGTAGGGGCACCCAGCAATAAGATTGTCTTTGAAGGCTATACATTTTGTAAGTTTCTATGGTTGCCATTTCATCCAATTTCAAAGATTTTCCTATATAAGAGTAGGTGGATATGCAGGCTTTCCCATTAAACTGCCTAGGTACCCTAAAGATAAATGGGTAGTCATTGAGGTCAATAAGCAATTGACTAACGTGAATAGAATATGTCAAGACAATAAAAGGCTTACCGTCAGTTTTCCATTTGGATTTGATGCATACAACTTCCAGTCTATGTCTGATGCCTTGAATATTGAGGTAGAACTGTCTAAGTACAATATTCCCTCATTTGATGAGTGTTTTCCTTTTGACCTGAAGGACTATGTAAAGGAAAATCTGAAATTAGGTCCTTCTTTCAATCATCAACCCAAACTTGAAGACCATTGGGCTTATTGTTTTGATGAATATGAGGTGAGAAGGAGAAGTTGGATGAGGTTAATAGTAGAGCAAATTGTTATTTATGACTTGAGGTGGGATTTGAGAGATGTTATTCAAGATGGGTATGATATGATTGACCCAGTATATAATGAACTCATAGAAAGCAGGCCCATACCTGCCATGGACTGTAACTTCAAGGAAAAGGAAACTATTGAGGTGAGAACTATTGATGTTTTGACTAGGACGAGGGAGTGGGTAACCAAGAAGAAAACCGAATAGTCTCACCCTTGCACCAGATCAAAATATTCACGGGCTAATGAAGGTACTTCCCAATCTTCTACTAACAAAAATTCAAACAGTAATGTCCCTCAATCTTTGGCTACAGGTGCTCAAGGAGGTGGTAACGATGATCCACCAGACAAAAATGTGTACTCGCAAACTTGTGGGGATGATATTTTTAATTTACCTATCTTGGAGAAAGGGAATGAAGGAGATGAATAGGAAGAAGGGTTAGAAAGTTTAAATGTTGATTCTCCTCCCTCTCAAGATGACTCACCTATTAGAGAGATAAACCCTTCTCAAGAGCCAAGGACAACTATGTCTGCAACAGAGACTCCTTTAGTTACTAGAACTTTATTTGCATCCCCAGGCTTCAAAGCAACTAAGGTTACAACAACTCCAGCATGGCTAGAAGATTCATTATGTAGGAAAAGAAATGCCATACAATCAAGCTTTCCTAAACAAGATATGGTAAGTCAGCTATTGCAAAGAACCCCAACTCCTAAGCCTAAGAATCTGAAAACCACCACTACGCTCATAAATGATACCGAGTCAGGAAGACTTCAGCTAGAGATTGCACATCCATTTGTGCAAAAAGATGATTCGCAAGCAGCAACATGTGATTTTGAGGTGAATAGGGTTTACCTTGGACCTCCTACCAGAGATGGAGATGTTCAGATTTTCTAGGTTTCGGCAGCTAGAATGGTAAAAAGGTCAAAGAAGGAAAAAAAAAAAGCAAGGATGAGTTGAAGGCTCAGGTTCAAAACTTAACTGCTTGTTTGAAATCCATTTTTGAGGTTGTAACCCAACCCATTTCTCAAGCAGAGGCCTCAGTTGAATCTCTCACTATGGTTGGAAAAGAAGCTCTAGCGAAAATAAAAAATAGTCAGAGCCTAAGTCGAGCCATAGAGGATTGGAGTGAGTCCCTTATCAAGAAGGGACATCTTGTTATTTCTGAGTCTTTAAAACATTTTCCAGAAGAAAATACCCTAAGAGCTCTACTTTGGGAGATGATATTGTTGCCATTGAGAAGGAAGAGAAATTATGGATTAATTATCAGATTGAATTGAAACTCTCGATGGGCTCAGATATGGAAAAGTTGGTCGCAGATCAAATCATATCTAGTGCTTCAGATGCTCACTTTCAGTCATGGGATAAAGGAGTAGAATGGAAATTGCAGGTTGCCAAGCAGAGTTTACAGAAACTTAAAGAGGTCATAAATGAGTGTGATGCCATTTCAGACGAAGCATTGAACACTCTGATAGCTCTTGGTCTGTTGCAGGATCAAAGCAGGATCAAAGATAGCATGGATATTAGAAGCCTAACCACTTATTTTCAGAAAACGGTTAAAGAATCTCTTGATGTACCCACTCCTAATGTTGAACATTTGCATAAGCTAAGTGAATTACACTTGGTATCATCTCAAGTCATTGATCACTTGAAAATCTGTGAGCAACGCATGGAAACGACCAAGGATACCCATCTGACGTGGAAGGTGAGGATGAAAAATGTAGCCATTCCTCAACATAAAGACCTGATGCTTGTTCTAAAGACCTTTCAACTGTGGTGGAAAAGACCTTTGGTGACCCAAGAGGCTGGAAATGAAGCGAAACCGTCGTAGTGACCTGGTTCTTTTGATTTCTTTTATGTATCTTTAGATTAACAAGCTATGAACATGAAGAGGCAAAACTCATTCGCCTATTTAAGGATGTATTATTTTTTTTAAAAGGCTCTCTAGACATTATTCTCATAAAAAAAAAAAATCTCAGTACTATTTGATGAATGAAATTACCATTTTGTTTGTGTGCAATTTGGTTGAGCTTATTGGTTTCTTAAATCTTTGCATTTAAGAAGACATCTTGCATATCTTATCTTGGCATGGGAAGTGCAATTATTACATATGGTTTCATTCCTTATATGGTATTGAGTACATGTTTCATCTTTGTTGATTGGTTATTCTTTGTACTAATATTTTATGTTACTACTCAAGCACTTGGTAGTTGGAATTTTCTGATATCGGGTTTACCTTTCTTGCTTTTTGGTTAAAAGCATACACGGTGTTTATTTTCTTTGTCCTTCAAATTCATTGCAAATTTTGTGAGGGAGTTGTACCTCAGGAAAAATTTAGAGGATATCGATCTTGTTTAAAGATAGATATTCAAAGTTGTTGGTTAATTTTCAGCACTTCGTAGGGTGTCTATTTGTCAATTCTTGAAAGTATCAATCTGTTAGCCAACAGAGAGAAAGAAGCAATAAATGAAAATTGAGAAGAGTATAGGAGATCAAGAAAGAGATTCTAAAGCAAGGAAGCAAGAAAATTTGAAGACTTGGAGCAACATTTGTTTGTATTTGCAGGTCTTCAAGCTCATTTTTCAAGATTTGATCAAGCATTGTTCATGATTGAAGGTTGATTCCAATAGTGGAACATGATGGATTCTAGGCTTGGGAGATGCATTTGGCCATTTCTCATGCCCTAATGACTTGTTTTCTAGTGTTCCCATCTTCAAGCTTCTTTCTACTAGCAACCTACAACAAGGTGTCATTGTGTTTTAGACTTATTTAGGGTGTAACGACTTCTCCCTAAGTAGATCTTCATTATTTTTCATTTAGGAATCATACTCTAATGCAATTGAGTAGGGTTTCTTTGCATATTAGATCATGATAACCTTAGATGCACTTAAGGTTAGGGCTCACACAATGTCATTTATCAGATCTTTATCATTTATCAATGTTTAATTACCAAACTTTGGGTTTAACCAAGGCAAACCCCCATACAACAAACAAACATTTTCTGTTGTAGATTTATCGTAGGTACAAATCCAGAAATGAAGATTTGTAGGTACAGGAGCTGAGTGCAGACAGAGAGCTACAATTTTAGTTTTTACAATTTTGAAAAGGCTTCCTAGGACCCATTCACCCTAGGGAGAACTTGTCCTTCTACAGTGCTCAGAACAAAACTTTTATGCTAGGTACATGTGTCTAGACCCTTCTTAGATCTACCTACAAAATTGTCAATTTGATTTATGTAGCTTTAAGAAATTACATTTTATCATCTAGGTCATATAGTCTCATTAGTATAGTTGCATTAAATGATTTCCCATTAATCCCAAATTCATCCTATTGTCCTAAGAAACCTAGAGATTCAAGGTCTAATTGGATCACCTTGGGGTTGAAAGTCAATATATACACTTTGCAATCTCTTAGTTTCAATGAAATTGTGGAAAAGAGGGACACCATTAGTTCCTAATTTCTTTGTATGAAGGACCTAGGACACCCCATTTTTCCCCCCTCTTTTTTTCCCTTCATTTTAGTTGCATCAATGAGATGATTCCACATTAAAATCCCCTTGATTTTTATCCTACTTGGGTATTTGGTTGTGGCGTATGAATAAGTTACCATCCACATTAGTCAATTAATTAGTGACTCTCTTTTCACCAAGATATTAATTGTTTCTATATCCATACAATTTTCCATTTATCTCCACTTTGATGAGAATGTCTTAGTGCAACAATATATTCACAAGTGACATATATTATTGTCTTTAGTTGATGGCCTAATCCCTATCCATCTTCATTGTACCTTGTTGCACATATTTCCATGTATTTGTTATCTACTTATCCCTATTTCATCATTCTTAATACTTATTTCCCTACATTTATTCCCCACTCCAAGATCACCACCTCATTATTGTTAATCATTTCCACATGGCTCAATATTGATCCAAGTTGATCTTGAGGAGCATAAGCATAATCCTTAAATCCCAAGAGTACACATTAAAATTCCAATTTTCTCACCCCATTCTATTGGTTGTTATGAGCCAACCTATCACATGTTGCATGCAAGGTGTTAGAATGCCATGATGTTTAAGGAAATTCAACGCATACTTAAACACACACACATTTTAACTAGAGAACACTTCAATTTTAAAGGGAAACAAAGGAATTAAATTTGTATTGATATCATATAGGCCACTTGCATGCTTGTGAATATTGTCTTTGATATCTCTCATTATAGTTAATTTAATTTGCTAGCAGGTTTGACCTACGAGAATGCATTCATCAATCAAGTCAAAAAACTCATAAATAATGTCTCTAGACACCACTTTAACATAGATATCTAGAGGAAAAAGTGAACATCTCTTGAAAAACGCATTCTATTACTATAAGAATTTAGAAGTAATCATTAATTTTAGAAATCATGAGTACTTGTTTTAATGGGATATATGAAATGTGGAAAATTTATAGATTAGGGTACTTAAGTGGATTTATTTAGAGCTAAAGTAAATAATAACTATAATAATAATAAAGATAGGATATGTACCTAGACATAAATTTATTTTCCCATGTGTCATCATGTCAACGTTTGTGTTAAGAGTGAATATACATGACTAAAGTTTCTAGAATGTAGCCTAGGATCTAAAAACATAAAGCATACATGAGATTTGAATTACATATGAACATAGGGGTGATTGTAAACATGGAAAATTAAGAGAAATATTTAGAGAAAATAGAATATAGAGTTACTATTGAATTGATCTTGTTATTAACAATCTTGTACCCCTTGATTATTAAGATAACCTAACATATGATTTAATGATATAGAAGAACAACTTGATTATTTTGAAAGTCTTGATGGTTTTGATGACATTGAGACTTATCTTGACGATCCTTCTCCTCCCATAGAGATAAATATTGATTATTTGTCTTCTATGACTCTTAATCTAGATTTAGAGGCTTCATCTTATTTATCTATGAGTCATATCATGACAATGAGAAATTTGCATTCTAGCATTGGTAGAATGATCTATAGGTGTTAATATTTAGACATCTTTGGTGGAGTCATCTATAAAGTAGAATGCTAAATTCATTTTTAATGCCATGCGCATTTTGTATGTTTTAATGGATGTTTTATCATCCTTCATGCCGTTTTGTCCGGAGATTAGCTGCGGCCCTAATTTAGTAAATCAGTCAAAACACCTAAGTGCGTTTTGTATGGGTTTCAATAAATGCAAGAAAATCTAAGGAAATATGTGCAGAAGATGGGCTGAATTCGGTTTGCAGAGATTGAGGGAGCGTTATTGTTATCATGAATCCAGCGGCTGCCCTCTGGTCATTTGAACCCATGTGCCCAGGAGCATACGTTCAATCCACTCCTGCCGCGGGTTCGATTCCTCTAAACCCCATTTACAACAGCAGTTCTCATTCTTTACTTTCAAAGATCATATGCATTACCCTCAATAAAAGAATTCAACACAACCCTAAAAGACTCCCATCCCACTAAATAAAGTTCAGAAAGGATTTGCATGGCTAATAATATGTAATATTGTACTTGAAAAGCTTTCAGATTATAAATCTGTGTACTGAACTTTTTATCAATTTTTAGCATCACTCCAATATCCAAAATTACTTTTCCACGAGTTGGGATAAGATTTGATTTAGGTTTTTGTTATTATTTCTTTCAGCTTACGTTTGAGGGTCAGATATTTGAATACCCAAATCCATACTTTTCTTACTATCTATTTATTATGCATTTCACTTATTTGGACATCAATATTTTCTCGTCCTCTTCAATTCTTCATTCTGATGATGGATCACGGAGTGTGATTTGAACATTGATGAAAAAAATAGAACACAATCGAATCCAGAAACTAATTTCATATGGATTGTGGAAATCTAATTGCATTGAATGTATTTCCTGTGAGGATGTGTTGTATATTTTTGTATTGATGTTTTGAACCAGTCATGATCCATCAGTATCCTTTCTTTAGGATAAAGGATTGCTAAGTGTGATGCAAAATGTTCGATATAAAAAGATACACTTTGATTTCAGAAATAATCTCTTTTGAATACTACATTTTTTATGGAAAACCTATGCTAATTACTATGAATGGATTTTTTCTTGTGAGGATGTGTTGTATATTTGGACATCAAATTTATCATAAACAAATCATAAATTTTGTCGTCCTTTCAAAGATTTGTATACGTTACAAAGGACTTGTAGTGCTTTCAAAGATTGGTTTTACGTTCTTGTCATTATTTCTCTGAGATTAAGATACGCATACGTTTTAAGGTCAGATATTTGAATACCCAACTCCATACTTTTCCTGCTACCCATTTATTATGCATTTCACTTATTTGGGCATCGAATTTATGTGTTGTACGGGATGTATTTCCTAGTCATGTTCATTTTTAATGTTCGCAGCACCAACTTTACAAACTAAAGTGCAATTTATGCTCTAGATATAAATTTGTACTTTCTAAGATTTCACTAAGTCATCTCTCATTTACTCTCTTATGGAGAAAATCTTAGGCTATCAGATGTAATCTTGCAACAACATTACGAGATTTCCATTTCCATCATGACTCATCTCTATTGTCTTTTATCTTCATGCCTCTATCGTGATTACTCATCTTCGTTGTCTTTTGAATCACGATAGAGGCATGAAGATAGAAGACAACAGAGATGAGTCATGATGGAAATGGAAATCTTGTACTATTGTTGCAAAATTAGATCTGATAGCTTGAGATTTTTTCCATAAGAGAGTAAATGAGAGATTATTTAATAACATCTAGTGAAATCTTAGAAAGTACAAATTTATATTGAGAATAAATTGCACATTAGTTTGTAAGGTCAGTGCTAAAAACATTAAAAATGAACGTGACCAGGAAATACATCTTGTACAACACATAAATTTGATGCCCAAATAAGTGAAATGTATAATAAATGGGTAGCAAGAAAAGCATGGAGTTGGGTATTCAAATATCTGACCTTAAAATGTATGCATATCTTAAGTTGAAATAAATAATGACAGGAACGTAAAACAAATATTTGAAAGGACGACAAATCCTTTGTAGCAATGTATACAAATCTTTGAAAGGACAACAAAATTTATGATTTGTTTATGATAAATTTGATGCCCAAATGTACAACACATCCTGACTAGGAAAAATATGTTGATAGTAGTTAGCATAGGTTTTCCATAATTATGTAGTATTCAAAAAGATTATTTCTGAAATCAAAGTGTATCTTTTTGTATCAAACATTTTGCATCACACTCAACAATCCTTCATCCGAAAGAAGGAATGATGATGGATCGCTAAGTGGTTCAAAACATCAATACAAAAATATACGACACATCCTAACCAAGAAATGCATCCTCCACAACACATTAATTTGATGCCTAAATAAGTGAAATGCATAATAAATGGGTAGCAAGAAAAGTATGGAGTTGGGTATTCAAATTTTTTACCTTAAAACATATGCATATCTTAAGCTAAAAGAAATAATGACAAGAACGTAAAACAAATCTTTGAAAGGACACCAAATCCTTTGTAGCAATGTATAGAACTCATGGAGAAGTAATTTTGGATATTGGAGTGATGCTAAAAATTGATATAAAAAATCAGTACATTGATTTATCTGAAAGCTTTTCAAATACAATACTGGATATTATTAGCCATACAAATCCTTTTTGAAATTTATTTAATGGGATGGGAGAGTCTTTCCCTTGAATATATATGTTGGACTACTTTCCTTTCCAAAGAAGATTCTTCTCATTGTTGCAATTCCTTATCCATTTTCCTATCTACTTCTTAGTTGCATTTACTCCTTGCATTGCCATCTTTGCCTTTACATTGTTGCTCTTGTTTCCTTTGCTTCTTCATTTCCAACCAAAATCCATGTTTTAGATGTAAGTGCATGCATTTGTGTTTTAGGCAATAACATTAAAAGTTTACCATTTCTATCTCTTGTATATTTTAAACTTGAATAAATCAAAATTTTAATAGGAGGTTCACCATTCTTATCCAAATAGATGGTATTTAAAGTTTTCCTTAAGTAGGTTGAACTCAAGGAACCAAAATTTTAGTAATATACAAGTCAAGTACTAGCTTTGAGGTCCCTTCTATAAAATATTTGATCAATCCACCTTCAAATCACACAATTACAAAAGATCATTTTGCTTAAAGATTAGAGCTACTACTTCTAAAAATGGTAGATATCATTGCTTCCACCCATTCATTCATTTTAGGGAGGCTTGGCCATATGGTATTGAATCTCTCTGTTAGGACCATCTCTTTATAATGCTCCATCTCTACTAGTTTATCTTCTTCCATTTCTAAAATGGGCATATAACCATAACTTTTAACTTTCCTTGATGTTCTTGTTTGTTCTTCACCCTGCATTCCATATTCAATGCCTTATTCACTACATTTTCCCCCTTATTTGTATGATTTGATAATGATAGATTAAAATGACATGTAGTATGATAGCTTGATAACACATGTAAGAGCTCAAGAGGATTAAGAGGATTTGATGAAGGATGAGAGCCTTTAAATATAGTCTTGAAGAGGCAAAATCAATGGCTAGGAATGATTGATGATGGATGGATAAGATTAAAGGATTAAGGTTTGGATTAAAGATGTAGTCACGTGATAAGTGGCACACGAGGGATAGGATTTAGGTTTAGGATTAGGATAAGGACAAAACTCCTTATGGGAATGGCTAGGACTAAGAGGTTTAGATGAGATGAATGGATAAGATGAAAAATTAGTTTAACTTTTAGGGAGGAATGAATCTAGACAAGGAGTTAGTTAGACATGTGAAGGGGACACTTGTCACATGATGAAAAATTTAGATTATGATCCATGTGAACAAGATAAAGGGCTAGGATTAAATGGATAAAGATAGAGGATAAAGATGAATTAAATAAATATTAATTAATGGGATCATGATGAAGAAAAAATATTAAATAAATAGTAAATATTTAACTAATTAAAGGATAAGGATAAAGATGGGAAAAGATGAAAATAATTAATTAAATAAATAATAAATGGGCTTAGGATAAGATAAAATTAGGCATGGTTGGGTAGGTCAAATTTTAGGTGTCTACAATAAATACAATAGTTGTTAACTAAAATAAAATAACTTTTAAGTAAATAAAATAGTTCAAAATTGAGATTTCTTGATGCTTTAGATAGATGTATTTAATATATCTATATATTTATTGGTATTAATATTATGTTTACTATTCAATATTAAATATTTGAAGTGTAATGACTATCAAATTTAAATTAAAGGGATTTTATTTACATTTCAATGGTCATAACATGAGACTCTTTGATGTATAGTAGAATGACTTTTGGCATAATTAATAAGTTGATATGAAATATTATATTTATAAGTTTTTAAATATTTATATGGCCCACCCAACTACTATTGTTAGGTAAATTATATTTACATTCTATTATTTTAATTAATAATTAAGAGACAACTTATTTATTTCTAAGATTTCTTAGGAGGCCCCTTTTCAACCAATTTTCCTCTAGTGTGTATGGTCCTCCATGATAGCCACTTGATGTTGAAACATTAGTATAATTGTATGTACACTCGTTAGGATAAAAATGATTTTCTATGGAAGCATCTATAAGATCCATACATGAAGTATAAGAATCACAATCCAAATCATATCATAATAAAGCTTCATTAAGTAGAATTTCTTTAAGTGATTACTATAGAAGTAAGTCATCATCAATATGAGCATGATAGATGTGTATTTTTTTTTAAATGTATACATACACCTCTATGATAACTATTCTTATTACAACTAAAGACATCAACCCATGCATACCTAACAATATGACCACTATAAAGTAGAGGATCCAAAACACCATGAGATAGAGAAACATTTTCAACATGTGTACACCAGTTGAGAAACACAATCAACATTTGTAACATGATGTAATAAATAATATAAATCATCATCATCAACTAAAAACACATCATGAAGATATCATTAGTTAAATCATTTAGAGAGAAGTCTATGAGACATCATCATAATTAGTTGTGAGAACACCATATGAATTAGAAACCCCATATTTGTCTAGATAGTTTAGGACAAATCACTAGGTGCAAATAACATAAGATCACAAATAGTGTGAATTAAAAACATAAATTATCCCATATTTAGACAAATTAGCATCAGTAATGTTACCATAAAGTAAAGAGGCATCAATTACATCATGAGAAGATACATGACTATTAGTTAGCTCCTCACAGCATACATAATCAATAAATCGTTAAACAAAAGATAGAGAAGAATATTGATCACTAGTGGTAGAAGACCAATGCAATCACCATACAAAATATTTTTGGAATAGTAATTGGATAATCCCTTAATAGTGTGTCATAAGTGTAAAAAAGGGTAAAAAGAATGAGCCCAAGGTGTCAAAAATTACAAAACACCTTCGAATGAATATATCTTTGAATTAAGGACCTTAATTCAAAGGTGATGAATATATATTTGAATTAAGGCCTTTTTTTAATTTGAAATATTTCATGTTCAAAATACTTCATGGAAGGGAGCAAATGAAGGTACCTCTGAACAAACACAAACCTTCATTTGAAGGTCCTTTTGATGTCATCCTTCTACAACTCATATTTTTTAGAAGAAAATTTTGTTTGAAAACAAGGGTTAAACTATTAAACAAAGTCATCAAGACGTGATATTTTGTAGGATTGTAGACCTCAAAGCAAGGTCTCCAAAAAGTATAATTTCTAACGTATTTTATTGGGTTATTATATTTATTTTGTATTTTTAGCGAACATTTTTTTATACAAAACATAAAGATATTTGTTTGTTGTAGTGGAAAATAAAAAAATGTAACAACCTTGTTTTGAAAAATATGTGTGCACTCCATATTGAAGTCCTTTTAATGAAGGTGCCTACTAACAAAGGAAATCCTTTTTTTTTTAAGGCTCTTTTGATGCCATCCTTTTTCCATTCATAATTTTTTCAAAATAAATTTATGTTATGAAATAAGAGTTAGATCATAAAACAAAGTCACCGGACATGAGATTTCTTATAAAAAGTTTTTTAATATATTTCATTAAATTATTATATTTATTTTTTGTTTTCAAGTGAACATAAGTTTTTTACCAATAAAAATTGTTGTTTAATACAAGTGGAAAAATAACAAAAGGTAACCATTTTTTTTTTAAATGTGTGCACTCTATATTGATGTCCTTGTTTCAACTAAAAATAATAATTGGTTGCTGCCACAATAATGTGTCCCACTTTTGAGACATTCTGATTTTGTTTGAAATCACATATTTTTTAGAAAATTTAATGATTTAAGACTTGAGGGGTTCCACGTAAAGGTTTTTAATTGAAGAGGGTTAAATAAGACCCCTTTAGATTAAACCCCCTTGGATAGAACCACTCTAGTCTTAAATCATACCCACAATGGAGTTCCTTGGTAAGTATGTAGCCCTTATTATTAGCTTTCCAAAAAGTATAATTTTAAATATTTTTAATTTTATTATTATATTTATTTTTTATTTCTTGTGAATAAAGGTTTTTCACCAAACATCAAGGCATTTGTTTCATACACATAAGAAAATAAAAAAAGAGAAAAATTTCTAAAAAATATTTGTACCTTAGGTATTGATGTCCTTGTTTCAACAAAGAAAATAAAATTGAATTTTAGTACATACAAAACAAGTTATGCGTTATTACATACACCTATGTCCAAATTATAATTACTTTGACTTTGAAAATTAATTAAAAAAATGCAACAAAAAATATAAAAAAATATCCATGCTCTAGATATTGATGTTAAAAATCTATATTTCAAAAATTATAATTTTATCCTTCTATAAAAAATTATGTGTTATGACATAAACATCACTTTTTAAAATAGTTGTTTACTATACAAAATAAGTTATTAAAAGTTACATAACTAATTTTAAAAAAATATATATTTAGAATCTACACTCAAATCTTCACAAATCACTAGTTCACATCATCTCCAAATTATTAATGGTTTAGTTAATATAGGTTCATAAAGTGAAATTTTGGTGAGAAATGTTGATTTCAATGTCCTATTTTGACCAAAATAGTGTCACACAGTATTGTGGGTTGACCCAATTTGGATGTACAAAAAAGTTGTTATGGAATAAAATTAATTTAAATTGTTTCTTAATGTAAATTAAAAATTAATAATAAAAAATATGCATGCACTAGATATCCATGGTAGTGATCTATGCTTAAGAAATTATTCATTTATCTTATTTCTAAGAAAATCCATTATGGAATAAATGTCACCCATTAAAAGTATTATAAAATATAATATGCAAGTTATTAAAAATGAGATTAAGAAAAAATCCACATAAAATATCAAAAGTCACTAGTTCACATTATCTTTAAATTCATAATGGTTTTCTTGCTATAAGTGACAAAAGTTATAATTTAGTTAAAAATATTGCTTTTGTCTCAATTTTGTCAAAAAGTAGAACACTCTATTGCAGACCTCTTCATAGTTTGGTGGTCCTAATGGGAAGATATCATGAATATCAATAAGAGGTCAATCATCATCAAACACATCAAAGACTCCTCAAGGAAATATGTAACAAGAGAGGCACATGTAGGAGAGTCCATATATGCAAGGGAATAAGTATCTTGAGATGTAAAAGAATATGCTCATGAGGTGTAACAATATCAATTGAATCAATGTCTATTTGTATCAAATATGTATATAACTATATCATAAAAGCATAGTGTTGTAGAAAATAAATTTGGATAGGAAGGTAGGATTTCATTTTTGGGTGTTTAAGTACTCTAGAGGTAGCCAACAATGAAATCCAAAAACATAATCAATTATATAAAATGATAAAACACAAGTGAGGGTGGATTTTAATTCCAATCAAATTAGAAATGACAAATGTATGAAATTAGGAAAATTGGACCTAAAAATAAAAGATACACAGAATGTCAAAACCCAAAGGTAAAACACTAGAGGGGTTTGAATGTTATGTTCACTAATTTTATGTAAAAAAAATAAAACATCCCCTCTCATAAATATCTGATGTAGGAGCATCCAAGGGTGTATGGCAATCTTGCATAAAAAAAAAATGTTTAATTTCATGCCTATTTTTTTATTTTTGGCTTGTTGTAGGTAGTTTTCAGCACTTAGTTTTGGCACTCTTAGAACATGGGAAAAATTATTTATCCAATTGGTTAGGTGTTTTAATGTTTTAATATTATCATTGAGTTGAAATTGGGGTTAGACTAATGTAATTGATATTTTATTTATTGGCCCAAATTTTGCAAATTGATGAATTGTAAAAGTGCATATTTAATATGCAACTTCAGCTAAATATTAAAATTTGAAAGTTCCCAACACTCGAGTTGGAAAAATCGGATTTTGAGATATAAAATAATATCCTGGAAGGGAATTTTAATGCCCATGTACAACAAGGAGCCAATTTTGGGGTTCCAGGCATGTTGTGAGTTATTGCATGAGGGAGTTACATTTGTGCATGTAATTTTTCAGATTGCAAGTAGTGGGTTGCAAGAGGCTTTCAACACCATAATGAGAGTAATTTCAATAATTAATTTTCAGCTCTAGAAATGAGAAAAAGGCCCAAGTGTTGAAATGAAAAAGATTTGAGGAGGGTTTTTCAGCAGTGAAGTTGCAAGAAGAGTTTGCAAGGAAGATCCCAATGCCCCAAACATAGAGATTAAAAAATGGAGAGGTTTATTTGTTGTTTTAAATCAGATTTGACATGTATTTCATGATTTTGTTTTGGTAATTTGTGAATTTAATTTTGAAAAAAAAAAAAATTGCTTGTGGTTTTGCATATATTCAAAGAATGAGATTTGTATGGAGTTGCCAGTGAGATTTATCAGTATTAAAATTATAAATTATTTCCATTGAAATTTATTTGAAAAGTTGCTTGCACATGGTTGTATGGATTTTAGTTGCAGCCAAATTTATCAGTATTAAAATTATAAATTATTTCCATTGAAATTGATTTGAAAAGTTGCTTGCACATGGTTGTATGGATTTCATGTGTTGCTAGCTGTAAGGATTGAAAAATTATTTAATAGAATCAAATTTATTTTCCTGGAAGGCTTTGAGTTGTGAAACTTCAAATAATTGGCTGCTTGGTGGGTGGTTTGGCAAGACCCCCTATCCTTGATCTGCATCAATATCAGGGTTAATAATGCAATAAAACACTAATTAATAAATTCACCCTAGATATAGGAGTTGGATTGAAATACATACATAAGTACATATGAAAACATACTAAAAATAACAAATAATAAATGCATATCTAATAATTAGAGATGGAAAACATCATGACACGCGCGTTTAATACTTGGTTTGCAAAATTACATTTGTGATGATCTAACTAGAAATACTGAAACCTTTAGTTTTTATCGTTGTGCACCAACTTGGGTTGATTAGATGTAGAATCAATCTCCATGCCTACAAAATTGAACCTAATATGTAGAAATGAACTTTGAGCATGAAAATGACCCTATGACCTGTTGAACTTATGTACTTGAAAATAAATATTTTTCTTAATTTCTAGACTTACAATAAAAGAATGGTGATTTTGACAAACACCTTTGATAGGCTAAAAACTTGTTTGGATTTTTAAAACCTTGAATCCTTTTATGCCTAAGTTTATCTATTTAAATTCCACCTTAATTCCATATTTTTCCAATTGTTAGCTTGTATAAAAAGAAGTTATTTAATATGTTTTAGAAGAATAAAATGCACCTTAGCTATTGATTTTCAAAAATATTAAACTATTTTGCTGCAAATGGTTGAAACAAAATTTCTTGCAACTAAAGGCATGTGGCAGGCTACATTGTAGGATTTGTTGATTATGAAGATCTTTGTCTAAAAAATATTTTTGTTATTTTATGTTGTAACTAAAAAAGACAACTCATTAATTTATTTTGAATTTTTGGTGTGATATTATAGCCATAGGCCAAGTTTGGAATACCTCTGTTACATTTTGGTTTTAAAGGTCGAAGGCCAAAATAACATTTTGTATCCTTATATAGTTAAGTGGTTATAAGTTATAGGATATATAAATTGTAGCATAAGTGAAGTAAAGGGATGAATAATGAATATAATCTAGCCATTCTAATCTAAGGAAGCTTTTTGGGAAGTCATCTCATCACTTGACAAACTAAGAGGAGGGCCCACTCTTCGGGACACCCAGTGATCTTTCTTTGTTTTTGTGTTTCTTTTTAGATTTTATTTGTGATTTTTTTAAATTGTCTTATATTATATTGTAGTTAAACATTCTGAAATCATCATAAAAGTGTGAATCATGGATGAGATAAGAGTCAATTTGTGAGGTGTGATTTGTGTTGATATTTTAAGACAATTATCATCTAGATAGACTTCAAAAATACATTTTTAATTATATGTTTGTGTGTGTTTAGTTTAAATATGTTATTAGCTTTTTTTTGTAGTAGAATAATTTTTATTCATGTAGTAGGTTATTTTGTTCATGTAACGAACTATTATGTTCATGTAGTAGATTGAACTATTCTTGTAGTAGAATTTAAACAAACCATTACAAAAGATCTTAGTTGTTGCGGCCTATTTATTAAAGTTCAGTTTTATTTCATTTCATTCACCTAAAACCCTTGAGCTATTCATTATGTCTTTCAAAAAATTAAGCTCAATTGGCATAAGACTCAATTAAATTGCAAGTTGCAATATTAATCATTGTTTAAACATAGAATCGAATCAAGATCCTCCATTTTTTCCCAACAACCTTTAGGGGCTTTGTAAATGACAATATTCTCCTTATGACAAGTACTTGTTCAATATAATTTTAATAGTTTATGATTAAGTTGCAAAATGACATGGAAAAAATGTAAATGACATTATAATGATGAAGATGACTTAGAAAAATAATGCAATAGGGAAATGCAATGATCTAGTATGAAACTAGGGTTTTAGAAACTTGTTCACAAAGAGGTAATGCAATTAGAATATGTTGAAGTATTAGTGTAGAATTTTATTTTTATTTACTTAAAGGGTATTTGTATTTTCCTTATATTTTTGTTTAACTTGCTTATGTGGTTAAGAATGGTTCACTTATGAGGGTAAATCCATCTTTCATGAGTGCAACTTCCACCTATTTTTGGTAGTTGAAGTTATTTCTCATTTATTAGTTGTATTTTCCTCTTCTTTTATTTGCATGTATCCACTAACCTTAAATTCATTGTTCATGAATTATGAGATTTTTGGTTATGCATATTCTTGCTCTTAGCTATTCTTGTCTCACAACTATTGCATGTTCTTTTATTTTTGGAAATCTCTCTATTTCACTATTTTGGGGTAAGTGCAAGGTAATAGGGATAAAAAATGACAAAAAAGTGAATTTTTTCTTAAAGGTTAAAGCTTGTTATATTAGGGTAAAGATTTGAAGCACTTCTAGATAGAATATTAACATGGTGTAAATAGATGAATTGTAAGACTTTGTTTCTAGTTTGAATATGTAATTTATTATAATACCAAGATGATAAAACCCGGTTAAGTAAAGGATGTGTTGGATGTTGTGGTTGTGTTGTTGATATGAGGTTGTTATTGATGTCAACACTATTAGCATTAGTGCATTTGAAGCTGTATATGTCGAGGAAATTGAGAAAATTGTAATGGAATGAGTTGCAAGTTGTCAATGGTGAAGTGATGTTCTATTTGTCAATGAGTTTCGTACGCTGTTAATCAGAGGTTGTGGACTAAAGGGTTTCTTTTTGAGTATATCTAGTTTATCCATGTTGAGTTTCAGAGATCTGCATGAAGATTTAATCGAGTTATGAAGATTTGTATTTTGACAGTTTTTATGTTACTTCAGTTTGTGTTCCTGAATAAAGATTATGTGATTCCAGTTAGTTCGATTGTTGTGGATGCTTCTTTGGTGTTTCATAATGCTTGTGGATGTTTCTAGATCATTCTCTATCTGTGTTGCACATTTTTGTTGGTCGTTGTACTCGTGATCCGAGATTTTCTCTTGAGTGTTCATGTTTTTCATGTTCTTGGCTGACAAGGTGTTGAAGCATGTTGTGGATGTTCGAGGAGAAATTAATTGAAGTGTTTTTGTGTTGGAGATGTTGATTTGGGTCTTCACTATGTTGTGGCCGACCTTGGTTGATTCACATTGAAAATTATCTATTGTTTTGGGCCAATAGTTTGTACTCATTTTATTATTTCTTTGTGGCCGACCTGTAGCGAGGTAATTTCATATTGTGGATATATAAGAGCGATTGTTTATTCAAATTGAAGTGAGCCCAAAGGTGTGCTTCTGTATGAGATGTGTGAATAATTTCCTAATCATTCAAAGGAAAAGCAGAGTGTGAAGAAGAGTGAAGAAGTGTTCATGTGCTTAACCAGAATTGTAATTAGGCATTAGCAGATGTTATTTTCTCAATTCAAAATCTAGATGGTTTTAATCTAAATCTTTCTGTAAGACAGTGTGTCTTCCTTTGTAATTGAGCAGTGAGCTCTAGGCAGTGTGCCCAAATGCATGTGCATTCCCCATTTATTCTTCTTATACTTTTAATAGGGTATAATCTTGTGGACTGACCTTCGCCGTGGTTTTTCCCCTAACAGGGTTTCCACGTAAAAAATCTTGGTGTTATGTGTATTTCTGATGTGTTGTTGATTCATGCTTTCATTGATATTGATCATATCTGAGAATAAGGATTAATAAATTTAATAAGTTTGAAATTCGGTGACAGCTGACTCATCCCCCCTCTCAGTTGTCTGCCCTTGTGTTGCCAACAATTGGTTTCAGAGCTTAGTTCCTTGGAAGAAGTTTAACAACTTGAGGTGATCTGGGATGGCGGCATACAAGAAGGATAGTCTGAGATTTGATGGAACAAATTATTCTTTGTGGAAGAATTGAATGGAGTGTCATTTGAGATGCATTGGTGAACCCTACTAGAGAATTACAAGTAATAGGTATATTATTCCACCGAATGGTCCTACTACTTCTGCTGAGATCAGGGATGCTGAGTATAATATTAGGGCTAAGGAAGCATTGTTGAGTGCTTTGACTGATACTGAGATGACAAATGTTATGGATCTCAAGACTACTCATGAGATTTGGAAAAAGTTGGAAACTTTGTATGAAGGTGATGCTAATGTGAAGATTGCTAAGTTGCATAGTTTGAAAGGGAAATATGAAATGTTGAGAATGGGTGATGATGAAAATGTTACTACTTTCATGCAAAGAGTGAATGAACTTGTGTGTGGTATCAGATGCGCTGGTGGAAAGTTGGAAGAATCAAAGATTGTTGCTAAAGTGCTTAGATCCTTGCTTGTTGCTTATAAATTCAAAGCTACAACTATTGAAGAACTCCATACTGTAAAAAATGCAACCAGAGATATGTTGGTTGGTAAGCTGACTGCTTTTGAGCTGAGCGAATTTGGTGATGCCCTTCCTAAGGTTGAATCTGCATTTAAGGCTACTACTTCTGGAAGAGATAGACAGAGATATGATCCAAGTGAGATTTCATCTAGAAAGACATTCAAGTATGAGGATGAAATCAAACAAATTGAAGAAGAAGAAGAAAGAGAGCTGGAAGAGTTGGAAGCACTTATTGTCAAGAGAGTATCGAGAGGAAAAGGTAAGTATGAAGGAAAAGTGTCTCTTAAATGTTTTTCTTGCAATAAGATAGGTCATTTTGCATCAAGGTGTTCGGAAAGAGATTTTAAACCAAGACATAACAAGCATAAATTTCAAAAGAAGTGTTACTATGTTGTTGATGAAGGTGTGACAGATGATGAATCTGATAAAGGTGAAGACGAATGGGTGTTTATTGCTATCAGGAAAATAATCCTATGTCTATTGAATTTGTTAGTTGTACAAATGTGGAGAAAGTCCTAGCTGCTCGAGTTGAAGAAAAAGATGAATGGGTAATTGACAGTGCATGTTCACATCATATGACAAGAGAAAAAAGTAAGTTTGTAAGCTTGGAAAGGTATGATGGTGGTGTTGTGAGATTTGGTGATAACACAACTCATGTGATCTGTGGAAGAGGATGCATTTCTCTTGATGATAAGAATAATACTAATGATGTCCTGTATGTGGAAGGTTTGAAGCATAATCTTTTAAGTGTCAGACATATGGTTGATAAGGGTTACAATCTTCAGTTCAAGGATGGAAAGTGCAAAATATTGGGATGTTCTAGAAATATGATTGCATCAAGTACAAAAACAAGAGGTAATATCTTTCATCTGAATGCTGCTAGTAAAAGTTATTTGATTGCTCAAGTTGATGAAAGTTGGTTGTGGCATAGAAGAATATGTAATGTTAAATTTGATAACATTGTCAAGATAAGTTCTACTAAGGCTGTGAGAGATCTACCTAAGTTGGTAAAACCTACTAATGCCATTTGCAAGGAATGTCAGTTGGGAAAACAAAATAGAATTTTATTTCGAAGCAAACAACATTGTTCAAATGAATTGTTGGAGCTTGTGCATACTAATTTGTGTGGTCCCTCTAGAATCATAAGTTTACAAGGTTACAGGTATTTCATGTTGCTTATTGATGATTATTCAAGAATGATATGGGCTACTTTCTTAAGGGAGAAATCTGAAGCTTTGGAAAAGTTCAAGACCTTTAAGGCTATGGTTGAGATAGAGATAGGTTTGAAGATTAAATGTCTGAGATCAGATAGAGGTGGTGAATTCACTTTTGGTGAGTTTAATTCTTTTTGTGAAGAACATGGAATAAAGAGACAATTAATTGCACCGTGGACCCCTCAGCAAAATGGATTTGTGGGAAGGAAGAACATAACAGTTCAAGATGCTGCAAGAATTATGATGCTGGAAGGAAATGTTCCTCATATCTACTGGAGAGAAGTTGTGAGTAATGTTGTGTATATTCTCAATCGGGTACAAATCAAAGGTGATACTGGTAAGACCCCTTTTGAGCTATGGACTGGTCATAAGCCTACTATTAGATATTTCAAAATCTTTGAGAGTAGATGTTATATCAGAAGAGATGAAGATATAGGAAAGTTTGATGCTAGGAGTGATGAAGGAATATTTTTGGGTTATTCTACTAAAAGCAAGGCCTACCGGTGTTACAATAAGAGATTGAAGAAAATGGTTGAAAGCACAAATGTTAAGGTTGATGAAGACATTGCTAGACCATCCAAAACCTGTAGATATGACTCTGATGATTAGGATGATATTACAAACCAAGGAAAGCAAGTTCATACTACAAATCAATTGCAAATCATTCTGGTGAATCAAGAAGATCAAGAGGAAGAAGAAATGGGTGAAAGAACAGAAGAGAGATCAGAAGAGCCTGAAATTCAAGATTGTTCTAAGAAGACTCTAAGGTATGTAAGATTGAATCATTTAGAAGATCAAATTATTGGTGATAAGAATAAAGGTGTCCAAACTAGGAGAAAAATTACAGAAGAATATTGCTTGATTTCAAAGACTGAGCCTACTAGTGTGAATGAAGCATGCAAAGATGTACATTGGGTTGAAGCAATGAAAGAAGAGCTACAACAAATTGAGAAAAATGATACATGGATTCTTGTTCCTAGACCTAAGGATGAAAATGTAATTGGAACTAAATGGTTCTTTAGAAACAAATTGAATGAGCAAGGTGAAGTGGTTAGAAACAAAGCAAGATTGGTTTGCAAGGGATATTCTCAAATAGAAGGAATTGATTTTGAAGAGACTTTTTCCCCTGTTGCTGGAATTGAAGCTGTGAGACTATTTCTTGCTTATGTTGCTTACAAAGACTACAAGGTTTATCAGATGGATGTCAAGTCTGCTTTTCTAAATGGTGAACTGGAAGAAGAGGTATATGTTGAGCAACCTGATGGATTTCAATTGACTGATCAGGGAGATAAGTTTTGTTGGTTGAAGAAAGCACTGTATGGACTTAAGAAAGCCCCTAGAGCTTGGTATGCCAAATTGGATAAATATTTTTTGAAGCTTCGATTTAACAAAGGTACTGCTGATAGTAATCTGTATTTCAAGATTGATCATAATAAAGATCTGATTGTGGAAGTTTTTGTTGATGATATCATTTTTGGAGGAGATGATAGTTTGTGCATTAAGTTTGCTAATGAGATGTAGAGTGAGTTTGAGATGTCAATGATTGGAGAGATGAAATTATTTTTGGGATTACAAATTACTCAGTTAGATAAAGGGATCTTTATATCTCAGTCCAAGTATGTGAAAGAATTGCTAAAGAAATTTGGTATGGAAGACTCAAAGCCAGTCGGTACACCTATGGTGATCGGATGCAATTTGACAATAGAAGATGATTCTCCGAAGGCAAATCAAACTAGATACAGATCAATGATTGGTGGATTGTTTTATTTGACTCAAACTAGACCTGATATCATGAATGTTGTATGTATTGTTGCTAGATTTCAAGTTGATCCTAAGGAATCTCATGTGACTACTGTGAAGAGAATTTTTAGATACTTGAAAGGGATAGTTGATTTTGTTCTATGGTATGCTAAAGATGATGATCTTACCTTGAGTGCCTTTACTGATGCTAATTGGGCAGGAGATGTGGATGACAGAAAAAGTACTAGTGGTGGTGCATTTTTCTTGGGTAAGAAGCTAATCTCATGGTTGAGTAAAAAGTAGAATGCCATTTCTTTATCTACTGTAGAGGCCAAATGCATTGCTACTGCTAACAATTGTACTCAAGTATTATGGATGAAGCAGATGTTGAAGGATATCAAAGTTGTGTATGATGAGCCTATTGCTATATTATGTGATAATTCAAGTGCCATTAACATATCTAAGAATTTGGTGTTGCAGTCAAAAACCAAGCATATATCTATCAAGTTTCACTTTTTGAGAGAAAAGGTAAGTGAAAAGGAAGTCAGATCAGAGTATGTGCCTACTAAGGAGAAGATTGCAAATATCTTTACAAAGTCATTGCCTAAGGATACTTTTACGTATCTCAGAGTGAAGTTAGGGGTGATTAACCCTCCTAATCACAACTAAGGATGCATTGCATTAAATCAGTCCATGCATTTCATAATCATAGCTTAATTCGGATTGATGTTGTGGTGGCTGATACTTAGGGGGAGTAGTTAGATGTTCATATATGTAGTTCAAAGCTTACAGATCTTTGTCATTGATTTCAAAGGGGGAGAAGAGTAATGTGAGAAAATGATGATTATCTGAGGAAAAGAGCCTTGTGGGAAGAAGATCATGTGAAAGAGTTGAGGAGAAAATGAGTCAGAACCTAAGTAGGAGTTAGTTGTGTTGATTGTGTTTTTCACATCATGTGTTGCCATCAATGCCAAAGGGGGATATTTTTGGATGTTGTGGTTGTGTTGCTGATATGTGGTTATCA